>CM067173.1:57254716-57445378 GCA_034093135.1 Erigeron breviscapus
TCTTTGGTGCGCCGCACCTCCTCTTTGGTGCGCCGCACCTCCTCTTTGGTGCGCCGCACTCTTGGTGCGCCGCACCTCCTCTTTGGTGCGCCGCACCTCCTCTTGGTGCGCCGCACCTCCTCTTTGGTGCGCCGCACCTCCTCTTTGGTGCGCCGCACCCCTCTTTGGTGCGCCGCACCTCCTCTTTGGTGCGCCGCACCTCCTCTTTGGTGCGCCGCACCTCCTCTGGTGCGCCGCACCTCCTCTTTGTGCGCCGCACCTCCTCTTGGTGCGCCGCACCTCTGGACTTGGTGCCCTGATCGTTTTGTGCGCCGCACTTCCTCTTTGGTGCGCCGCACTCTGGCTTGGTGCGCCGCACTCCTCAATGGTGCGCCGCACCTCCTCTTTGGTGCGCCGCACCTCCTCTTTGGTGCGCCGCACCTCCTCTTTGGTGCGCCGCACTCCTCTTTGTGCGCCGCACTTCCTCTTTGGTGCGCCGCACTCTCTTTGGTGCGCCGCACCTCCTCTTGGTGCGCCGCACCTCCTCAATGGTGCGCCGCACCTTCTCTTTGGTGCGCCGCACCTCCTCTTTGGTGCGCCGCACCTCCTCTTGGTGCGCCGCACTCCTCTTTGGTGCGCCGCACCTCCTCTTTGGTGCGCCGCACCTCCTCTGGTGCGCCGCACCTCCTCTTTGGTGCGCCGCACCTCCTCTAGTTGGTGCCCTGATCGTTTTGTGCGCCGCACTCCTCTTTGGTGCGCCGCACTTGGCTTGGTGCGCCGCACTCCCTCAAAGGTGCGCCGCACCTCCTCCTTGGTGCGCCGCACCAAAGCCTGGACTGGGTTCCCTGATCAATTTGTGCGCCGCACCTCCTCTTTGGTGCGCCGCACCTCTTGGTGCGCCGCACCACCTGGACTGGGTTCCCTGATCAATTTGTCGCTGCACCTCCTCTTTGGTGCGCCGCACCTCCTTTGGTGCGCCGCACCTGCTTGTGCGCCGCACCTCCTCTTTGGTGCGCCGCACCAAAAGTCTGGACTAGTTTCCCTGATCGTTTTGTGCGCCGCACTTCCTCTTTGGTGCGCCGCACTTGGCTTAGTGCGCCGCACCCCCTCTGGTGCGCCGCACCTCCTCTTTGGTGCGCCGCACCTCCTCTTTGGTGCGCCGCACCTCTTTTGGTGCGCCGCACTCCTCTTTGGTGCGCCGCACTCTTTTGTGCGCCGCACTTCCTCTTTGGTGCGCCGCACTTGGCTTGGTGCGCCGCACCTCCCTCAATGGTGCGCCGCACTCTCTTTTCCCTGCACCTCTTTTGGTGCGCCGCACTTCCTCTTTGGTGCGCCGCACTTCTTTGGTGCGCCGCACCTCCTCGGTGCGCCGCACCTCCTCTTTGGTGCGCCGCACCTCCTCTTTGGTGCGCCGCACCTCCTCTTTGGTGCGCCGCACCTCTGGACTGGGTTGTGCCCGATCGTCTTTGTGCGCCGCACTTCCTCTTTGGTGCGCCGCACTTGGCTTGGTGCGCCGCACCTCCTCCTTGGTGCGCCGCACCTGGCTTAGTGCGCCGCACCTCCTCATTAGTGCGCCGCACCTTTTCTCCAGTACAACAAAACATGAATTATTTTGAAAGGTCGTAACTTTTGACTTTCCATCCGAACTTAGTGATGAAAGACGAACTTGAGTCATGTATATATTGAACATTAAATCACCTTTGGTCGAGGCATTCTAGGATTGATAGCTAGTAGTCGTACGTAGGATACTTGTCGTCGTGAGATTTGATCCTCATTTTGGTAATGATATCATAGGTTTTGGATAACCAGGAGAATTGACTGTGGATCTTCTCGAGCTACATTATACCTTTTAGCATTTAGATCGCTAAGGTGAGTTTATGGCGCCCTTTTCCTTTTACTTTGGGCCTGAAAAGCATGTACTATTGTATACACTATTTATTAAATAAATGATTGTTTTTGTGTATGCCATGTGATATGGATGCTTAAATCATTTGACTTAAATTTGCCATGTTGGGCTGTCGAAAATGTGTATACGTGTCATTTATTAAATGTTGAATGAAATGACGTTGAATTGCCGTGTGATGGCTGAATAAATGGTTTCTTGTGTTTGACAAACTAAAATGTTTCCCCTATGGGTTGTATTGTCGGATCTAGATATCTCGACTGTCTTGGTTACGGTCCGCACCCATTTAGAACGGAAACCTGTGCGAGGCATATTGACTGTCATATGCTGTCATCAGATCTAGATATACTGATTGACGTGATATAAGATGAGTTGGATTTGATATACCTACTATCTTGTTATGAAATAAAAGAGATGAGTCAGATTTGATATACTGGCAGTCTTGTTATGAAATAAAAGAGATGAGTCAGATTTGATATACTGACTATCTTGTTATAAATTGTGATATAAGAGTTGTCAGATCTAGATATACTGACAGTCTTGTATAAAAGGTCGGATCTAGATATACCGACTGTTTTTGAAATAAAAGCATTGTTAGATGTTGTATTCTAACTGCCTGGTCTTTTATAACTATAGGTTATTGTGTTGTATCAATGACGAATAAACATTTGGTCAAACATACTGTAAACTCACCAACTATTTCGATAGTTGATCCTCTCAAATTTCATGCTTTTCAGGGAACCAGCAGTAAGTATTTGGAAGCGTATATGGCATTTTGAAGCCATCTTTTGAACATTGGACGTACAATTAGCGTCAGACCTCTGAGGACTATAGTTTTATTTAGTCCTAATTGTACTTAGTTGTCCATATGTTATTATTGTATTTAGTGGGCCCATTTCCAATTGAGGATAGTTTGTATCCGTGTATTGGGGTCCACTTCCGAACGATTATACTTGTAATAAACTTGTATTTGGATTAATGGATGTAATCTCTATTTACCTTCTGATTAGTACGCAATTACTTGTTAACCCTGTATTTCCGCTACAACGGGGTGTGACAGAGAGTATTTGGACAAATTCACTTAAATGCAAAAGGAATGCTAAAAAGTATTTTTGTCAAGGAAATGACTTTGTATTTATAGGCAACAAATTCACCAGTGAATTTGTGCCGTACAAATATGGTTGGCATACATTTAATGATCCGACAAGAACATTAAATGTATTGGATAAGGAATAAGGATAAAGTCATATCAAGTGCAAGTGTATCCTATTATCCAACCACCTTAACACACGTATACTTTGTTAAAGAACAAGTGGATTGTTCTTTGGAAAGTGTGTTAAAGGCAAAAGTCAATCCTCGATATTAGTGTTCAGACTTGCAGGATCTAGAACACTAACAATCCTCCAGTGTGCAGATCTGGTAAGACTTTCCAGTGGACTCCGCCAATTGTTAAGTCTTCTTCCTTCAGACTTCAGTCTTTGACTTCAGTCAGAATGTCTTCAGTAGAGTAGATCTGGACTGGGGTGAAGTCTTCGGTGAGCTAATCTGGAGAATGCTCCAGATTACCTATACAAGTAAATGCTCACTAGTCTTCAATTATTTCTGGACAAATCTTCAGAGGGACTCCAGATTCCAAGTCTGGAGTAGGTCCAGTAGAGAAACGTTTTCTGGTCAAATCTTTAGTGAGGCTCCAGTAGTCGGGTCTGGAGCGAGACCAGCAAAACAAGTTTTCTTAACAAACCTAAATAAGGTTCCAGTAGTCCAGTCTGGAGCCAGTCCAGTAAGTCTGGACTAAATCTGGACCTAACACCAAACAAGACTGACTTCTTACCAACCCGCGAAGGGTTGTGAGGCTGGACCAGGTACGAAGAATGAATCTATATCTGTGCACGGAAGGGCCGGCGGCCGCTCAACTGTTCGAGCGCAATGCAGTGGTATTGGTTCCGATTCGACAAAGGTAGAATGCCTGGTCGAAGGTCCAGTACAGTAGGTAGCAGGCGTGTTCGTTTTGGCTCCCGAGCGAGAACGAGAAATAGGCGATGCACCATCCTTGCTGCTACGTACGTTGACCTTGACTTGACAGATTCATCCAATTGAACCCAAACTCAAAGGAGGACCACAAGCTCGGGGCTCGACGAAAGAGAAAGTCTCGGCATTAAGAAAATGGGGTTAGCTGTGAAAGAAAGAGCCCGGCATTCATTTTTGAATGAATATTCATAGCTGAGTCTACTAAGCGATGATAGGAAGTAGTAATCTGAGCATGAGTCAAGCTAGTTCCGAAATCAGCCCTCTTGTTCTAATCTTTTTCTTAGCAACTGACTTTCAGAAGTCTTGCTGCGAGGAAGATTAGAAACGCCTTACTATATTGAATTTAGAATAGTGGCATTTTTTCTGCAGATATGGAGTTTGTTGAGAGGACTTGCATCCTTCGTTCGTAGTGGTCATTTATAGCTGTTTTTCCAACTGAACCTAATTTACTATTTTGCGACAAGAGGGGGCCCTGTTCCTCGAGTACCGCTTGCTAATCGGCTAACGGAACTGGTAACCGTTGACTGCTTCTTCTCTTGTCTTTAACGAGTCACTCTAACTCTCTCCTCTGTCTACGCTCGTTCCTGTCCTTAAACGAAGCTCTCTCCGGTTGCTTCCTTCTCCTTGCTAAACTATAAATGATCTCTTACGACTAGCATTGCGATTCACGCATCTCGCACAACCGTGCCTGAGATATTAGTGGTGAATACTCTTGTATACTAGCCGTCTCACAGGTTCTCGTTAGCAAGGATAGAGAGAGAAAAGGATAGCTTCGAAAGTAGGTAGGCTAGGGAGATGCTCAAACCGGGGCTGGATCGAATTCCTGTAGAGTCCTATTACACCTAAGGCCAACTTCAATTCACCAAACCAAGGTTCATCTCGTGTAGTGATTGTGGACTCGTACAAGGATATTGAGTAGACGGTTGATGTATCAGACTCGACCCTATCTTTCGTAGCATGCATTCCCATCCGTGTCGCAACTGATTCGGTAAGCTACGTGTCCGGTCCACGGAGAACTGCCTTCGGTCCCCCAAACTGACTTACTCGTGGCAACCTTCCGGCCGCCCAACAACCTATAACGCTAGTCACTACTCCCACTGAGGCTAGGAAGTAAGCCCCACAACCCAAAGCGGCGAAGAACAAATAGAATTTGCTACAAAAGCCGGCTAACGGGGGTATTCCTGCGTATGAGAACATAGTAATGGAGAAGGTAATAGCCAAAATAGGATTCGTTTTGGCTAGTGTCCCGCTGATAGAATGGAAAGGGAAGGGCCAGCATCGATAGACGCTCGAAAACCATCGGCGGAGGGGTCCCCTTTTCACCAAGGAAGGGACGATCCGCATTGACGATGAAGAAAAAGGTAACACCACTCCTTTCTAAACAGGAAGAAAAACAACAACAAAAAAACAAACACTATCACTGTTGTTATCGCTGGCCTGAGCTCGCTTGATGCTTCCTCTCCTTTCCTATCCGTTCGGGGTACCTAGTCGGTACCTCCCTCACTTGTTGCTAATAGATCGCTTCGCTTGATGCTTTGTTGTCTCCTTTCCTATCCTATCGATCGGGGTACCCACTCGGGCGATCTATGAAACCAGCAAGAGAGGGGTGGGTACCCCGAGGAAATTAGGCTTCCTTATAACCTATAAAAAGTATTTAAAGAAAGTGTAATTTTGGTATAGACTCACGGAGACTAGATTCTCTTTTTTGCTGGATCAACTGTGCGGGAACTTGAAATGCAATTTACTAGCAAAAAGTGTGGGTTAAGGGATGCTGTTGAGGCTCTCTGTTGCAAATCCTTTCTATACGTTATTTTTGATCCAATCTCGCACTTGGTCTGATCCTATTCTTTACTAATGGTTGTTGACTAAAGGATGCATATTGTTTAACCAAGGTAAACAAGAAAAAGAAAACCACTACTCAGCAGTTTCGAATCGGGCATGGAACACAGGATTGGCTGCCAAGTGTGTAAGGCTAGCATTAGAACAGAGCCAGAGAAATTGATAGCAAAATGGCACCGCTAGATCGCGTAGCAAGTAAGAAATAAAAGTGCAAAGGTACTCCAATCAGCATGTGTTAACCATTTTCTATTCTTTGGATGAAATGTCGAGATTCAAGAGAAGATGGATCGGGTCTTCTATTAAGAGGTGGACCTTGAAGCAATCATTGTCATTGTGGATTTGGGGGTTCTAAACCAGAGGAGAGGCAGCGAAAGAAGAGAAGCTTACTCTATTCCAGAAGCAGGAATATCGGGACGGAGACAGCTACTTTGAGAATGAGAGGAGTCTTGCATTAGTAAAGGAAAGCACCTTTCTTAGTTATTAGTAAGGTTGTAGACTTCTTGTAGTTCTCTTTCCCCTATGTTTATTCTCTATAAGAGATAGAAGCTTTCCCGCTTGCAAGGTTTCGAGCTCCTATTTCTGGAAGAGATTGAGGAAATGCTCCTTCCGTGAGGGGCCTTTCAGGGGGGGGGGGGGGGGGGGGGGGGGGGGGGGGGGGGGGGGGGGGGGGGGGGGGGGGGGGGGGGGGGGGGGGGGGGGGGGGGGGGGGGGGGGGGGGGGGGGGGGGGGGGGGGGGGGGGGGGGGGGGGGGGGGGGGGGGGGGGGGGGGGGGGGGGGGGGGGGGGGGGGGGGGGGGGGGGGGGGGGGGGGGGGGGGGGGGGGGGGGGGGGGGGGGGGGGGGGGGGGGGGGGGGGGGGGGGGGGGGGGGGGGGGGGGGGGGGGGGGGGGGGGGGGGGGGGGGGGGGGGGGGGGGGGGGGGGGGGGGGGGGGGGGGGGGGGGGGGGGGGGGGGGGGGGGGGGGGGGGGGGGGGGGGGGGGGGGGGGGGGGGGGGGGGGGGGGGGGGGGGGGGGGGGGGGGGGGGGGGGGGGGGGGGGGGGGGGGGGGGGGGGGGGGGGGGGGGGGGGGGGGGGGGGGGGGGGGGGGGGGGGGGGGGGGGGGGGGGGGGGGGGGGGGGGGGGGGGGGGGGGGGGGGGGGGGGGGGGGGGGGGGGGGGGGGGGGGGGGGGGGGGGGGGGGGGGGGGGGGGGGGGGGGGGGGGGGGGGGGGGGGGGGGGGGGGGGGGGGGGGGGGGGGGGGGGGGGGGGGGGGGGGGGGGGGGGGGGGGGGGGGGGGGGGGGGGGGGGGGGGGGGGGGGGGGGGGGGGGGGGGGGGGGGGGGGGGGGGGGGGGGGGGGGGGGGGGGGGGGGGGGGGGGGGGGGGGGGGGGGGGGGGGGGGGGGGGGGGGGGGGGGGGGGGGGGGGGGGGGGGGGGGGGGGGGGGGGGGGGGGGGGGGGGGGGGGGGGGGGGGGGGGGGGGGGGGGGGGGGGGGGGGGGGGGGGGGGGGGGGGGGGGGGGGGGGGGGGGGGGGGGGGGGGGGGGGGGGGGGGGGGGGGGGGGGGGGGGGGGGGGGGGGGGGGGGGGGGGGGGGGGGGGGGGGGGGGGGGGGGGGGGGGGGGGGGGGGGGGGGGGGGGGGGGGGGGGGGGGGGGGGGGGGGGGGGGGGGGGGGGGGGGGGGGGGGGGGGGGGGGGGGGGGGGGGGGGGGGGGGGGGGGGGGGGGGGGGGGGGGGGGGGGGGGGGGGGGGGGGGGGGGGGGGGGGGGGGGGGGGGGGGGGGGGGGGGGGGGGGGGGGGGGGGGGGGGGGGGGGGGGGGGGGGGGGGGGGGGGGGGGGGGGGGGGGGGGGGGGGGGGGGGGGGGGGGGGGGGGGGGGGGGGGGGGGGGGGGGGGGGGGGGGGGGGGGGGGGGGGGGGGGGGGGGGGGGGGGGGGGGGGGGGGGGGGGGGGGGGGGGGGGGGGGGGGGGGGGGGGGGGGGGGGGGGGGGGGGGGGGGGGGGGGGGGGGGGGGGGGGGGGGGGGGGGGGGGGGGGGGGGGGGGGGGGGGGGGGGGGGGGGGGGGGGGGGGGGGGGGGGGGGGGGGGGGGGGGGGGGGGGGGGGGGGGGGGGGGGGGGGGGGGGGGGGGGGGGGGGGGGGGGGGGGGGGGGGGGGGGGGGGGGGGGGGGGGGGGGGGGGGGGGGGGGGGGGGGGGGGGGGGGGGGGGGGGGGGGGGGGGGGGGGGGGGGGGGGGGGGGGGGGGGGGGGGGGGGGGGGGGGGGGGGGGGGGGGGGGGGGGGGGGGGGGGGGGGGGGCGAAGCAACTGGTACTTGAGCGGTCGGGGGGGGGCGGTTTGGTTTCGTGCAAGGCCCTCGCAGCAGGAAGAGGCAGTTGTCATTTGGTTATCATTTGAAAGAAAACGCTCTTTGTTTGTATAAGGTTCCAAACCTTCGCACCCTGATGAAAAAGCCCTTTCTTTTCTATCTTATTAGTAAAGCCTAAACGTCCTTATTGAAGCCTAGCTAACGATAAATCAAAGCGATAACGCACCTTTCCTAAGATTAAAATCGAAATAGAAGAGAAGGCCTTTCTTTCTCAAAGTAAACTTGTTCACCCCGGATGATCGTGTTGGGTGAATTGTGACCTCGTACAATCGTGTCGGGTGAGCAACAGCCGCTTCGTCACAGTACTTCACATTGCATCGAGTTCCCACACTCTTCACATTGCATCGAGTTCCCACACTCTTGCAGCATTGCATCGAGTTCCCACACTCTTGCACATTGCATCGAGTTCCCACACTCTTTCAGCATTGCATCGAGTTCCCACACTCTTCACATTGCATCGAGTTCCCACACTCTTTCAGCATTGCATCGAGTTCCCACACTCTTGCACATTGCATCGAGTTCCCACACTCTTTCAGCATTGCATCGAGTTCCCACACTCTTGAAGCATTGCATCGAGTTCCCACACTCTTTCAGCATTGCATCGAGTTCCCACACTCTTGAAGCATTGCATCGAGTTCCCACACTCTTTCAGCATTGCATCGAGTTCCCACACTCTTTCAGCATTGCATCGAGTTCCCACACTCTTCACATTGCATCGAGTTCCCACACTCTTTCAGCATTGCATCGAGTTCCCACACTCTTGCACATTGCATCGAGTTCCCACACTCTTTCAGCATTGCATCGAGTTCCCACACTCTTGCACATTGCATCGAGTTCCCACACTCTTTCAGCATTGCATCGAGTTCCCACACTCTTGAAGCATTGCATCGAGTTCCCACACTCTTTCAGCATTGCATCGAGTTCCCACACTCTTGAAGCATTGCATCGAGTTCCCACACTCTTTCAGCATTGCATCGAGTTCCCACACTCTTGAAGCATTGCATCGAGTTCCCACACTCTTCACATTGCATCGAGTTCCCACACTCTTTCAGCATTGCATCGAGTTCCCACACTCTTGCACATTGCATCGAGTTCCCACACTCTTTCAGCATTGCATCGAGTTCCCACACTCTTGAAGCATTGCATCGAGTTCCCACACTCTTTCAGCATTGCATCGAGTTCCCACACTCTTGAAGCATTGCATCGAGTTCCCACACTCTTCACATTGCATCGAGTTCCCACACTCTTTCAGCATTGCATCGAGTTCCCACACTCTTCACATTGCATCGAGTTCCCACACTCTTTCAGCATTGCATCGAGTTCCCACACTCTTGCACATTGCATCGAGTTCCCACACTCTTTCAGCATTGCATCGAGTTCCCACACTCTTGCACATTGCATCGAGTTCCCACACTCTTTCAGCATTGCATCGAGTTCCCACACTCTTGAAGCATTGCATCGAGTTCCCACACTCTTCACATTGCATCGAGTTCCCACACTCTTTCAGCATTGCATCGAGTTCCCACACTCTTGCACATTGCATCGAGTTCCCACACTCTTTCAGCATTGCATCGAGTTCCCACACTCTTCACATTGCATCGAGTTCCCACACTCTTTCAGCATTGCATCGAGTTCCCACACTCTTGCACATTGCATCGAGTTCCCACACTCTTTCAGCATTGCATCGAGTTCCCACACTCTTGAAGCATTGCATCGAGTTCCCACACTCTTTCAGCATTGCATCGAGTTCCCACACTCTTGAAGCATTGCATCGAGTTCCCACACTCTTCACATTGCATCGAGTTCCCACACTCTTTCAGCATTGCATCGAGTTCCCACACTCTTCACATTGCATCGAGTTCCCACACTCTTTCAGCATTGCATCGAGTTCCCACACTCTTGCACATTGCATCGAGTTCCCACACTCTTTCAGCATTGCATCGAGTTCCCACACTCTTGCACATTGCATCGAGTTCCCACACTCTTTCAGCATTGCATCGAGTTCCCACACTCTTGAAGCATTGCATCGAGTTCCCACACTCTTTCAGCATTGCATCGAGTTCCCACACTCTTGAAGCATTGCATCGAGTTCCCACACTCTTTCAGCATTGCATCGAGTTCCCACACTCTTGAAGCATTGCATCGAGTTCCCACACTCTTCACATTGCATCGAGTTCCCACACTCTTTCAGCATTGCATCGAGTTCCCACACTCTTGCACATTGCATCGAGTTCCCACACTCTTTCAGCATTGCATCGAGTTCCCACACTCTTGCACATTGTATCGAGTTCCCACACTCTTTCAGCATTGCATCGAGTTCCCACACTCTTGAAGCATTGCTTTGATACTGGAAAGTCGTTCCGGTTCCTAACTGATAGTTTTCTACTGGAAAGGGCGTACCGCACTGAGAGAGAGACCTAATTTTGTTGACCGATGTCTTACCCGTGTAAGTGAAGGATAACCTAGCTTTGAGTGGTACAAGCACATTATAGCTTGTGACATCAACCAGGACAGGCTTTTCTTTGCATTTAAAACGGGAGTTTATTTTCTCTATGTATCTAGACATAGACAGCCATTACCCTAATCCTTCACTACGCCTAGTCTTATAATAAAGAGCAATTATCAAATTCTTTATTGACTAGGAAAGACATTTCTATGTCTCTCTGAAGGGTCCCTAGAATAGGGGGTGTACTTTCTCTAACTCGACCGAAGAACAGGTAGGACTAGTCTCACCTTCTTGTCTGGTAAAGAAGCAAAGGGATCAGGTGCGAACGGAGCTTCGAATGACTGAACTCTCATCACTGTAAGAAGAAAGGACTAGTAGCATTGCTGAGGAGTCATCTAGGTTGTAATGTATGGCTTTCTCGCACAGTCCTTTGGTTAAAACCTTGCCCTTTCAATCTCGACCTACGCTTGGAATAGTGGCTTTAGATAGTCATCTTCCTCCACTGCACGAGCCAGACCTTGTACGGGCTTTTCCCTTGAGTGGACAGGCTTGAGCGAGCATTCCGCCTTATGAACAAGGAAAGGAAAGGTTCTCCTATCTTAGTCAGTCAGTAAACTCGGGGATGAAAGCTCTAGCTAATCTTGGACAGGTTTCTTTTTCCGTTCTTTCGCGTAGTGAATTCTTCTCTCTCTTATGATATTTCCGCTTGAGGCTCTGCGAGACCTGACCCGATTAGCCACTGATAAGCCTTTCTAGGCACTTTTAACCCAGCTTAACCTACCTTTAGGGCATCTATGCTATAGAAAAACTAAATGCGGTTAAAAGCCCCTTTTTTAGGTGTCCTTACTTGGGGCATTCTTAAAACAAGCAACAATAACTCTTCCGGGCAGGAGGACAAGCAAGAAATTCAAGCAACAAATCCGCCATCTTGGCTATCTTGAGCTTATTCATATGCTTTTCATTTTCTGCTTACTACTAGGGCTTCCTAATTCCTACGCCGGGTCTCATAGCCCCTGTGACCTTCACTTCACAGCCTGATTAATGCACTTTAAAAGCGCACTTCTATAAAAAAGCTTCCAGAGAGAAGCGAACGAGGTCATTGCATCGAGTTCCCACACTCTTGAAGCATTGCTTTTCTACTGGAAAGTCGTTCCGGTTCCTAACTGATAGTTTTCTACTGGAAAGGCGTTCCGGTTCCTAACTGATAGTTTTCTACTGGAAAGTCGTTCCGGTTCCTAACTGATAGTTTTCTACTGGAAAGCGTTCCGGTTCCTAACTGATAGTTTTCTACTGGAAAGTCGTTCCGGTTCCTAACTGATAGTTTTCTACTGGAAAGTCGTTCCGGTTCCTAACTGATAGTTTTCTACTGGAAAGCGTTCCGGTTCCTAACTGATAGTTTTCTACTGGAAAGTCGTTCCGGTTCCTAACTGATAGTTTTCTACTGGAAAGTCGTTCCGGTTCCTAACTGATAGTTTTCTACTGGAAAGTCGTTCCGGTTCCTAACTGATAGTTTTCTACTGGAAAGTCGTTCCGGTTCCTAACTGATAGTTTTCTACTGGAAAGTCGTTCCGGTTCCTAACTGATAGTTTTCTACTGGAAAGTCGTTCCGGTTCCTAACTGATAGTTTTCTACTGGAAAGCGTTCCGG
The DNA here is from genome assembly GCA_034093135.1 of Erigeron breviscapus. Classification (NCBI taxonomy): domain Eukaryota; kingdom Viridiplantae; phylum Streptophyta; class Magnoliopsida; order Asterales; family Asteraceae; genus Erigeron; species Erigeron breviscapus. Next base: position 57,266,891 of record CM067173.1, read on the forward strand.
TTCCTAACTGATAGTTTTCTACTGGAAAGTCGTTCCGGTTCCTAACTGATAGTTTTCTACTGGAAAGTCGTTCCGGTTCCTAACTGATAGTTTTCTACTGGAAAGCGTTCCGGTTCCTAACTGATAGTTTTCTACTGGAAAGTCGTTCCGGTTCCTAACTGATAGTTTTCTACTGGAAAGTCGTTCCGGTTCCTAACTGATAGTTTTCTACTGGAAAGTCGTTCCGGTTCCTAACTGATAGTTTTCTACTGGAAAGTCGTTCCGGTTCCTAACTGATAGTTTTCTACTGGAAAGTCGTTCCGGTTCCTAACTGATAGTTTTCTACTGGAAAGTCGTTCCGGTTCCTAACTGATAGTTTTCTACTGGAAAGCGTTCCGGTTCCTAACTGATAGTTTTCTACTGGAAAGTCGTTCCGGTTCCTAACTGATAGTTTTCTACTGGAAAGTCGTTCCGGTTCCTAACTGATAGTTTTCTACTGGAAAGTCGTTCCGGTTCCTAACTGATAGTTTTCTACTGGAAAGGGCGTACCGCACTGAGAGAGAGACCTAATTTTGTTGACCGATGTCTTACCCGTGTAAGTGAAGGATAACCTAGCTTTGAGTGGTACAAGCACATTATAGCTTGTGACATCAACCATGAATCACTACTCTCATCACTCCTTTAAGTCACTGACATTTCCTGTTCTTAGCTCGGATTAGCAGGCTTGAACCACTCCTGGGAAAACATACTTTTTATTCTACGATCGGAGTTAAAGTGCTGAAAATCTCAATACTAAAATCGACAATTGAAGCATCTAAGGCTGCATTAATCGGGAATACACGACAGAAGGAATACCAACTATTGATTTTAGAGCTCCCGTCTTATTCAAAAAATATTTAGATGAATTTGACCGAGCTTTCGAAGAAAAGTTTCCAAAAATGCCACACGCTCTTTATGATTATGAAATTTTGCTATCTTCCTTATCTGCGCTTGCTATTTCTATCTGAAAACTGAAAGGGATCGCCTCGTCCCTCCAAGAATAAGATTGCCCGCTCCATGCGCATCGCTCCACTAGCTCCACTCGCGAGCTTCCAGACATACAACAAGTGCCCATTAGCTACAAGGTTTAGGACTTTCCTCCCCTTTCCTATTTCGCGATGAAGAAGGAATTCCTTGGATTCTGCTCTTAAGTTATTAGGAAGGAACTTCAGTTACAAATAGTTTGACCGCTCAACAAGCGCGGAAAACATATAAGAGTATGTATGATGGGCCCAACCTTAAGCATCACAGGGCCCGTTAGACCTTAAACTTCCCCTTGTTGAGTATATTGTTGGACAAGTCGAATTCAAAAGAGTTGCATTTGTGAATGGTTTGAAATACAACCTGATCAGTGTCAGCCAACTTTGCGATGATGGCTTCAGAGTATTGTTTGATATTGCACAAGGCACCATATTTAACAAGGATTGGAAAGTGGTGATGATTGCACCAAGAAAAGGAAATGTGTACATCATGGATATGGAACCAGCTCCAAAAGAGCAATGTTTCTATACCAAAGCTGATGAGGACACCAACTGGCTATGGCATAAAAGGTTATCCCACCTTAATTTCAAAAACATTAACAAGTTGTCTCGCAAACAACTGGTTGATGGGATACCTCAGATTTCTTTCAATAAAGAAAAACCATGTCCAGGGTGTGAGATGGGCAAGCAGAAGAGAGCCAGTTTTAAAACTAGGCAAAATTTTAGCATCACTGAACCTTTTCACATGCTACATATGGATCTCTTTGGTCCAGTGAATGTTCAAACTAGAGCTGGAAAGAAGTACACTCTAGTTGTGGTTGATGAATTCACCAGATACAGCTGGGTGGTATTCATCAGATCCAAAAGTGATGCATCTGCTGAAATCATCTCTCTCATTAAAAGAATTGAGCTCAAGTATACTCGAAAAGTTTGTCAGTTGCGAAGTGATAATGGTACTGAATTCCAAAACAAAGTACTTGAAACATTTTGCAATGACACTGGCATCTCTCTGATACCACTTGTAAGTCCCAACTCGTTAGATGGTACTACTGAAGACACCTCTATGTCGATGGTGGAGTTACTTTGCAATATATGCACTGAACTGGAGACGACCAGTTGCAATGTGTATATACCAAGTTCTAGATAGATTACTTATATAAATGACAATAAGTAAAGAACAATGCAATAATACAAATAACTTGTAAGATAACTTGATGAGACAATATGTATTTTTCAATGTGTAATTTATTTATTGATATTAAACAAATTACAAGGTTGATGCGGAACCAAGATAATACACGAATGTAAATATCCTAACAACCTATGAAATACAATTGATCTATACTCGGAATTTCTCAAGACAATCGAAACACTTAAAGTTGTGAAATGTTCCTTTTAGCGATTGAGAGAAGATTGCACAAGTTCACCAAAAATATTGCAGGTTTGCAAAGTGTGAAGTTATTCGTCTTTGTGAAATAACTTTGTAAGATCGAATACTTAAATTCTTGGTGGTGCAATGACTTGTATTTATAGGCAAAGTTAACATTGGGATGTTAACTTTAGCCGTACAAATGTGGTTGGGAGCATTTAAGGAATAGCATTTAATTCCTTAAAAAGCAGTGTAAAGTCACATGTTAAAGTGACTTTACATAACCACCTTTATGTACCTTTTAATACTTAAATAATAAGATAAGGCTTATTATCCGGGTAAAGGTACATAAAGCATACAATTCAATTCCTCGTAATCAGTGTAAAGCTTTGTAAGGGCTTTCCACTGATGGTCTCCAGTTTGTAACTAACTAGAATGCCAACTGGGCTTCGCTGCCATTGCCATTCTCTATCTTCCATTTGTTGTCTTTGACTTCAACTGGAATGCTTCTTCAACTTGGTCAGTTCTCAACTGGAGGAAGTCTTCAGTTGCGTTAACTGTACGGTGCAACTGGACTTCAATATATTTCTCGATAAATCATCTTGGTCACCAGTTTACTGGGTCACCAGATGCAACTGGTGACTGGTCAGTGTGAACTGGTGACTGGCCAGTTCCAGGTGAACTGGTCCTAACAAATTCCCCCTATTTGTCTAGAAATATAGTCTAAGTCTTTTCTAGTTCTTGTATCTGTACAAGTGTGAACTGGAAGGACTTGTTTGATTTAAATCTATTTAAGTTATCTAAGGCATTTTTATAGATCAATAAATGCCTTAGGTTTTTCTTTTAGGTTTGTTAGATTTTAATCTATTATCTACCTTGTGGTTACAAACTGGTAACTTCATTTATACAAGGGAATGAAATTTATACAAGTTACAGAATGTAATACAAATTACAAGTAGATAAACTGAAGAAAGAACTTAATGAGATGGCCCTTCGCCAGTTCTTCTTCTCTTGGCAACTGAAGAGATAGGCAGAGTATCTTCAGGGTCAATATTCAACTTTTGCTCAAGATTTTCTTTATGTTGAATCTTCCCCCTTAGAAAGTTAACCCATGCTTTCTCGAACCTATTCTTTTGTGCCTTAGCATCCAAAACATTCACCATCTCCACCCATTCGCTGAACCCATACTGCATAGCACCAGGATCATCAGTTCTAACCAGTGGCCCACCAGTATACTTAACTTCGATTTGAAAAACCTTGGTGCCTGGCTTGATTGTAACATTGACACCATTAATAGTACCACTATGTCTTCTGGTTGACATGATCTGGGAGTAGTAGTTTCTAGCTTCAGATTCATTTGTGATTTTTATACTCCCAGCACCAGCAGCCAGTACAGCGGACTTAATGTCTTCATTGGATACCTCGCCAGTTGATTCAACGAATGTGCTAAGGTCAGCATCACTTGCATCTCTTGTCAGTGGTCTTCTTGGTTGTGGAATCCTTCTTCTTGGTGGATTCAATACATCCTTCACAACCTTTTTAACATTTGCAATTCTCTTAAGAATCCCACTGGCCCTAATCTCTTTTGCCTTCTCCACTGAAATGTTTAAGCTCCTGGCATCGAATTCAGCTTCATCCTCATGATAGTGTCTATCCAGTTCTACATCTAGCATTTCATTCAACTGGTCAACTATCCTAGGATCATTCTTAACCCTAACATACTCATCCTTAGTGATACCCAGTAGATTGGCATCACTCATATCCAGCAACTTAATCTGAGCAAGATGTGCCCTGGCCTCAACTTGGTTTCTTTGTTTCATTTTCTTTCTTTCTTTGATGTCATTACCAAGTCCAGCCAGTTTTCTACTATCACTATCTGAAACTGGAGGTAGTATGTCAGCATTACCAGTTTCTAACATTTCACCAGTGGCCGGCTGGGCAGATGCATCACCAGCTAAACCTTTACCTTTGTCCAAACCAACATTCCCCCTATCACTCTGCTCACCAGCTTCAGTACTGGTAGCCACAACCAATTCTCTTCCAGATCCAGATGGAGTCCTTCCAGGTGCAACTGGTCGTGTAAGGACTGAACTTCTTTCCCCCTTGGCAGCATCTAGACCTGCCCTAATTGCTTCCCATTCAGAGGGGTGAGATGGCAACCGGTCAAGAGGCTACCATGACTGCAAGTCCTTACACTCTTTGAAAATGCCACACATCATCCTGAAGGACCTCCATAAATGGTTCATCTCCTTGGACTGGGTCAAGACATTTGCAACAACTTGGTCTTGACCAGTTTTCAATTCATTCAAGATCTTGGAGTCCTCATCCAAACCGGAGACAACCTTATCCTTAACCTCATCATCCATCTTCTTCAGATTTTCCACTTCAGTTGTCACCATCTAGAACTTGGTATATACACACTGCAACTGGTCGTCTCCAGTTCAGTGCATATATTGCAAAGTAACTCCACCATCGACATAGAGGTGTCTTCAGTAGTACCATCTAACGAGTTGGGACTTACATAAGTTAAATGTTTAATATATGTTTATTAATTAAAAGAGGAGAATTAAAGTGAAATTAGGAATTTGTATTGTTTCCTAATTCCACCACATGGGGGCCGAAAATTCTAAGGCTTCTAGGCCTTGGGATTGCTTGTCCACCAAGTTGAAAACCCTTACATTTAATCCCTATAAATAGGGCTTAAGGGTTAAGGGTTTTACACACATTCACAATACATTTAGTTGTGAAAAATTCTCTCCTCTCTCCCTCTTTTCTTTCGTTCGACCGAAGCAAAAAAACCCTAAGGGGTTCGGGTTTTAGGGTTCGACAATTAGGGGTATTACACAACGGGTTTGTGAGTTCGTGATCGGGTACTAGCATACATCATAGGGGTGTCAAGTGTGCGATCGTAGAGGGGTTTTAATTTAAACCCTAACTAATAATAATCATATTATTATTAATATTATTGGAAGCTTACGCTAAAAGGTACATATCCAATTCTTACTTTGTTAATTAATATTATTGCATATACGTTTCTTTCCGCTGCGTACTCGTGTTTGTTATATGGTTTATGTGCTTAAAATCTTAACAGTGGTATCACGAGCCTAATATGTGATATATTAGTTACAAAGTTCAAAACTTGAAGGGGGGTTTAGGGTTGGTTCGAATTTAATTAATAATTAAATATTAAAAATCGTTTTCTTTATTTATTTTTAATTAAATTTCGATTTTAATAAAATAAAATTAGGGTTTTGTTTTTATTAATAATTCAACCTATTTTATATTAATGGTTAATTGAAACCTTCTAAGCAAGTTTTGATTATGTGAATTGACATGTTTATTTGATATAAATTGCATGTTTGTATCTTTGATATTTAATGTTGTTAAATAGAAGTAAAAATCATAAGGAATTCATGCAAAATTCTTTATGATTATTACTTAGATATATAGATATAAATTGCTTAGCTTAATGGTCCAATAATTAGGGTTAATTATTTGATAATTGTGTGACTATGTGAATTTTTCGTATGATTTTTTCTGCTTGACACCTGTTCACTAAAAAATTCATATAAAATCAACCATAATGAGTTAGAAGTTGCCCTTTGGACTGTAGATTCCCAACTCATAGGGCTACAACTTTGTAGTTCTGGTCGAAACTTGATTCGGACTGGAAACAGGTCTAAACTGGTCGTGAAGCTGATGAAATTCTCCAGTCAGCATGTTTATATGTATTTACTTGCTAATTGTTTGTTTAAAGGCTTACGCAATCAAGGTAACTTGATGTATGTGGTCCTCTTCTTTGAAGGGGGAGCCGACTTAGACATATACATTAACCATAGTGACCATGTTTAGGTGGCCCACCATAACTCGTTGCATGATTAATTAGTTAATAGTTAGTAAGTTTATTATTTTGCTTCTTTTATTGTGATATAAATGGTGATGCAAAATTGTTTTATTGAAAAGAATAAACTTGACTAAGAAATATCAAAATATGATTTTGTTTTAATAAAATTGGAGTCTTACAACCAAGAGATACACCGGCTCACCCATTTGAACAAACTCTAAGAGAGGTATAAGTCGGAGTGCGTTAGCCTGCTAAAGGAGCGGGTTTTTAATTGCGTCTATCGCAAACCTTTGCTTCTGCGCTTCTTTGTGCGTTTAAATGGAGCTACCGAGCTCTTTTGTGTTGCTAAGACTATAAAAATGATTTTATTAAACATTATGTTATGAAGATTTGCATGAGTCTTCATACATAAACTTTTGATTCACATCAAATGCATTACCCATTCAAAGTTAAGTCTTTGCCACCCACTTTGCTAAGAACACTTGCAAGTGCTTTTTGCTCTACGTGAGACCGTAGGTGAATTGTATCTAACAAGGTAAATTACTACTCATCGTGAGACCGGTGGTAGACTATTTACATGTTCTTAATTGGGCGACTTAAAGCGAGTTAAGCGGTGAGACCTTGACCCGTGGCATAAGATGGGACAAAACATGTTTAAAAAACACTTAACACTCCTTTAAAGTGTTGTTGTAAGTCCCATAAATCTAGGAATTGCACTTGTAATGCAATTATTGCTCATCACTTACCTTTTGAATACGTCATTTCTAGCAGATCAACTGATGAAATGATGGTATGTCAATTGGATCCTAGCCTTAATGAAATTAATTGTTAAATGAATTTAACATGGGTAAATTATATTTCTTAAGGATTATTATCGAAAATACTGATTTTTGAACTTCTGTCTGTTTTGTAGATGGCAACAACAAATCCTTCTCAAAACATACACCAATCGGCTTTCAGGTCGATGCTAGAAAGAGAAAAACTTTATGGAACCAATTTCAATGACTGGTTTCGTCAGCTGAGAATCGTTCTAAGAGCCGAGAAGAAATTGGATGTCCTTGAAAAGCAGTTGCCCGCTGTTCCGAGTGCCAATGCTACGACTGCAGCGTTGGCTGAATACAATGCTCTGTATGATAGACATAATGAGGTTGCTTGTTTGATGCTCGGGAGCATGAATCCCGAACTTCAAAAGCAATTCGAGACTTATAATCCGTATGATATGATCAATGAACTCAAGTCTATCTATGAAAAACAAGCTGGAGTGGAATTGTTTGAACTTGTTGAAACACTTCATGACTTGAAACACGAGTATGGAACACCGGTTAGTCCTCATGTACTTACGATGAAGAGGTACTTTGATCAATTGGAAAGGTTGAACTATGCTTATCATCCGCCTATTGCTATTGGCATGATCCTTAAGTCTCTTTCAAAGGACTTTGAGGAGTTTGTGCGCAATTACAATATGCATAGCATGAGTAAAACCATAGCTGAACTTCATGCCATGTTGATTGAGTATGAGAAAAAGCTTCCAAAGAAATCTGCTACACCCCAAGTTCTCACGATCAAGGGGGGAAGGGTCCAGAAAGGGAAACAACCGAGAGCTAAGGGCAAGAACGATGGTAAGGGAAAGCAAGTTGCTACCGTCCCGAAACCTAAAAAGACCCCTCCGGCGAAAAAAGAACATCCGGCTAAAGACCAGGCTTGTCATCACTGTGCTGAGGTGGGACACTGGAAGAGGAACTGTCCTAAGTATCTAGCTGAGTTGAATGCGAAGAAGAAGCAAGCTGGTTCGGCCAGTACTTCAGGTATCTTCACAATTGAATTATATTCCTTTTCTAAGAGTAATTCGTGGGTTTATGACACCGGGTGTGGAACTCATATCTGTAATTCTTTACAGGGGCTTAAAAGAAGAAAGAAACTGAAGCCAGGATCTTTACAACTGTTCGTCGGCAATGGTCTACCGGCAGCTGTAGAAGAAATAGGCGACTATCATTTAGTTTTACCTACTGGTTTAGTTATTGTTTTAGACAATTGTCATTATGCACCATCTATTACTAGAGGTGTAATTTCAGTTTCTTTGTTGAATAACAACGGATTCATTAATGTTTTTAATGATTATGGTATTTCAGTTTCTCGAAATAATGTTCATTATTTTAATGCTATTGCTTGTGATGGTATTTATGAAATTGATATGCATGGTTGTGATTTAAATGATAATTCAATGTATAATGTTAGCAAACGAGTCAAGCCCAATTTGGACTCGACTTATCTTTGGCATTGTCGTCTTGCTCATGTTGGCAAGAAACGCATTGAAAGACTTCAACGTGAAGGACTTCTACAATCAAATGATGAATCATTTGAAAAATGCGTGTCTTGTGTTTCCGGCAAGATGACAAGAAAACCTTTTCCGCATAAACCGGAGAGGGCTAAAAAGCTACTTGGACTAATACATACCGATGTATGTGGCCCATTTAGACATGTGTCAAGGAAAGGTGCTAGCTACTTCATTACTTTTACGGATGATTTCAGTCGTTATGGTTATGTTTACTTGCTTAAACATAAACATGAAGTCTTCGAAACATTCAAAGAGTTTAAAAATGAAGTAGAGAATCAACTTGGTAAAACCATCAAGATTCTTCGTTCGGATCGAGGTGGAGAATACTTAAGCCAAGAGTTTAAGGATTATCTAAAAGCTTGTGGAATTATTCAACAGCTTACTCCTCCATATACTCCACAGCATAATGGTGTATCTGAGAGGAGAAATTGAACCTTGCTAGACATGGTGAGATCAATGATGAACCTTACGACTCTACCATTTTCGTTTTGGGATTATGCTCTAGAGACTGCGGTACGCATTCTCAATATGGTTCCAACTAAGAAGGTTGACAAGACACCGCATGAATTGTGGCATGGGAGTGTTCCTAATTTGTCTTACTTAAAGGTCTGGGGTTGTGAGGCACTTGTGAAACGAGATACGCCTGACAAACTTGAACCTAGATCTGTTAAGTGCATCTTTGTAGGATACCCAAAGGAAACGATGGGTTACTACTTCTACTTTCCTGCCGACAACACTGTTAAAGTATCTCGATATGCTGAGTTCTTTGAGAGGAATCTCATATCTCAAGAAAACAGTGGGAGGATTGTCGAGCTTGATGAGACTCAAGAAGAAGATGTGTCAGCTTCTGAAAATACTAGCAATCATCAACTTGGGGGGGAAATGTTCAAAGAGATGAATCTCATGAACTCAAGTTGAAGATAATGCGATTCCAATTCGTAGGTCCTCAAGGACAATACGTGCTCGTGAAAGATTGAATCTTAATATTGAATCTGAAGAACACGTATTAGGAGACTTAAATGAACCTCCTAATTTCAAAGCTGCATTATCAGATCCAGAATCTAACAAATGGCTTGAAGCTGCGAATGTGGAAATGAAATCCATGAAAGATAATCAAGTTTGGAGCTTGGTTGATCTTCCATCTAATGGTAGAACCGTTGGGTGTAAATGGATCTTCAAGAAGAAGACCGACATGGATGGAAATGTACACACCTATAAAGCTCGTCTTGTGGCAAAAGGCTATACTCAACTTTACGGAGTTGACTATGAGGAAACCATTTCTCCCGTAGCGGACATTAGAGCTATTAGGATTATCTTAGCCATAGCAGCGTACTATGACTATGAGATATGGCAAATGGATGTCAAAACCACTTTCTTGAATGGTTATCTAGACGAGGAAGTTTATATGGTTCAACCAGAAGGTTTTGTCGATCTAAAATATCCCAACAAAGTGTGCAAGCTTCAAAGGTCCAACTATGGACTAAAGCAAGCATCAAAAAGTTGGAATAAAAGGTTTCATGAGGAGATCAAAAAGTTTGGTTTTGCTCAAAATCCTGATGAGCCATGTGTATATCGCAAAGCTAGTAGGAGTAATGTTATTTTCCTTGTCTTGTATGTTGATGACATATTGATAATAGGAAATCACATTCCAATGTTGCAAGATGTAAAATCCCATCTTGGAAAGTGTTTTGCTATGAAAGACTTGGGTGAAGCAACATTCATTCTTGGAATCAAGATCTATAGAGATAGAAGTAAACGGTTGATTGGATTAAGTCAAAGTGCTTATATTGATAAGATCTTGAAGCGATTCAAGATGGAGAATTCTAAGCATGGTTTCGTACCTATGCAAGAAGGACTTAATTTATCTAGCAAGAACGGTGCTTCTACACCTGAGGAGGTGGAGCGTATGCAAAGAATTCCTTATGCTTCGGCTGTGGGATCTATTATGTATGCGGTAAGATGCACTAGACCTGACATTGCGTTTGCGCAAAATATTGTTAGCCGATATCAACAGAATCCAGGTGAGGATCACTGGACTGCTGTGAAGAATATTCTTAAGTACATGCGTGCTACTAAAGATTTATTTCTGGTGTATGGAGGAAATCCCGATGCAGAACTCAAAGTAACTGGATACTGTGATGCTAGATTTCAGACTGATAAAGATGATACAAAATCTCAGTCGGGATATGTCTTCGTTTTAAATGGAGGCGCGGTGGATTGGAAGAGCAAGAAACAATCTACAGTTGCTATGTCTGCTACATAGTCTGAGTATATTGCCGCCTCAGATGCCGCCATGGAAGCTGTCTGGATCAGAAAGTTTATTTCTGGGCTTGACGTGATGCCCTCAAATAACACACCTTTGGATCTGTACTGTGATAATACGGGAGCTATTGTCATTGCCAACGAACCCGGAGTTCAGAAAGGTGCCAGACATTACCAGAGAAGATATCACTATGTTCGTGAGCAAATCGAATTAGGTGAAATCAATTTACTCAAAGTTCACACAGATTGTAACTTAGCTGATCCTTTTACAAAGGCTTTGTCAAAAGGAAAGCTCAATAAGCATGCCGAGGGCATAGGACTTAAATTAGCTGGTTATATCATGTAAATCTGTGATTGGTATTTGGATAAGGGATGTTGAACAATTATTATTTTTATAAATGAATTAAAGTACTTGGGTATGTTTGTTTTCATTTCAATAATGATTGTATCCTATATTTGCATGTTTAATCCATGAATATTTTTAAATATTCTAAACGTCCATTGTCGATTAACTATATGGGAATATGGTTAAACTAAGACAAATCTGAGTGATTGGTAATATTCTTATGAATATTTGAAGATGGTCCTACCAAACTCACATGATATCCATAGAGATGCATATCGGACTACCCCACTTAACGAATCATCACTTTATGGATCGGCGTCATTAAGTGAAATTCGTGAAATGGTTGCTTTATTTATCCTTAGACTTGAGATACAAGCAGGTTATGCATGTGTGGATTGCATTTTCTTGATATAGTTCTAACTATCCTGAATAAGATAGTAACAAAGGGCTATTTTCAGAAATGTAGTGAAACGACATGACTAAAACGTGTAGTCAAAATAGGATTTGTTCCTTCAATTTGCAACTGAAGAATGATACCATTTGGCGCCCTCATTGGTTAATTAAGATGTTTGTATGCGCATACCCAAATGAACTCCAGATGTGGTCTCGATTAATTTGGTAATCTTAATTAGTTGTAGAAATGAGAAACAGAATCGTTAAATTATGGAATGACATTGATTCATATCCATAATTAACAAGGTATCTGAAACAAAGGGATAATAAAGACTAAATCATTTCAAAAGATACTTTAAGAAACTATACTTAAATATTTTCGGGAGCATTGGCGTGTTGCTAGACGCTAACCAATGTTATTGCCTTTATATAACATGCTCAAGTGGGAGCTATTGGAATATGATCACGTTAAATAAACGCATGTCCGGAAATCATTTAAGCCTACGAGGTCACACAAAATGACACGTAAACTCTATGTAATTAATTAATATATTAAATGTAATATATTGATTAATATGATCATGAAATGATTAATAAACTAAGTTAAATGTTTAATATATGTTTATTAATTAAAAGAGGAATTAAAGTGAAATTAGGAATTTGTATTGTTTCCTAATTCCACCACATGGGGGCCGAAAATTCTAAGGCTTCTAGGCCTTGGGATTGCTTGTCCACCAAGTTGAAAACCCTTACATTTAATCCCTATAAATAGGGCTTAAGGGTTAAGGGTTTTACACACATTCACAATACATTTAGTTGTGAAAAATTCTCTCCTCTCTCCCTCTTTTCTTTCGTTCGACCGAAGCAAAAAAACCCCAAGGGGTTCGGGTTTTAGGGTTCGACAATTAGGGGTATTACACAACGGGTTTGTGAGTTCGTGATCGGGTACTAGCATACATCATAGGGGTGTCAAGTGTGCGATCGTAGAGGGGTTTTAATTTAAACCCTAACTAATAATAATCATATTATTATTAATATTATTGGAAGCTTACGCTAAAAGGTACATATCCAATTCTTACTTTGTTAATTAATATTATTGCATATACGTTTCTTTCCGCTGCGTACTCGTGTTTGTTATATGGTTTATGTGCTTAAAATCCTAACAGTATATCAACACAACACAGCTTCAAGCTGATTACTCTTGTAGAGTTGAATACTGTGAGAACAAGATGATAAGAATGCACAATCGATAACGAATTAAGAACCAAACTCTGAGAATCTTGCATTCATGTTGCAAACTTATGTATTATACATGCTTTAATTAATAATGTGTTTTGTTTAACAAAGTTGAGAACGTATATATCATGGGTATATAGTTTGTAGCAAAACTACACAAATTCTCATGCTTTTTAATAATAATGTAAAATTGAAGATTTGATTGTTGAATGTGTTTACCCTTCACAATTAATGATGATCGGCTTGAACAATCTAACATCATCATCAATCACTTATTCACTTACAAGTTACAAATGAATCAGCCCAACATGTAGGGTTGTGGGTATTCTATTGCTAGTTGAGTAAGGTTTGTGCATGTAGGACCTCTAGGGTTATTTCATGTTGTAAAGATTGGATGTACATAAATATAATTGAATCATATTGTCATTTTGATGATGTCTTTTCTTTTCTTATCACAATGCCGCTTTATATGTACCAAAAAATTTTGTTTTCCTTCCTTTCTTTAGTTGTGATTGTTAAGAGAATTATATCACGTCACTACTATCACAATGTGTCGATGTCATGTACATTTTGTCTTGTATAACCATTATTGTACCAGATTTTGTTGACATTTTGCAAAAATTCTAAACACGTCGAACAAATCAATTTAATGCATGCAGGGAGTAGAATCGTGGTGCATTATAATAAACACTATCTCAATAAGCTTAATTCAAATCAAATATTACAATTTAAAGAAATGAAACAGTTTAAGCATATCCTAGACATTGTCTACTTAACTAACAAAAGTATCAATGAAAAGGATAGAAAAGGGTTAATTAGCCCCATCAAATGTAGTTCTCCGGATCTTTCAAAAGAACAAAAATTACAACCTCCCTCAAAGAAAAAAAGAAGAGAAAAAAATAAAAGTGAGGTCGTGAGCATCTCGATCATTGCACGTACTCTAGCTGTGGACAGAATGGCCAACGCCAGGACTGTGACCGGGTGTAGTGGGACGAAAAGCATCCACACCAGCAGGTGGTGGCATTTGGCTAGGAGTTGTGGAGCCATTTTCTTCGGTCACCTGTTTTTGATTTGTGCATTTTTCGATACACCTAAAGTTTTCTCCTAGCTTTCTTGCTTCACTCATTTGTAAAACAATGACAAATAAGATAATGAAAAAGCAAGACAAAAAAGTTCTACCAAATCTTGCCATTTTAAATTAGAATTAAAAGGATTAATGAGTATAATCAGCAAGGTCTTACTAGAGATGATTTAGACAAGTTATTTGGTTATGAAGTCGTTGGTATTTATAGAGATGAGGAACTTGAAAACGGCAAAAGGGGGGTCGCATGCTAGGGCCCATATTTATTTTTATATGTTTATTTAAGTGTGATACTGGCTTACCCGATCATCTTTATTTCTCGAATATAAGACTCGAAAACCACGTACTTAGGGTGGAAGGAGTGGTGTAGTGGTACCCTATTACCCTTATCAAATTTCACCAATCATATGTCTCCATGTCAATTTAACATTTTAACCCTCAAATCTTACCCTCATAGGTGGGAGTGGTGAGATCCATCCTTCACTCACTTTTTTTTTCTTTAAATAAAATAACAAAAAACATAATTTTGTGGATTCATTGGTTGAGGAACTATATTATATTGATTTTGATATGAGGGTTGATAAATGTAAGTAGATGGAGGTTGAGGAATATATGGAGATTGTTGCGAATAAAATTGGTTTTGATATAGATTTTACGGCGGGATTTGAATCGATGGGATGAGTTGAGGTCGACTTTGTTTTGGGATGGAACTTTTTTTTGCCTTTTCTTGGATTCATGGTAATTTCGAAACACTAATATGTAAAAGATATAAAGATTGTATATATGTTGTTGTATGTTGTGTGAATTTTTTATAGATGGAAAAAATAGGTGTAATAAATAAATTTCTTTTAACACTAAACGGCCATAAAATTGGTTGAAAGGGAAGAGCATTAATTGTTTTCAAACCTTATATGTGAATGGTGAGAAGAGGTTATGAAAACCGAAAATCTCAAGTTGTGTTTGAAACCGAAAGGTCGGCGGCCACAACCCGTCTAAACTGTGTGCAAACCAAACATTTAACCTCATTCATTCCCTCCCCCCTTAGAGGAGTAAACTAAGTAAAGGTGGGAGAAAACTATCTAAATTAACATGAATTTCCAAAAAAATTTATCACGTGTGAGATCTCAGAACCTTTTCGTTATTGAAATTATTAGGCTAAGGGGTATAGAGCAACTTAGGAGGCGGCATCCCTCCAAGATGCCTCTAAGCCGCCTGCTACACCACCCCCATATTTCTTGGTAACAAACCTTGGTCAAACGACCTGTATGAGACGCCTAAAACTTTTTTATATCTCTCACACTTTTTGTCTTTTTCTGCTTTTTCAAAGCAAGATGCCTTAAATATGCTTGTCAAGAAGCCTGCTACACTAACCCCATTTTCGAGTAGCGTTTTAAAGTGTGATATGTCACCACATGATGCAAATCCTCTTTCCCCCAAAATGCAAGGTATTTTACTCTTCGGTTACATAGACACTAGGGCCCATATATATCATAAAAATAAGTTAATTAGGTAGGCTGGGTGTGGTGCACAATAGTAAATGTACTAATCAAGTACATTGGCTTTTGATTCACATTCACCAAAAAGAAATACGCTAAATCATTAACTAGGTTAAGTAATAATTTACTAATAATCATCACCTATTTTACTCTCATCTTTCAGTCATTAGTTATTTCACTCCACAGACGAACATCGCTATATCCAATATAATAATAATTTCACTAATTAATTCAATCATTATTTTAAAAAAAGAATTACCGCAAATTTATTACAACATCTACATTACTCTAAAATAATTTTTAATACGCGAGGGACTGATCTCTGGACTTGCATCCTACGGATAGGGCTGTAAACGAACTGAACAGTTCACGAACAGTTCATGAACCGTTCGGCGGGAAGTTCGTTCGTGTTCGTTCGTTTGTGTTCGTTCATTAGTGTTCGTTTGTTTGTATCCGTGAACATTCGTTCATGAACACAAATGAACGAACATGAACAAGTCATTATGTTCGTTTATCTGTTTGTGAACATTCGTTCATGAACACATGAACGAACATGAACAAGTCGTTATGTTCGTTTACATATATACATAATCAACTATACTATAAAAAATAGTTTTTATATAAATATTTTTTTATATAATATATATATTATATATATATTATTAATACCTAATTATTTAAGAAAAAGTTTAAATAAAAATACTTAATTTATAAATATTTCGTTCGTTTGTGTTCGTTCATTAGTGTTCGTTTGTTTGTATCCGTGAACATTCGTTCATGAACACAAATGAACGAACATGAACAAGTCATTATGTTCGTTTATCTGTTTGTGAACCGTTCGTTAAGTTAAACGAACGAACATGAACAAGGTCCCGTTCGTGTTCGATCAGTTCGTTTACAGCCCTACCTACGGACCAAGAGCCTTTACCAAATGCACAAACTCAAAATTTGTCCCGTCCCTAACAGGTAATTAATTTAGCTAAAATTATTATTTTTGCGTTATTTAACAAAATAATCTCTATTACATTATAAAGCATTTGTTCCCTTCATTTTTTCAACTTTAAGTAAGTGAAAACCCCAAAATACTCCTATCACTTATTCATAATACCCTTAGAAGAAATCTCAACCACTCATTTTTTTCTATCTCCTCAAATCACAACCACTTATTTTTTCTCTCTCCTCCATAAATCATTTTATTTCTCTAATTCATTTAAAATCTTTTATCTCAAAAACCGTACATCGATAAATTATAAAAATTATATGAGTGTTCTTAAAATTTCATGCTCTTTCATTAGAGATGTCATTCGATATACTTTCGACGAATTTTTAAATCCGATGGCGGAGTCCGGACGGCTAAGGCATTAATTTGGCTATCACACTATATGACCTATCACCTCCTATGACCTATCATACTCTATGACCTATCACCCCCACCATCTCACCGCCGCAACGCGCGGGTACTTTGTCTCGTAATTAAGAATGCAAATGATGAGTGGTGAAAAAACTAGCAGTAGCAATATATATAGCATAGCTTCTCCAGGTTGATTTAGGCAATTAGCGCATGCAGGATTATTAGACATTTCACTGTCTCAATATTTCCATCAACAACATCATTGATGTTTCCATATTTATATTTAACCTTTTTTCTTTTTCTTCCAAAAACTACACACAATATAGACATACACCAACAGTTTGTCGTTGGGTTATCAACAGATCTTTGCTTCTATAATTCATCTACCATTTACCAAACATATCTTGAGACGATAAGATATTCATGAGTCCTACCACGGCAACATAAAAAGAGAGCTTACTCATAACCGTCCTTTGTCACTCTGATCCATTAATGTACGTAATCATGTATTTTCTTTGGACAAATAATTACCGCACTACTCGCAATCATGTTATACTGGATCGTACAGTGATGTTTTCGTGTGGTAAATTAATCAAAAAATATTGGTACAATTATCCCTTCCCTGTTTCTATATACATGTGTTTTATGTATCTTACGAGAGATCATTTAGGACTTAGGAGAATAGACCCTTGCCTACGGTTTGTGGTTAATTTGGCTCGTGAGTTTTAATATATTTGTGGGCAAGGGCGGTTTAGAGGGTGGCTGAAGTGGCCGACCGGCCGAGGCCTGAATTTTTAGAGGGTCTGATTTTTTATTTTTTAATGTTTATATATTAAAATTTATATATTCGTATATGTAATTAATTAACTAAGTCCATTATAAATTATAACAAGAGTTAATTACACTTTTCGTCCATGTGGTTTATACCAACTTTCACAGATCATTCCTAAGACCACGAAATTACGCGTTTCATCCCTGAGTATGGAATTCCGTTTACGTATTTAGTCCACGGCCCAAACGGACGTTAAAAATGTGATCACATGACTTGCACGTTAAGGGTATAATGGTCATTGCATTTGTTAAAGGACCAAAAATGTAATTGACTATTTATCATCATCCCTAACCTCAGTCATCATCGCCAATATGCATATCCTAACAGTTTTTATCTTCTTTTCCAGATCTTGAAAAACCCATCATCATCTCTAACCACAGTTATCATCCATTATCATCATCAATAACAAATCAAAAAATTCATTTTTTACAAATACAAACTAAAAGGACATATCCCAGCAGAGCTAAAAAACCACACAACAATAAAACCATCACAACTCAATATATATTACACATACTAAGCCGCCAGCAACTTTTTGCACCTTTATGGCCGGAATTTTGACCAGATTTCATCTCTTTTCAATTCCCATCTTATTATACATTTAGTTCTTATACAAATCCATGTACTGAACTATTAATCAATGCTTATGTTGCTAGCAAATACAATTTACGATCATCATCTTCAGAATCAGACCCAATCCTAATGATTATCAACCATTATTATCATCATCTTCACAATACCAAGAAACCCTAAAATGGGTAGCACCACTGTCACGCCGCCGTCAATCATAGTACAGCCACCACCGGACCACCAAGGGGGTCCAATCTGATGCGACTAAGAGTTTTGAAAGAAAGATCTAACAGGTCCGATCTGCTTGTGGTCCGATTAGTCACCGCCAGATCTTGGCCGGATTTTGTTATTAAGTTTCGGTTTGGTGATATTTGTGGCCGGTTATATTTGTAAAAGATCGATAGATTGGTTGAACATTGGTGGAGGCTGGATCGTTAGGCTTCACACAGTAGAAAGTGATTTTTAAATTCATCTGCTTGCTCTTTTTTTTAATAAATTGGAATCTTGGTCAATCACCCCATTTGACAACTAATACTACATTACGGAAGTTATTTTATTTTATTTTATGTAATTGAGATTTAAGGTGGGTTTTTTTAGATGGTATATTGTATATAGTTGTGATTTGGAAAATTAAAATGGATTTTTGAAGTTTATTTTATTTTTATTTTTTTATTTTTTTTTTATTTATTTTGGAATCTTGGTCAATCACCCCATTTGACAACTAATACTACATTACGGAAGTTATTTTATTTTATTTTATGTAATTGAGATTTAAGGTGGGTTTTTTTAGATGGTATATTGTATATAGTTGTGATTTGGAAAATTAAAATGGATTTTTGAAGTTTATTAGAAGGTGGTAATTAACTTTTTACTTTTAGTGCTTGATGATGATGGTTGTTGTTGCTGTAGATGATTTTGATTTATGTTGTTCATGATGTAGCAAAAAAGTATTAAGATGATGATGATAATAGATGCAAGACGTTTACAGTTAATTACACTTTTGGTCCTTATGTTCAAGAAATGACGAATATGCCCTCTGTATGCAAGTCACGTGACTACCAAGTTAATGTCCGTTTGGGTCGTGGACCAAATATGTAAACGGAATTCCATACTCGGGGATGAAACGCGTAATTTCGTGATCTCAGGGATGATCTGTGAAAGTTGGTACAAACCACAGGGACGAAAAATGTAATTAACTAGTAAAGTTAAAGGAATCTTGACCGTTGGATTAAAATCAAAGGTCAAGATTTAAAATCATCTTTAAATCTTGACCATTGATTTTAATCTATTGGTCAAAATTCCCAACTTACTAGTAAAGTTGCTTTGAACTTTATAGAGGATCTCAATCCAAATCGAAACCATATATTTTAACCCACATAAAAAGTCTACCTACAATTTTTTTTTCTCTTTTGCAATGTAAGTAGCCATTTTAATTTCACTTTTATTTTTTTTTTTTTTTTTTTTTTTTTTTTTTTTTTTTTTTTTTTTTTTTTTTTTTTTTTTTTTTTTTTTTTTTTTTTTTTTTTTTTTTTTTTTTTTTTTTTTTTTTTTTTTTTTTTTTTTTTTTTTTTTTGTTTTTTTCATTAGACATATATATAATTTTATCATTAATTAAGAAAACAATAGCATAACACTTTGTCGCTTATCGTTTTTTTAAGGGTTTTTTATGTTATTTTGAACCTATCAAAATTTATTTATGTTTTGAACTTTTAGATTTTAGATTTTATTTATTTAAGTTTAATCTTCGAGTGTTAATTTTAGAAATTAAATTTAATGCCAATTATCATTTCACTTTAGAAGTTAGTCCCTCAATTCCACCATAATTGTCCAATAGATACGAGAAAAATATGATTATTACAGTTTTTTTTCAACCAAATAACATACTTCATCATATTTTTCTGAATTCTTATCATATATGAATTTCAATTAGCTAGTGAATATGAGAAAGTAATTAGCAGATACAAATAGATACCATGAAGCATCAAGGATTCAATCATGCTCCAATTTCTAAGAGGTAAGAATCTTTAGAAGTAGGCTAACTCCAATTTCTAGAAGTAGGCTAACTCCGCCAATTTCTAAAAGATTTACTTGATTTTTTCATTTTCTCTTTTTTAATTTGTGTGAAGTTCATGATTACATATGGCATGGATGCTTGCATTTGGCATATTATTTTATGATGTTGGATGAATTATCAAGATCAGGTTCTATGATTTTTCTCGTTAGCTCATATGTTTATTAGTTATCCTTTAAACTAGGCTTGTATGACGTTCAATGAGATAGTGTGACAAAAATCTTGTTTTTTTTACTTAATAAACTTAATAATTAAGAACTTATTCAGTACTTAATGACTAAAAAAAGTAACGGATCCAAAGCATTAAAATAATGTTAGAAAAAAATTTATAAAATAAATGTTTTATTCATACTTAAAGATTGGTCTCAATAATAATAATAAATAAAAAAAAAAAAGTTGGCCCAGACATGAAATAAATCTGGCCTGCTACTCCTAAAAAACCAAAAAGACCGGTATTTTTATATGGGTTGATCAAAAAGTTAATCTTTTACCATCAATTTCTCATCATCTTTCTTCGACATCATTTATAATGCACTCCATTTATTTATTATAGATATAAAAAAGTTACATTCATAGCAATTCTCTTATTGCTTACGCAAAATTGTAAAATTTATGCTATCGCACGTTCTAGGTCATGTCTTTTTTTCTTCTTTTTTTAACGGCAAAAGGTCTAACACATACAATTTGGTATATATAAGTTGTACACTCATAACCAACCGTGTTTAATATAAGTCACATTGTCATTGTGTGAAGCTGCGATGACTAATAATTTATGACATTTCCCTTTTTTACTTCGCATACAATTTGGTATAAGCAGTAGATTATAACCTCTCGTGGTTAATATGAATTACATCGTCCTTATGTGAAACCGTACGTGATGACAAATAGCTTATTATGGCATTTCCTTTTTTTACTCCGCATTTAAGAAATTTGAGCGGTTTATAGTGATAGAAGGAGATTATGATGCTAGTATAAGAAAACCAGAAGGATAACCGCACGATGCGATGGTGGTGGTGGTGTGCGGCGGTGGAGGCGGAGACGATGTAATGACGTCGGCGGAGATGACATTGACGACGACGATTGGTGGTGGTGCCAGTGGCGGCGATTGCTGGTGGTGGCGGTGGGGACGGCAGCAGCGATTGTCGGTGGCGGCGGGAGCGGCGGTGGTAGCAACGGCGTCGATCGACAGTTTCAGCAAATCAATTTGTACAATTAGTCCTCACGACTTCACATAAATTTTTAGGGGTAGCTGTGGTAGAAAATGAGTGGATGAAAATGTAGAACTAAACAAAGAGAGGTAATTTGGTGATAAAAAAAAAGTGCTTAAAGTTTTAAAGGGGTGGTAATTCTTTTTATAAAGTAGTAGATATAGATTTATAAAATAAAAAAAACGCACAGAAGTAGACCTGCAGGGAGGCGTAGGAGATCGTCGTAATCGCGATGTTAATGATGTTGGTGATCGCAACGTTGATGTCGGTGGTGGTTTGTGGTAGTTCGTCGGAAAGAAAGAAGGGACACATTTGGTGGCGGCAAAAACGATTGATGGTTGTGTTAATGGTGACGATAATGATGTTGCTCATGACGGTGTTGATGTTGGTGGCTGTTGGTGGTCGTTCGCCGGAAAGATAGAAGGGAAACGAATGGGGTGGGATAAAACGTTTGATAGTTTTGTTAATGGCGACGATGGTAATGATTTTCGGGAACGATGAAGGCGATCTTGATGGACGGTGGTGGTGTGGCCCGTCGACGGTGATGATGGACAGTGGTAGTGTTGATGTGTGTGTATATATGAGAAAGAGAGACGTGATTGTGTGTTTGATGTGTTAGAGGTGATTAGGGGTATTTTGAGAATATTTAAAAAAATGCTTAATTTGAATATATGTCAAATCTATTTTATAAATGACAAAACGATAAAAGCCAATGAGCTCTTGGTCTAGTGGTCTAAGATTAAGGTGAAAACCTTTGCATTTAAGATAATACCGAGTTCAAATTCAGACATTAATGTTTAATTGCCAAAAGGTGAAAGAAATTGTTCACCAATTCCTTCCAAGACTGGATTGGTCGTCTAATATAGCCAGGCTAAGCTTCCACCTCGCCACCTTTAATGTTTCTATACATAGTATGTTCACAGGTATTGTGGGGAATGATACATCTATCAAATTCCATATAGATTCTTGGCATGAAAATGAACCATTTAGCATTCCCTGATCTATACAATCCGAAGAAGAATAAAGGCTGCTTCATTAGCGATCGGTGTACTGGAAATGGTTTCTTTTTACGATGAGAATGGCGCTGATCTAAACCGTCATTAACATCAGAGGAAGTCTACCAACTCTTGGAGTTGTTATCTTGACTACAAAACGTCAACCTGACCAACACAAACGATTCATGGGACTGGGCTTATAACCCCTCTGAACCATTTATAGTCAAGTCAATGAAAGAATGTCTCCATCGTGCTATATATGGACCGAAACTTTGGTCTTTTCCACGGAACATACTTGCCCCATTGAAGACCAATATTCTTGGTTGGAAAGTCGAGAATAATCGCTTACAACAAAGGACTTGCTGCTCAAAAGGAATATCTTAATACCGACTTCAGAATGCTCTTTGTGTGATGTAAAAGACGAATCAACTTACCATTTGTTTATAGAATGCCCTTTCGCAGCCGAGTTTTGGAAATTCGTATTATCATGGTGCATGATCCATTGGCAAAACCATCTCAAATCCGAGGTTTTTTTTAGTTACAGAAGGACCCAACAATTGTTTCCAATAAGTCCATTTTAAAGATCCAGAATGAAAAGATCCATTACGCCATTTTAAAGATCAAGAATGAAAAGATCTTCAACAACAAAACCTGGTCAATTCATTACGCCATCAAATAACTGAAGACTACCGGTTTCCTATGGTAATCATGTAGATCAACAAAAAAAACCCAAGTAGAATGGATAAAATAATATAGTTTTAATTTCTAAATGCAATATTTTTCTTCTCGTTCTCACTAGCAACTTTTTAGGGCGAGTTTGGTTCACTGAATGTTTTGGGAAGAAATGAAATTTGTAAAAGGAATTGAAATCTGAAGGAATAGAATTTGACCGAATGTTTTTGATTTTTTGAAGATTCAAGTGAGGGACGGAATGAAATTCCTTCCCCCATCCCCAAGGAATGGAGATTCCATCAAATGAGGGAATGTTTACATTCCAACGGAATGTGATTCCTCCATCTTTAACCAACCAAACACGCTAAAGAATGGAATTCAATTCCAATTCCATCAGATTACATCAAATTCTGTGAACTAACGCGACCTTAGTTAATAAAATTTCAATATTAAAAAATAAAACTAAAAAAGAAATAAATTTTAAATGGGTATAAATGTAATTTACTCTAGTATGTCTAAAACCTATCATTAATGTTCATCCAAGAGATAATCCATGACCCGATTCACTGAAGTCTTTTTGTTACACTTTTCACAGGTTTGGGTTCTTCCAATCAGCTCACTTTTAAATTTTTGTGTTGAATTTGTAAGTTATTTTTTGATTTTTGGACTATTGTAACTATAATTACCTCATCAGCTTGAATTATAGATATATATATATATGCATCTATATGTATATTTTTTATATAACATTTAGGGTTCATAAAATGATTCTCTGTAAAAAGAAGTTCATTAATTGGTAATTGTATGATAAATGGAAAGTGGTGAAAAAAGGTTTTTAAAAAAAGGTGATTAAAATAATGAAAATGGGGATCATGTGCATTTTGATCTTTCTCTGTGTTAGTTGTTGATTTCCAAGAAAGGAAATTTGGAAAGTTGTCTATTGGCTTTTCTGGCTGCTAACTTTCATTATGTGTAATAATGTGTAATAATAATATATATATAATATAATATAATATTAGCTGGTTTGCTTGCTTTGTAATATGGTTGTTTTTAGGTAAATAAAAGTAGATATAAAAATAATAATAATGATTCGTTCACAAAAAAACGGGTAATCGGATGAGATTTTTCCCGTTATCTGAAGAACATTGTGAGAAATGCTAGATATGTCTCGGTTGGTCATTAGTTAACGTGATGTAGTTAAATGAAAGTTCGATGAGAAGGGTGTGAAAAGAAAAAAAAACCTGCTTTGCGTCACGTTCACCTTCATAGGACACTTGCCCAATATATGTGGAGGCAACACTTTGCATAAATCTGAGGATTAGTAGCCCACCAACGGTGATGTCAATACCACGGTTTACCAGAAAAAAACATGTAGGTTGGTGATGTGGTTGCTGGTTAGACAATTGGATTTTAGTATTGGTTCCTTTTTACTTGCAATTTGGATTAAAATGTTGCAGGTGATAGCTACTTTGAATTTTGACCATTTGTATTTTGATCTCTAGTAACTTTAATATATGATCATAATTTACCCGAGTTGTGTTGTAACTGTTCAATTTGGAGATCCTTCTCATCAGTGGAATTTAAAACGATGGTATTCAAGTTTTCTGTATATCTTTATTTGAAGATATTAGCTTTTTGGAATTCTATGAATGGCTCTTGTTAACCTGCATTGTATTGGAACATTCCCTGTGGTTGACTTATTTTTCATTTAGGATTTGTTTTCAGCAGTATGAACTTGTAAACATTGTTATTCTACTTTCCATATTGTTTGTGTTTCGGTAGTATGAGAAATAACCGATTAGAGATGCATTAACTAATTAAAATAGACCAAAATCCTTCCAATAATTTAATAACATCTCTAAAAAACTTTATCTGTATTCTTGGCTCTGTTGTTTCAGGAATTGTGACTTGGTCTTCATTTTTTAATTTCTGCAAGCACTAAACAGTTTGTTGATTATTTGAGGTTTTGCTTATGTATTTATTTACTTATGGTATTGCATGCAAGTTATTCTGTACCGCCATTAACATATCTTGTGTGATTGGCCTTGCATTGCGAAACTGTTTACTAAAATTCAATTGCCATGTTTTCAGGGATTTGAATAATAACTGGTCGCTGCAAGAGGCATGAAAGCCCTTAAAGTGAGTCATACTTTTTCAAATCTCCCTTTTGGAAATGCTATCCCAAATACCCCCTAAGGTGTGTTACTCTAACTCTATCAAATGTTTTAACTAGTGAAACTCATGAAAGGAATGTTAGCTAGTTCATTGGGCAAAATGGCAAATCATAACTGAGCGATCCCTAGCAGGCCAATTAGGGTCCTTTTTGCTTGATTTAGAATCTTAGGTCTCTTCAACGATTCCATGTTCAATGGCAATCTCTCTATGAATAGTTTATTCTAGATGCGCTAAAATGGAAATGTTGGATAATGGATTAATGGGTCAAAACGGATGTAGGCCTAAACTCCAAAACGTGTAAAGTGATGTGGGTCAGGTTAGTTTTGGTTGAACCAAAACACTTAGTCCAAAAAGTTTGTTAGCGGGTTAAATATGATAATGATATTTGTATTCTTTTTTAGAATCTGATTCTGTTTATTAAGATGATGTAGGAAGTATGCATTATAGAGTCATTTTCAACAGTTAAGCAGTTGAACCCGCTTCTTTTTTTCTTTTAAGATGACCTTTTTTTGTTATACCTGTTTGATCTATTAGAGATAAAAACAGTAACTGAATCAGCCTATTTATAAGTTTGGATCGCAATTGCCACAACTAGTTTAGTGTAAAGTGAGAGTAGCCATACCGTGCATCTTCAGCAGGCACTGTGAATGACTTTTTTGTTATACCTGTTTGATCTATTAGAGATAAAAACAGTAACTGAATCAGCCTATTTATAAGTTTGGATCGCAATTGCCACAACTAGTTTAGTGTAAAGTGAGAGTAGCCATACCGTGCATCTTCAGCAGGCACTGTGAATGACTCTTGTAGCCACTAGTGGTCCTTGAATGTCTACTAGCCATACAATTTGCATGACTTTTTGTTTGACTAGTTGGTCAATTTTAAATGGGTTTAATTGTAATTTACTTTAGCATGTCTAAAACCTCACCATTAATATCCATTCAAGAGATAATCCATGACCCGATTACTGAAGTCTTTCTGTTACACTTTTTACAGGTTTGGGTTCTTCCAATCAGCTCACTATTAAATTTTTGTGTTGAATTTGTAAGTTATTTTTTGATTTTTGGACTATTGTAACTATAATTACCTCATCAGCTTGAATTATAGATATATATATATATGCATCTATATGTATATTTTTTATTTTAACTAGGGTTTATAAAATGATTCTCTGTAAAAATAAGTTCATTATTTAGTAATTGTATGATAAAGGGAAAGTGGTGAAAAAGGTTTAAAAATAAAATGAGATTAAAATAATGAAAATGGGGATCATGTGCATTTTAATCTTTCTCTGTTTTAGTTCTTGTTTTCCAAGAAAGGAAATTTGGAAAGTTGTCTATTGGCTTTTCTGGCTGCTAACTTTCATTATGTAATAATAATACTATACTATAATATAATATAATATTAGCTGGTTTGCTTGCTTTGTTATATGGTTGTTTTTAGGTAAATAAAAGTAGATATAAAAATAATACTAATGATTTCTTCAAATGAAAACGGGTAAACGGATGAGATTTTTTTTGTTATCCGAAAAGGGAGAGTTTTTAGTGGTATCTCCGTGAGATCATCAAGACATCTGACTATTAGGCCGTTGATTCCTTTGCATGTATCAACAAAATATAAAAATGAATTGCAACTTATTTTGATTTGAAATCTTCAATATAGCCACCGGTATATTGATTGCACACTGTCCAACATTACAAAAAGCTAATAATCTTTTTTTGGGAAAGGAAGGGGGGGGGGGGGGTTGAGATTACCAACATTGAACTTATTGGATTATATAGGCAATAAGGTCAAGGTGATAAGCTAGTAAGCCAGTAAGCATATCGGCCTTTTGATTTTATGCTACGCCGGTAAGCTAATCCAAACACCCCTGTATGTAACTTAGATGATTTTTGATATGAGTGAATGAAGAAGAACATTGTGAGAAATGCTAGATAGGTCTCGGTTGGTCATTAGTTAACGTGATGTAGTTAAATGAAAGTTCGATGAGAAGGGTGTGAAAAGAAAGAAAAAAAAACCTGCTTTGCGTCACGTTCACCTTCATAGGACACTTGCCCAATATATGTGGAGGCAACACTTTGCATAAATCTGAGGATTAGTAGCCCACCAACGGTGATGTCAATACCACGGTTTACCAGAAAAAAACATGTAGGTTGGTGATGTGGTTGCTGGTTAGACAATTGGATTTTAGTATTGGTTCCTTTTTACTTGCAATTTGGATTAAAATGTTGCAGGTGATAGCTACTTTGAATTTTGACCATTTGTATTTTGATCTCTAGTAACTTTAATAAATGGTCATAATTTACCCGAGTTGTGTTGTAACTGTTCAATTTGGATATCTTCTCATCAGTGGAATTTAAAACGATGGTATTCAAGTTTTCTGTATATCTTTATTTGAAGATATTAGCTTTTTGGAATTCTATGAATGGCTCTTGTTAACCTGCATTGTATTGGAACATTCCCTGTGGTTGACTTATTTTTCATTTAGGATTTCTTTTCAGCAGTATGAACTTGTAAACATTGTTATTCTATTTTCCATATTGTTTGTGTTTCGGTAGTATCTACGTCAGGTGTTAGGACCAAAACTGAAAGAGGAGAAAGAACCGATTAGAGATGCATTAACTGATTAAAGTAGACCAAAATCCTTCGAATAATTTAATATCCATCTATAAAAAACTCTATCTGTATTTTGGCTCTGTTGTTTCAGGAATTGTGACTTGGTCTTCATTTTTTAATTTCTGCAAGCACTAAACAGTTTGTTGATTATTTGAGGTTTTGCTTATGTATTTATTTACTTATGGTATTGCATGCAAGTTATTCTGTAACACCATTAACATATCTTGTTTGATTGGCCTTGCATTGCGAAAATGTTTACTAAAGTTTCAATTGCCATGTTTTCAGGGATTGGAATAATAACTGGTCGCTGCAAGAGGCATGAAAGCCCTTAAAGTGAGTCATACTTTTTCAAATCTCCCTTTTGGAAACGCAATCCCAAATACCCCCTAAGGTGTGTAACTCTAACTCTATCAGATGTTTAATCTAGTGAAAGGAATGTTAGCTAGTTCATTGGGCAAAATGGCAAATCATAACTGAGCGATCCCCATCAGGCCGAGTAGGGTCCTTTTTGCTTGATTTAGAATCTTAGGTCACTATTCCTTGTTTAATGGCAATCTCTCAATGAATAGTTTATTCTAGATGCGCTAAAATGGAAAAGTTGGATAATGGATTAATGGGTCAAAACGGGTGTACGCCTAAACTCCAAAACATGTAAATTTTGATGTGGGTCAGGTTTGTTTTGGTTGAACCAAAGCACTTAGTCCAAAACGTTATATAATTCTATTGAAAATACTTAGCCGGTTTAATATGATAATGATATTTGTATTCTTTTTAAGAATCTGATTCTGTTTATTAAGATGATGTAGGAAGTATGCATTATAGAGTCATTTTCAACTGTTAAGCAGTTGAACCCGCTTCCTTTTTTCTTTTAAGATGACCTTTTTTGTTATACCTGTTTGATCTATTAGAGATAAAAACAGTAACTGAATCAGCCTATTTATAAGTTTGGATCGCAATTGCCACGACTAGTTTAGTGTAAAGTGAGAGTAGCCATACCGTGCATCTTCAGCAGGCACTGTGAATGACTCTTGTAGCCACTAGTGGTCCTTGAATGTCTACTAGCCATACAATTTGCATGACTTTTTGTTTGACTAGTTGGTCCTTGCACGAGTGATGATTATACTAAATCCTTTATTTTTCAATATCTTATAGTACTGCTTAGATTTTCCAAGTTATAATATCAAATTAACTAACTTTATCACCACCACCACCACAAAAGATTCCCTAGTCCTTTCCACTGAGCAATGTTTTATAATTTTTTGTGGCAGTTTATAGAAGAAATATAAGCTCTTGCGGTCGACAAATTTAAGTGAAATACAACTGTCGTAGACTCTACATGTTTATTAGTTTATGCAGCACACATATTTCATTTAATTATATGATTAGCAGTAAAAGGTTCGGATTTCACAAGTGGTCATTTTACCACATGAACATTTCCTTTTTTGAGCTTGCTTTTCAAGGTGGCGAAGGTACCAATCATTACCTAGTTAAATGCAGTCCAATGCAAGGCCCATTGAAGCATCTACTACATAGATTAGTCGAAGGTCCCCTGGAAGTCTCAGTTAGGCAATTATATTTACCAGATTTAAGTTCTATTCTAAGTAAAACCAGTAGTAGATAAAAATGTTAAAATTAGCTTAAAATCTGTGAAAGTTTTCGCGGACTAGCCTCGCTATTAAACTACATCATTTTCATACATTATTTTTACGAAACAAAAGGGTTTGAAATAACTAGTTGTTTGATAACTTTTGTAATTAAAAAAATCTCCACTCTAATTGCATTAATTTGATTAAAATTTGAACTTTTAAAAGACAGAAAGAGAAAGAACTAGTTGTTTGTTAACTTTTGTATTTAAAAAATATCTCCACTTCAATTTTATTCATTTAGTTTAAAACTTGAACTTTCAAAAGGATCTATAGAATATATAGATCCCCCACTCCACTCCAAAAGTAGTTGATATGACAATGTTACTTAGTTCTAAGGGAGATACCTATATAATTTATTAACTTGTCGATAAGTTGATTTACATAAAAGAACTTCCCTATTCTAAAAAATTTATAGATATTTGCAGTGCTAATTCGTGTTGAATTATGTATTTATGGCTCCAAAAGTTATCGTTGAAATTTCATATGGATTTTGACCTGGATTTTTCTTTATAGATGGATAGGGTGTATTCTGTAAAGAACTCATAAGGGAACTTTGGAGTACGTGGAATGAAATGGTGCACGAAGATATAGCTTCAGCTTTGAACAGTTGTAAGTTCTTCCACAGGTAAAGGTTTTTTTTTTTTCAAACAGTGATCCTTACTAAAGTTGACATGGAAGTCTAGTTGAAAGTTTGTTGAAAACAAAGAAATAATCTTGAGACTAAAGCTATCACTATAACTAGTCTGTATTTCAGTATACAATATATCATTAACTTTATTTCTAATTATAGTCTTTCTTTTGTATCGCCTAGTATTCTGATCAAAAGTAAGACGTCCGGATGCACTTTTTAAGTGGTATCATCTAATGGAAATCACTGCCAACCGAAAAAGAAAAGTGACTTGTCGTGAATGGCTTACAAATATTTCAACATTTGACCAAACTTTTTTAATCCCAATCTAACATTTAATTGTGCATGCTTTATAATATAAATTCAAATACCATTCCTCCTATCAGTTGTGGTCTTCTACTTTTATGTGTTTTTATAAACATTTTGATTAAAAATCGCAATCCTTTTGTGAGGGCCTACCACTCGTATTTTGCTGTGAAAGCAACTATCAACTAATTTATGAAAAAGTAGTCAAACAAAAGGGAAAAAATGATGAGCTTTTCATCCCGACATTTTTATCTCCATTCACAGTGGTTTAAAAATAGTTTTCTTTTTTCCCTTTAGGACATTTCCTGGCTGGCTCCATAACCCTTGGAGACTTTAACCGCCTTCTTCCCACTCAACTTATTAAACTGGAAAAGTGATTAATATTTTATTAAGCGACAAACAGAATATGATTATCTTATGCTAGCCTGTAGTTCAAATAGTGAGTGAGGTTGTATTTGTATAATAGTATGAGTATGTGTGAATATCATTGGATGATAGTGACTTAATTTGGTGGGACAATCTATTAGGAATATTATATACCTATATTTCCTTTCACGGTCCGTACATCTCTTGCAATGTTACTCATGAATATCAATTGGGTAGGTGATATATATACATCAGGAAATTATAGCTAATGCAGCACTATCTAATATAATTTGCTTTAAATATGATTTGCTTGAATGTCTCGTAAACATGTTTCCTTTTACCGGTGCTTTATTTTCATCTAAGTTACATGATATTGTATTGAATTCTTTTTTCAGTGTTTCAAGTTCAAGAAGTTATATCAATACCGACTTTCTCATAGTTGCATGTATCATCTCAAAGCATATGTAAAAAGTTAATTTTAAGCTGATAGTGGTTTTGTATTCCCATGTAAATACTCAAACCAACCTGAAAAAACCAACTTAGGGTTGTGTATTCTCTACCCACCAACCTTAACTTTTCCAGATCGGGTTTATGTTGGGCTTTTGGCTTATCAAGTCGAATCTCAAACCTTAAATGTTTAAATAATTTTTTTTTGAAAAATATATATACTTTAACGAATCCTTTTGAAGTTTGAACTCTAATATCTTAAATCTATAATAACATGTTTTGAACTTACATCTTGTGTATCATGTACTTGTAGTTTTAGTACATTTTTTAAGCAAGTTTATTGTTTTTTGAGTTTTTGAAAGCTATAATTATGGGAGAAAACCACAAGAAGTTTACATTAAACCCACTTGACCCGAAACCAACCTGCCCACAACCTGTTTGACCCATTTATTTATCAGGTCAGATCCAGGTTAGTAGGTCGTGGCCTCGTGGGCCAGGTTGAAATTTCTGACATGAAACTGTTAGTGGGTCGGGTTGAGTAATTTCAACCGGTTACCTGTCAACGCATCCCTACTTGACATTCTATCCTACATTTTTCTTATAATTAAATCTTACACTATATTCATGTTGCCATATCTTTCTAGGATTTTCAATCTTTCATTAACAATCCATTCGTATACCCATATTCAATCTCCATGTTATGGCCTGTATGTATTATTCTTGCATCCGGGAGATGAGTCCCACACTCCCACAAAAGGGAAAATGAGAAATGAGATCAAATTAACAGGACTAACAATCAGCAGCGATACTAAATTTCAAATTCTCAAAATTTGTTCAATATTATATGTCATGTGTTGGATAAATACACATTACTATTTATCCATCACAGCATTGGAAAGCAATATGAAAAGCATATTAATGTATATAGAGATTTCATGTAGTCACACCACTTGCTTGCCAAGATAGAACCGGATTTTATGGTTCATTTACTTTTCACATAGTAGTACGAAGAAGTATCCTTCCCACATCTCTCAAGGAACCCAAGAAACTCATTATTACTTAATAATCTACTTTTACCAGACCTTTTATCTATCGCAAAACTGCTAGAACCTCTTGGACTATTTCTGCCGATACTTATCATATTTCCTTATGAAAATAGCATATTGGTAAATAAGTTGATATTAATTACTTTGAATACATTTCAAAGGTTATAATACATCCCTTTCATATATAACATTATACTAGCATATTCTTTGAGATATTCAAGTCACTTCGATTGTTCGTTTAACAGATCATGGGGTTTTATACGCCACCACTCTTACGAGAGACGTTTTGTTTGATCAGATTTCTGGACTTTGAAGTTTGTAGTGTATGTCAATGATCACTACTTGGTTGTTCTGTTGTGGTTCATGTAAGCAGGAAAATCTTCTTTCTTTCCTATTGATGGGATTTCTTCGATCATTCAACTGCTAAGACATGAATGCAAAGTTCCATCCTGGTAAGGCTTTTTGCTATTGTATAGTTCTTTTATGAATTCCATGGTATGATAAAATGACACTATAATTGCATGGCTTTGCATTATATGAATATCTAAAATAGAAGGTGGTGAAATGAGTTTTACAAGATATATGATGAATGACCTATGGACCATATCATTCAGTATATTACACCAAACATATTAATGCAAAGATAGAAGATGATGAAATATGAGAATGAGACGTGAATTATGATATTATTCAATAGATTACACCCAATGTTACATTAATGGAAGAAAGAAAATACCGAATTGAGTTTACTAGATGATGAATGACACATGAACCATCAGTCTAAATTATACATCACATTGTCAGATGGCTCATGCATGCGTATTATAAAATGCTCTTTCATCTCGTTTGGATGGCATGCCCAGCCCCAGGGCTGTGCCCTGGTGCTGTCGGCCTAAAGTCATTAGCACCATGTGATGGTGGTTGTGGCGGTGGCTGCACTGGAGATTCCACTGCAGTCTTTGTGTTTGAAGTCTGTGGTGTCTGCGCCATAGGTTTTGTGAATAGAGCTTCATTTACAAATGTTACACCATGTCTTACGTTTTCTTTATTAGAAGTGTTTCTGTGACGCATCCTTTGTTTTAAGTGTCTTCCTTCAGTATGATGGGGCATGATGATTAGGGTGAGTAGTAGAATGGCCAGTGTTAACTTTGCTATAGCCATGAGGTATTGAAGGTGAGAGCAAAAATGATTGTTAGAGATAGACTCGAGATATGAAGCAAGATGCTTAAGCTGCTTGATGTTTGGTGATATTTATAGAGCAATTAGAAATGCTACTTTTGTTTTGAATCACACAATTGATATGCTTTAGAAATCTTCTTTATAGTATAATGAGTATTCTACTTGCCCTATTAGCTATAGTCCTTGCAGTCAAAACTTTGATAATTATGATTATTGGATTCTTTTAGGTCGGTCGATTTTAGCCAGTCTACTTTTTGCTGTTTACTACAGACGTTCCCGTAGATATATTTACCGGTTTATTTCGTTACATTTGAAAGGATTACTGTCTTTAATCTATTTGCAGTAATGTAAGATAAGTACAATGTCTTTGACTGATAATTTTTACCCTCAATTCAGAAGCAGAATTCTTTTTAAAGCGCTTAGACCTTAATTTTTTGTAGCTGTTTTCTCTATCTTAGATGGTTTTTA
Source organism: Erigeron breviscapus (assembly GCA_034093135.1). Taxonomy (NCBI): domain Eukaryota; kingdom Viridiplantae; phylum Streptophyta; class Magnoliopsida; order Asterales; family Asteraceae; genus Erigeron; species Erigeron breviscapus. The sequence goes on from CM067173.1 coordinate 57,300,824, forward strand.
TGCACATATGAAGTTTGCTGCATTAGGACATGGAGTTGTTTTTCAGCTATTACTGTGGCTTTGTTTAACCATAAGTGGTCAGCAATTGTCTTTCTGTTATAATCTTTTATGGATTTGTATGTTGCTTAAATTTTAACTCTTTCATAAATTGTATATATGCTATAAATAATTCATTTAGTTGAGGTATTCCTGATAAACGTCAATATCACGTATCACAAGCAAACAATTAGATAACTAACATCTCGTTTCATATCATAATCAATTGTATCAACCGAGAAGCGTTTAAACGACAAGTACGCTATTGTTTGCTTGTGATACGTGATATTGACGTTTATGTGTGATAAAAGACGTAATATTATATTATGTAAGACGTGACGGTGGATTGACAAATCCACATCCGGTTTGATCATGGCCACATTATGACGATATTATGACGTATATTATATATTATGTAAGACGTGACGGTGGATTGACGAATCCACACCCGGCATGATCATAACCGCGATACGGGTTGTTGAACCCATATTATGACGTTGTATTATATATATATTGACAATTGTTGAGACGTTGTCGTTTGTTGTATTGCTTGTGTTGACGTGAACCCTTTTAGGGCTCCCATGACGTAATTAGGTATTCTAATCCCCGTTTATCGATAACGGTTGATATCCCGATACTTGATTTTCATTACTTAAACCTACGAACTCACCAACTTTATGTTGAGACGTTTTAGTACACTTATCAATCATCCGATACGTCTTTGGTTAACCTGTTCACCTGAAAAGTGTACTAAAACGTGTCAACATAAAGTTGGTGAGTTCGTAGGTTTAAGTAATGAAAATCAAGTGTCGGGATATCAACCGTTATCGATAAATGAGGATTAGAATACCTAATTACGTCATGGGAGCCCTAAAAGGGTTCACGTCAACACAAGCAATATCAACGTCTCAACAATCGTCAATATATATATAATAACGTCATAATATAATAACGTAACATCTAACAATCGTATATATATAATACAACGTCATAATATGGGTTCAACAACCCGTATCGCGGTTATGATCATGCCGGGTGTGGATTCGTCAATCCACCGTCACGTCTTACATAATATATAATATACGTCATAATATCGTCATAATGTGGCCATGATCAAACCGGATGTGGATTTGTCAATCCACCGTCACGTCTTACATAATATAATATTACGTCTTTAATCACACATAAACGTCAATATCACGTATCACAAGCAAACAATTAGATAACTAACATCTCGTTTCATATCATAATCAATTGTATCAACCGAGAAGCGTTTAAACGACAAGTACGCTATTGTTTGCTTGTGATACGTGATATTGACGTTTATGTGTGATAAAAGACGTAATATTATATTATGTAAGACGTGACGGTGGATTGACAAATCCACATCCGGTTTGATCATGGCCACATTATGACGATATTATGACGTATATTATATATTATGTAAGACGTGACGGTGGATTGACGAATCCACACCCGGCATGATCATAACCGCGATACGGGTTGTTGAACCCATATTATGACGTTGTCATTATATATATATTGACAATTGTTGAGACGTTGTCGTTTGTTGTATTGCTTGTGTTGACGTGAACCCTTTTAGGGCTCCCATGACGTAATTAGGTATTCTAATCCCCGTTTATCGATAACGGTTGATATCCCGATACTTGATTTTCATTACTTAAACCTACGAACTCACCAACTTTATGTTGAGACGTTTTAGTACACTTATCAATCATCCGATACGTCTTTGGTTAACCTGTTCACCTAAAAAGTGTACTAAAACGTGTCAACATAAAGTTGGTGAGTTCGTAGGTTTAAGTAATGAAAATCAAGTGTCGGGATATCAACCGTTATCGATAAATGAGGATTAGAATACCTAATTACGTCATGGGAGCCCTAAAAGGGTTCACGTCAACACAAGCAATACAACGTCAACGTCTCAACAATGTCAATATATATATATATAAACGTCATAATATCGTCCAACGTCTTAATAATCGTCAATATATATAATAACGTCATAATATGGGTTCAACAACCCGTATCGCGGTTATGATCATGCCGGGTGTGGATTCGTCAATCCACCGTCACGTCTTACATAATATATAATATACGTCATAATATCGTCATAATGTGGCCATGATCAAACCGGATGTGGATTTGTCAATCCACCGTCACGTCTTACATAATATAATATTACGTCTTTAATCACACATAAACGTCAATATCACGTATCACAAGCAAACAATTAGATAACTAACATCTCGTTTCATATCATAATCAATTGTATCAACCGAGAAGCGTTTAAACGACAAGTACGCTTTCCACCCCAAAATAAGATAAACGTAGGGGCGACGAGACTCACCTTGATCGGCAAATGAGAAGTTATAATCAAATAATATCGTCTAATAGTCGTCACACGTGCACACCTATCATTAAACATTCACGTTTATATTAAGTCTCTAACTTGGGTTCTAGGAATTGACATCCGACTTCAATCGAGTCGTGTGACTCGTATACTTTACATGAGGAGTCAAGAAAGGACTCAAAGGAAGGCCCGACTCGATCCTAGAACACCTAAAGTGGATCTAGAAACCGGTAAAAGTCTTGGGTTACTTTCCCATCACAAGTAGACTGAAGCGCTTATATGCGTCAAGGCACACATCTAAGGATATGTTGTGGCACCATCAAAACAGAACCAAAGAGGAGGGGGTTCTTAGGCATCCGGCAGACGGAAAGGCATGGAAACACTTTGATACACTGTTTCCTGATTTTGCAAATGATCCTAGAAATGTTCGTTTGGGGCTTGCAAGTGATGGTTTCAATCCTTTCGGGGCAATGAGTCTTTCGTATAGTATGTGGCCTGTTGTGATCATACCATACAATATGCCTCCTTGGAAGTCTATGGTAGATGCTTCATTTATGCTGACATTGTTAATTCCTGGACGTGATTCACCAGGAAAGGATATTGATGTATTTTTGCGTCCACTCATTGATGAGTTGAAACTTTTATGGGATAAGGGTGTTGAAACATATGATTGTGAATCAAAACAGACATTCAACATGCGTGCCGCACTTTTATGGACAATCAATGATTTTCCTGCGTATGGTTACCTATCTGGATGGACCACGAGTGGATACAAGGCATGTCCAGTATGTAACAATGATGCCTGCAGTGTAGGTATACGGGATTAAATAGCATACGTGGGTCATAGGCGGTTTCTTCCAACCATTCACTCATGGAGGAAATCACGAGACTTTAATGGGAAGACAGAGACTAGGGATGCACCTAAACCTGTCAGCGGAGATAATTGCTTACGACAGTTGGAACGTATGAATATACATCAACATGGTAAACATCCTGCTCTTGCAGGAACTAAAAGAAAACGGAACACCGAGGATCCAAATTGGTCAAAGAAAAGTATCTTCTTTGAACTCCCTTATTGGCCTAAGTTGCTAATCCGTCACAACATTGATGTGATGCATGTTGAAAAGAATGTGTGTGAGAACGTGTTAGGAACCCTATTAGACATAGATGGAAAAACGAAAGACACATACAAAGCTCGAATGGATTTGGAAGATATGAACATACGTAAAGAGCTTCACTTAGTAAGAAATAATGATCGCCTGCTTAAACCACATGCTTCGTATGTTTTAACTCGAGAGGAGAGAAACCATTTTTGTAATCTAGTCAAGTCTGTGCGTTTTCCAGATGGATTTGCAGGAAATTTAGAAAAACATGTGATTGCTGATCAAGGAAAGATACATGGGCTTAAATCACATGATTGCCACATTTTACTACAACGCATAATTCCTAAAAACAGATTCGGGATGCATTAATGGAGTTGTCTCGGTTTTTTAAGAAACTTACTGAAGCGACATTGTATGTGTCAGAGTTGGAAGCGTTGCAGAAAGAGATAGTTATCATTTTATGCAAGCTTGAAAGAATATTTCCTCCATCTTTTTTTACAATTATGGTGCACTTGTGTGTGCATCTTCCTCAAGAGGCAATTTTAGGAGGACCTGTGCAATCAAGGTGGATGTATCCAATCGAAAGATACCTTGGCCATTTAAAGAAATATGTAAGGAATAAAGCTAAACCCGAAGGGTCGATAGCAGAAGGTTATGTTGTTGAAGAAGCTATGACATTTTGTTCACAATATTTAAGAGGTGTTGAATCAAAGTTTTACGAACGTGGCAAGAATGATGAAAAAACATATAACGACGGTAAAAGCTTTGCATTGGATATTTTTAGATTAAATGGCCGAGGTGTTGGGAAGAAAGAAGTTTGTGTCCTTCCTGGTGATCTTTTGAAAAAAGCAATGTGGTTTGTCTACAACAATTGTGAAGAAATTCAACCGTACTTGGAGTAAGTCTTTTTCTAATCATTTGTTGTTGATAGTTGGTGATAAATTTCATATGTCAATAAATTTATAGTTTATATTCACTTGGCAGAGAACACTTACATTCATTACAAAGTCAACATCCTGAATTGTCAGATTTTTCCAAGATGCAACAAGCGACATTCCCGAATTGGTTTGCACAACGGGTACCAACGACACTCAATTTTAATTCACTTACTTTGTGATATTGTATAGCAATATACTAATATTAGATTTCACCGTAGTTTTAATTTGCTTGTTGACATATGTCTACTTGTATGTTTGCGTTCTATTGTTCTTTACCTATTATTGTTTACATTCTGATCATATACAGACTTGACTTACTTTCACCATGATACAAATTTGATATCAGGCTAACGAGGTGTATTCCCTAGATCCATCCCAAATTAACGAGGAGTTATATGCGGTGTCTTGCCTTCCAGATCATCGAGTGTCAATTTACAAGGAATACATAGTGAATGGAGTAAAATATATAGTTAAGTCAACAGATGACTGCAGGCGAAAACAAAATTGTGGAGTTACTGTCCAAGGAGTTCATAATGATATTGAAGACGACTATTATGGATATATTGATGAGGTAATTGAATTGTCATTTATAAAAGATTATCGTGTTATATTATTCAAATGCACATGGTTTGACACTAACCGTCGAAGAAAGCACGTGGTATATGAACCTCACTTCATAAGCATAGACACGTCCCGACATGTTTATAAGGAAGATCCTTTCATTTTAGCAAATCAAGCCAAACAAGTATTTTATATCAATGATTCACTTAAACCAAATTCACAATGGAAAGTGATTGAAAGGATTAACCACAGACACTTATGGGATATTCCAGAAGACAATAATGAAGAGAATTTGTTAGAAGATGTCAACCTTATTCGTGTAGATATTGCAGAAGAAGTGGTTCAAAATGTTGATGTTGGGCGTTTTCATGATACTCCAAATGATTTTATCAATGATGAGATAGATGATTCTGATCACGATATGGAAGATTTTGATTCGGATTCAAATCTAGATGATTTAGACAGTAATGAGATAGACAATAATATCTCGAATCTTCAGATTGAAAGTGATGAGTCGGACGGTGATGATTAGGTAACCTTATTAAGATAAATGGTTATTCATTTTTTTTAACTACTGTTCTTATTCTTGTACTAATATACTATGTAACTTAACCTTTTCAGCTAGTAAGGGTTCAGGAGGTCAAACCAAGCTAAAGTTAAAGCTTGTTGTGATTCTGAAGTGAGAGAATTCGAGAATTTGTTTGGTGGTTATACTCCTATTTTCAAAGACCCACCCTCGGCTCGACAACAACCTCAAAGTTTAGCCATCAATATGTTTTAAAGACTGACTGCACGAAGGTTTCAACATTTATAGTAAATTTCTTTTTTTTTATCAAAGATTAGGATATTGTTCGTTTCAAGGACGTAATCAAGTCGTCCCAACTGCCTAGATAGATACTTGATGTTTTGCATTTATAAGTATTTTGTTGGCCATGAATGCAAAATGCACATTATTTCACTTTTAGTATATTTGTACATAAACGTTAGGAGGTTTTATGCATAATCAAAACATCTGAGCGACTTTTGACCCTTTTGTAGTGGATTATTTTTATATTACTTGTTTGACCCCTTGATAACCTATAGTTACTCGTCCATAAGTAGATAAACTGAAATGGGTACAAAAACTCTTTTGCTACTCATTAGATCAATCGATAGGTTCGATTTGGAGTTACATGGAGCATCTTCGCTAATAAAAAACCCCATGGTTTGGGGTTGAGTTCAATGTCCGAATCTTGCTTAAGAAATACTCAAAGTTTAGCATTATTGATGGATGATCTGATTCTATAGAATGGTCATGTTGTTGGAGTCGATGTATACGTTTCATGTGGAGGATTACAGTTTAGTAGCGAGAAGCTTAGATTTGATAAAGTTTTTGCAGTTGGGCAGAAGATCTAGTATATCACATAAGATCTTTTGATTTTCATGGTGATGTACAGTCGACTTGTTGATTTCTATGGGGGTCGTCCAACCCCGACCTGTAGATTTCTATGAGGTTGAGGAAGAAAGACCGCTCAAACTCAATAAACTATAGATTTTTGTTACTGTTTCTGCTTAATACTCTGTATGTTAAGAGCTTTCTTTTTCACTCCTACACTTTATTTATAATTATCAACCGTCATGTACGGAGTAATATACTTTACATCATGTTAAATATAGCGGGGTGGGTTATTTTAGGACCACTCCTTATTTTAGGACCAATTAGGACCACATCATCATCATCATCACCGACCACCACCACCACCACCACCATGATCATCTCCGACCACCACCATGATCATCTCCGACCAAAAACATGCCGTCGCCGGAAAATCATGTTTAAGTTAACTTACACATGTGTAAGTTGTATATAACTTACACATGTGTAAGTTAACTTAAACATGATTTTCCGGTGGTCGCCGTCGCCGGAAAATCATGGTGGTGGTCGGAGATGATCATGGTGGTGGTCGGAGATGATGATGATGATGATGTGTAAGTTACAATTTACACATGTCCTAATTGGTCCTAAAATAAGGAGTGGTCCTAAAATAACTTGCACCTAAATATAGCATTATTATTATATATAAACAAGAAAAATCTAGTAACTTTCTGGTTATTTACATAAGATCTTTTGATTTCCATGGTGATGTACAGTGGACTTGTTGCTTTATTGCTCTTTAATTTACATAAGATAAAATTGTGTATAATTCTGTTAGCTTTGAGTTGTCTAAAATGGGAGGATCAAATTGATGGGTCGAGGCAAGTGCAGATTAAAATGTGTCAAGCACTTAATGTCTTAATCTTTCGTATATGGGTGAAAACCGGCTTGGTTGGTCGATTGACTTTATATACTCTTCACATTTGACTAATAACATATCCTTTAAAACGTTTCATGGAAGTCGTCTAAAATGTGGCATGATATGTGATGTTAATGGACATTTAGTTGATTGTCAAGGATTTATTATTAGTATATTTATTTATCTGTATCTCGTTAAGCCATTGATATATATTTACAACTAGATGGTACAATAAGCCCCTACCGTTTTGGGTTTATTAACGATCCCTTGTGTTGTCATACCGTTTTTCTCTTATTAACGATCCCATGCGTTGTGGCGATTGAATTTTTTACTTTTTAGCACAATACCACAACGACATTATCATAATATTCTTATTCCCAAAAATATGGTCAACATCGGATAACCAAAACTCGAAAACCTTATCATTTTTAAAAATCCATCTCTTCCAAGCATTCTTCTTTCTTTTTGACAAAATATAACCAAAAGTCAAAAAGAAAAAATAATCTTAAAAATCAAAATGTCAAAAAAAAAAGTTTCAAAAACTATTAAAAATGTTACAAAGAAATTCTAAAAATCAAGCAAAATACAACTAAAAAAAAAAGTTTTCAAAGAAAGCTATTCTTATATAAAAGAAAATATTAGATGGCATGAGTTTTGAACAAATGACATCTTCGTTTGAAAGACAACATATTTTTGTGTAAATACTTTTGTAACTAAATTAGTCTCAAATATGTTGGCAAAAATTAGGGATTTAGTTGGAACTGAAGTTCAGTCACCAATAAAATACCCTCAAAAACTCTTTAATGTTGAGATTTTTGTAACTGAAATTTAGTTTTAAATATATTGCCTATGCATTACAGGTTTAGTTGGAACTGAAGTTCAGTCACCAATAAAATACCCTCAAAACTTTTAATTTGAGATTTTTTGTAACTGAAATTTAGTTTTAAATATATTGCCTATGCATTACAGGTTTAGTTGGAACTGAAATTCAGTCACTAATAGATTTCCCTCTAAAACTTATTATTGCGCAAACATTTTTGTAACTGAAATTTAGTTTTAAATATATTGCCTATGCATTACAGGTTTAGTTGGAACTGAAATTCAGTCACTAATAGATTTCCCTCTAAAACTTATTATTGCGCAAACATTTTAGTAACTGAAGATTAGTCTTAAATATATTTCTCATGTATTATGGTTTTAGTTGGGACTGAATTTCAGTCACCAACTAATTTCCCTCCAAATTTTTATTTTTTTATCAAGCAAAGATGTGTGTAACTGAAATTTAGTCTCTCATATGGTGTCGATGAATCAGAGACTAATTTTTAGTCGCAACAATCAGTCAGTATAATATCAGTCCTTAATAGTATTAGTAACTAATTTTTCAGTAACCGATACTATATATCCGAGACTGATATATCAGTCCTTAAAGTTTCAGTCCTAGGTCACTCTTTTTGTAGTGTGCAAAGGAGACCACCGTCTCACACGCCACCACTGGCGTCTCTTACGCCCAGCCAGGACTTAGCCCAGCGTCTGGTACGCCGTTAACCACCGTCTTAGACGGTGGTCTGGAAAAGACCATTTCAGAGTCTCGCACCGTCTGTCCAACGTAAGACAGGAGAGGGTGGTTTCGAGGTTGGAAAAGTCATAAGGAAGCCACCGTCTAAGACGGTCATCTCAACGTCTCAGACGCTCACAACGTAACAGACGCTACCAGACCAACGTTTAGCACGCCTAGCCATAAGTAACCACCGTCTGGGACGGTGGTGATCGGCGTCCCAGACGCCACACCTGAACCAGACGTGCAGCAGCAGAAAGAAGAACAACCCAGCCGACCCATTTTTGCTTTAAATCTTAATTTGACTACCAAAAACGTTTAAGACAAGTACATAACTCATTTTTACACATGAGTAGACGTAATTACACATAAACCAATGAAATCTTACATCTCAAATCCATTTTATAATCTCAAATTACTTCCAAAAATCATTTGACCTAAATTAATTAACATGAAACCCTAATTTCGTCTCTAGGTGGTTTTGACCCGAAATTTGACCAAGGATTACTTAGGTTAGACTTAGAACATGTTTATAAACAAGAAATGATTAAGTTTGATAGAGTTTAACTTACCAAAAATCCCACCAAAAGCTTGAATCCGAAAATGAGCTATAACAAGTGATTTCTTGCACTTAAACCCCTAAATTTTTGATATGTTGATTGAATGATGATTAAGATGATTAAACTAACATAGATCTACCATGAAACACCATAAATGAAGTAAAGATTTAGAGAGAGAGTGGGTGTGTGTTTTGGGTCTTGCATTCAATGAGAAGAGAGAGAGGGGGGGACAAGGGTAATGAATGTGAGTGAATGGATGAGAAAGAGAGAGTGTAAGAGTTTGGGGGAAATGGGTAGGGTTTGGGTCTTGGGTCGGTTCAAGAGGATCAAACGGGTCGACCCAATTACATTTCTAGTCAAATTAATAAATCGTCTTACGTCACAATTAAATCCACATGACCAACAAGTCTTGTCTAGCATATTACACGTTGTTAAAGCGTCAAATAAAACCTCAAGTAAAATGACTAACTAAATTGGCTAGTCATTAACACGAAATAGTCAACGAGTCAAGTAAATGGAATTCCATAAATCGTGAAATTTACATTGTATTTAGTCATGTTTAAACACGTCAAATACAAGTCAAATAAGTCAAATTAGGGAAATGTTACAGTTAATCGGGTCATTCACAAGTTACGGGTCACAGGTCTAGCATACGGGTCAGACGTGTCATAGGTTCAAAGGCTTGAGGTGTGGATACGAAACAGATGACTCCAAAGTTGTAGTAGGTGCACTTCATGTAACTCATGTTTTATCAAGCCGACTTGTTTTTTTTGTTTGACAGATTCTTGTGGCGTAGCACGTTGGAAGACATGGTCATTAGTTACCAATTTTTTAGGCGCTTGGCTACTTTTTTTTTTATTGTTTTATTTAGTTTCTCACGTCGGCGTGTAAGGCTATAAATATGGGTTTGAAAGCTACTCTATATTACTAATGAAATACCTAAAAGATCGGTAACTAATGACTATGTCTTAGAACGTGTGAAACCACAAGAATCGGTCAAACATAGAAACCAAGTCTACTTAATAAAACGTGAGTAATATGAAGTTCTCCTACTGCAAGTTTAGAACCAAATCTGACTCGTATCCACACCTCACAGTCTGCGATCCCATGACACGTCTAACCCGGACATATGTTGGACCCAATGCCGGTCCTGAGAATTTGAATGCTGAGGGCTATATGGTCGAAAATATGCCCGCTGTCAAAAAATTTAATTAAACTAATGCATCTCATCCTTACCACAATTTTATTGTATTTAGACCGACGTATATAGAAGAAATATGTAAACATGTTACAAACAAGAACATTAGTGCACTAAGTAATAGATATACCACGGACCACGGTTAAAAAAACATGTTACCATCTTTACTATCAAATTTGTTAAAAGATGCTAGTTAATTCCCAACTTAAGAAGGTGACACCTATTTACTCAATCCAATATAAAAGTGACACTTATCTTTTCAATCCAATAAAAAAGTTACACAGATGTTCTTTAACTCAACACATCACTCCATTTTCTCAACTCAATATTGTATTGTATTGTAATATCATTAAACGTGAATGTTATGAACAGTGCCACCACCACGTGGCACTGTTTTATTGGCTGATTTTAAATCTCGAATGACTATTTGGATTTTGTCATATCGGATCCTGTTTAGGTTTTTTTTCTTTCAATTTTTCTTGGTTTTTTGCACAGATTTTTTGTAAATAGTAACTCGTTACGTGGGGAGTTGCTACTCATTTATGTCACACCTCGTACCACTATGCGCATTTTGCCACATCGCATCCCTTTCGGATTTTCTACTATATGTTACCTTTTGTTTTTTTTTCATACTATTTTTCTTTTGAGTCATCCAACCTTTTTGTGGCACACCCCTTATCACTACCTGCATTTCGCTACATCGCAGCCGCTTGAATTCTCAACTAATATATTAATGTTTTTGCCATATCACATCTCGTTCGGTTTTCACTACGGATTACTTTAAGATAATTTATACTTCGCAATAAAAGAACTTAAAAGTTGTATTCACCCCCCCCCTTTTACAACTCTTTGAGACATCTTAAACCATCATGTTATCTCCTTTGGGACATATCACTATGTATGAGATGAACCAAGTTGTGGGAATCCAGTGTTATATGTAGACAGGTGCATACATAGGTTGTACAGAATAAGAGCCACCATTAAACCTAAAAACCTTGATCAAATTTTTGTGCATATATGAAAAAAAGCAGCTTGTTATTGACTTAATTTTAAGCATGGTCAGTGACTGAAGTTAGCTGGTTGCTATGATATTGAACCTATTTAGGTCAACACGTCCCTTTACTTTTACTTTATTTTGTTTGCCAAGAATGCATTTTCTTAAAACACCCACCTCAAATGGAGGCAGGGAAAATCAACATGTTTGCAATCCCCCAAGATGGATGACCAGCAACCAATCCGTTTAACAAAACTTAAGGTAGCAAACTTGAAAGCTCGGCTACCAGGTAACAGATAAACATGGGTGATCTGTTGTACATGTGCAAACATTTATGTCCTAATTATATTATTTAGTTTTCAAGGTTTTGGAGACTTTAAATCTATCCAATCTGTTTAACAAAACTTGAGGTAGCAAATTTGAAAGCTTGGGTACCAGGTAACGAATTAACATGGGTGATCTGTTGTACGTGTGCAAACATTTTTGTTCCGATTATAACATTGAGTTTTCAAGGTTTTGGAGACTTTATGTTTATGTGTCTATAGCAACATAAAGTACAACAACCTGGTATGTTTTAAGATAAAGATTTGGTGTGGTTTTTGTGTATGTTTCAGAACCCAAAGACACAATTATATATGATGATATACCCTCCCAGCGGCACGCAAAACCTGTCACACAAAGGAACAGTAACATGCTACGATACGAAGGTCTGTCCGTAACGAAGGCTTCCGCAGTAAGCTAAAGAGATAAGAATTGTTCCCTAACAAATTCGGGATTTGATCTTATCATTTTCAGCCGATAATTAGGGAAATAATATCCCTGGCCTAAGACTTAGGAAACCCTAAAGAGGCCTACTTGTTTTACAAGACTATCCCTCCCTATAAAAGGAGGACGAAAAGACCTTGAAAGGCATCATACACATACTCGATCACACATAGATCAAACATCTGTTCGATTGGCGTAAAGAGGCTAGAACCCTACCTTCGGGGAACCGCCAACAAACAGCCCCAAAACACCTATCATCCCACCTTCTACCTAACTCCGGTTCGGTGCACAAACAATATAGTTGCTATTTATATTGCAGAAGTATATATTTTAAAGATAAAGATAACGTTTTATAGTTAGGAATACCCATTAAATTCAAACATATTTTGACCCGTTACCCAACTCAACCATCTTGGTGACTCTAATAAGTAGCAACCTATCTAATTAGTAAAAAGTGTAACGAATGATGTGAGTGATAAGTAGAAACATCCAAACCATACAAGAATTCTTCTCAAAGTAGTAACCAAAGTAGTCATATGTACTAATGTGAATCATATGATAGAATAAAAACTTACCTGTCTGACTCTCGATTAATACCAAAAGTGGGGGTGCTGCAAATGTTAGTATATGACCAAACAAAGAAAACTTGGACAGGGCCTCTAAATGTGTTCATCCATTAGATTGCAAACAAAGAAAACTTGGACAGAGTCTCTAAATGTGTTCATCCATTAGATTGATTCCTATATGGCTAGGTGGAAATAGATATTTGTATTGCCAAATATGGATAGGAGATATAGTAATTAATAGTTTCATATCGACTTTTATATTAATGATGCTTATTGCATGCTTATAACTACTAAACAGGCAGTTAAATTTGTAGAAGTTGTACGAAACTAAAGATTTCAAGTTCTTTTATTTCAAGTGAATTACCTACCTCCCATGTTGGATCAAAACCTATTAAGTTACTCTATTACCTAACTAACCCAAGTTGCCGTATGAAGCATCGATTTGACCCATTTTTGCAGCATGATGAAATATAGATGACACATACATAGATCAAAATATATATAATTGTAGGTATCCATTTAACCCATCAAACAGTTGGGGGTTGCATATATATATATATATATATATATATATATATATATATATATATATATATATATATATATATATATATATATATATATATATATATATATATATATATATATATATATATATATATATATATATATATATATATATATATATATATATATATATATATATATATATATATATATATATATATATATATATATATATATATATATATATATATATATATATATATATATATATATATATATATATATATATATATATATATATATATATATATATATATATATATATATATATATATATATATATATATATATATATATATATATATATATATATATATATATATATATATATATATATATATATATATATATATATATATATATATATATATATATATATATATATATATATATATATATATATATATATATATATATATATATATATATATATATATATATATATATATATATATATATATATATATATATATATATATATATATATATATATATATATATATATATATATATATATATATATATATATATATATATATATATATATATATATATATATATATATATATATATATATATATATATATATATATATATATATATATATATATATATATATATATATATATATATATATATATATATATATATATATATATATATATATATATATATATATATATATATATATATATATATATATATATATATATATATATATATATATATATATATATATATATATATATATATATATATATATATATATATATATATATATATATATATATATATATATATATATATATATATATATATATATATATATATATATATATATATATATATATATATATATATATATATATATATATATATATATATATATATATATATATATATATATATATATATATATATATATATATATATATATATATATATATATATATATATATATATATAGATTTGACTATTTTTGCAGCATGATGAAATACAAATAACACATACATAGATTCAAAATATATATAATTGTAGGTATCCATTTAACCCATCAAACAGTTGGGGGTTGCATATAAAACACACACATAAACACCTAAAATTATACATAGTCTTGTACAAACTTCTTATAGCTTTAAATACTTACCTTCTGGAGGCATAAGGAGTGTTGAACCAATGATGATGCTTATAATCATCCATAGGAGGCAGCAGCAAGTAGGTTGTCATGACTGAAAGCTTTAACAAATGTGTGGGCTTTGGTTAGCGCTTACTATATATAGAAAAACTCATGGTAGATGATATATAAAAATCACAGCAGTAAGAAGCTTACTTCTTTTGCATCTGCGAGGGACTTTTTTCAATACCCCGCCTTTTAAATCAGGTTTGCATCTGTTGGCACCAACTGACCCGTATATGCTTTATGGGTTAACGTTTTGTTCAACGATTATATACTTGAAGTAAAAAAATTATCTTAAGACCGTTGGTGATTAGGCCATGTGCGAGAACATTAGAAGGTGTTGCCTCGTCACAAGCCAAATCAGTTGTCTTTGAAGACGGTTGGCATACCAACGACATCAGTTTTGGTGCATAATATTTCTAGAAAAAATGGAAACTTTTACACAAACGTGCAAATTAAAAGTTCTGACAACATACTCAATCGATACCGATTCCATAAACTTGTGAATATCCATTGCTTTGCCGAGTGATGTAAGTTACCAAAACCTGTTGTTTGCAACCGATGTTCGAGAGGAATCGTATGTGATATCAGCAGGATAATTGCGCACGATTCCTTCAAGTTTCTTGCAAACAAAGGGATCTTCACTTTGCTTACTTCTATACTCCTCTAGTTCGTCTTCTGTTGGCAATGCCCTCCCCTTGAGACACTCATTGCATTGCACAACAAACGTATCAACGGTACTCTGATATGTTCTAGTCTGCAACTACATAAACAAAAAAAAGCATCAATCAATGTAGTTTCCACTAAGGTGTAGACTTGAAGTAGACATATATCGCCTCACACGTTGTGCTGGCTTATGCCAGCAGTGTGTTTTTTTACATGGCGTTCCCATGTGTACACTGAAAATACCATTTCCACTAAGGTGTAGTCTTGAAGTAGACATATATCGCCCCACACGTTGTGCTGGGTTATGCCAGCAATGTGTTTTTTTACATGGCTTTCCCACGTGTACACTGGCTCTACATTAGTAAAAACGGTGAAAATCCAAAATTCAAATGCCCAAATAGACATATAGGATAATAATATCTTAAACATTTGCAACCAGCAACAAATACATTAACTATATGATAACATTACATTAGTGATTCATTCCTAGATGTTAAACCACCAACAAAAAATATAAAATACCATATAAAACACATAAACCGTTATAAACACAACACATGTCTTTACCTAACCCCCGTCAACCCAGCAAAAACATGTGATTCGCAAGTCAGTACGTGTGTTTTATCATTCATATGTCCACTAACCATATTCACCCTTAGAATACCATTGGTTGAGCTAGTTAAAGCTATATCGGGAGATAACTGCAATGTAAAACACACGGGAAAAAAAGACCAAAATTTCAAATGAGAGACGGGCCGGCCTCATTCTTCTCCACATTAAAGGCTAAGAGTTAATAACCAAAGCGTAACCAAAATCACAGCAAAGCTCTGCAAGAGACCCTCCACCTCCCATATTTTCATTATTAGGAATCAAGGAATTAGCAGCTAGTGCTTCTCCTGTGACCGGGTTATCATCATTCAAGGTCAAACTTCCTACCCCTGCGGGAACAATGTCCTTGCAGAACTGCATTCATAAACCCACACCAAGTCAAAATGTTATGGTATTCGTTGAAAAAGGCAAAAAAATAACGGAAATCCTCTCAGTGATCAACTTCACAACTTTTAAAGTAGTCAAGTCCATATTACATTTTATAACCTACATAATAGTTACACATTTTCATTACATATCAGACATGCGGAGTTGGCAGATGGACAGGTCGATAACAGGAGAAAATGGGGCTCGAAGCAGGGCAGGTCAGGTTGGGTTGGCCCGTTAGCACTTTTTTGTCTTTTTTCTTATATATAAGAAATGATTTATTCTCAAGAAAATTTGAATATATATAACTACTTAATCTAGATGCTTTAATTTATTTTTTTTGTTTTAACTATATTTTACCGATAATAATCTTATCTTATAATAAAACGTTTAAAAGGTTTTATGCACTAAATATAGACTTGGTCTACTTTCGACCTGTTTGACCCGTTCCTTCTTGACTGATTTCTTGATTTCACCCACCTCAGACTTAACACAACTTTAAGCGACCGTTTAATAGCCGATGGATGAAAATTTTCTCCTCATTTCTTAAAGGATGAACCTATAAAATTTCTAGTTATTTGGCTACTTTCAACCCATTTCCTTTTTAACCAATTTCTTGATTTGACCCACTTGAGACTAACACAACCTTAACCGACCCACTTAATAACTACCGGATCGGAATTTCCATCTCATTTCTTAAAAAATGAACCTATGTTTAACCCATTATATCCTTGTACTTTTAGATACCTTGTTGTCGTGTTAACCTGATATCAAGATAGCATTATCCTGGCTGACTTATTATACACTGTAGATAAATTTAAAGTTGGGTCGAAGTCCGATAAAAAAAAATAGCTTTAAAGGGCATGGGTCAAAAGCCCAAAGGGCTGTATGGTTTCAAAGGCAACCACCTTCGATGTTCCATGTCTCACATTTTCTGCGTGCTATAACCTTAGGATTATATCTTTATGTCTCTAATTATATGCTATTTAAGCGTTATTTGTTATACTTGAATTTCTTTAAGTTTTTGGGGTAATATCTTATTTTTGGGAATAGAGTTTGTTTGATGTTTTCAAGGTTCTAAATAACGCTCGGCGGTCACTTGACGGTTGACCGCCTTTAAGGTTAAATATTATTTCGCGGCGTTATAACGGCGTTATAACGGAGACTATAAATTATAAAGGAATTTATTTTAAAAAAATATATATTAGCAATATCCTAACAAAATAAGTCAATAACCATAAAAAAGTTTAAATCTTTAACTTAACTTAGTGTGGTTTAAGTGCAAAACATTAGTAATTGAATGTTAAGGGACTAATTATGACAAAAGACATGTGTAACATCCTAAAACTTTTAGGCCAATGAAAATTAACCTTTATTATAGTTTTGACATTAAAATAGTTTCCTAGTATTTTATTTTTGAATATGGGATTGATTTAGTTGGAACTTTATCGGATAGCGGGTAAAATACCACTAAAATTTGAAAGAGGGTATTCTTCCCTTATGACTCACTCCACACTTCACTAGCAAACTTCTTCTTCTTCTTCTAAATTTCCATTCTTCCTTGTTGTGAGAAATCTTCATATTCACTTAAAGTAATTAACACTTCAAGTAATAATAAGATTATAACCTACAAATATTCTATCAATTGAATTTGAGAGATTTGGGTGCATATGTGTTGTGGGTGTCGACATTTTCAAGAGAAAAAGAAGGAAGAAAAGTGTGATTTCAATTCTTAATCTTGAAGGTAATAATTTCTTTTAACCTAATTTGATTTTAATTTCTAGAATTAGGGTTCATGTAACTAATTATATTTGGGAAATTGGGGTTTTCTTTATATTGAGTTAATTGCTATAATACAAGTTAGGGTTCTTGAAATTTAACCAAATTAGGGGTTTCTAGTTGGGTTGCATGATAGATTTTGATGAATGTTAGTGAGAACAAAATTTGACAGATTCTGCCTCTGATTTTGCAACGAGTAAAACGCCCCTGTATCAGATTATTCACTTGTTGATTCCTAGAAAGAAAATGTAGGTTTAAGTGTCATCTCGAAGTGGCTACTGGAATGGGTTAAAAAGGTGAAGTAGAACTCGAGTTATGAATTTTTGAAGTCAGTGTGGTCATTCTAAATTTTCAGTAAGAAACGATTCTGTGTCTGTTTTTGAAACGAGTAAAACACACTTATACGGGTCAAATCTTGTGTTGGTCACTGAAGATAAAATGTAGCTATATGTGTTAACTTGAAGTGGCAACTGGAATGTGGTCAAAATATGGTGTAGAACTCAAGTTATGATTATTTGAAGTCAGTAAGGTCAAATCTGTTTTGTCACCAAGAACAGCAACAGTATTGGTTTTTAAAACGAACAAAAGTCACTTTTGAAGGACAATTCACATGTTGGTCACTAAAGATAAAATGTAGATATATGTGTCTTCTAAATTTGGCCACTGGAATCACGTAAAAAGACTAAGTAGAACCAAAGTTATGCTTGTTCGAAGTCGGTCAAATATGAAAATGGTAATTTTGTTATGAAAGTGAGTTTGACATTATGATAAGAGATTCATGTTTTGCAAATCAAACCAAGAGCAATATGAGATTGTAAAATATGGGTTTGGTACTAAGATGCTATTGATTGTGGCTAAGTAACCTTGTATGTGATTGATGATATTCTATGTATTTGTAAATCATTGCTATGTTGAAGCATACATATTGTGTACTTGCGGTTTTGTTGATTGTTGATTTGTGGTCGCGAATGAGGCGAGTATTCTTGCATACCTTTATATATGCGTTGGGTCGATTACCATATGATGGTGGATTCCGTGTGTGGTAATCGATTTGGCGTTAAGCCCAATTTGGGGCATTGTGATTATGAGGCCTAAGAACCTCTTGAGATATGAGATATATGAGGCCTAAGAACCTCTTGATATGTGATATATGAGGCCTAAGAACCTCCTCTGAACGGGGCCTAAGAATCCCAAGATTGTTGATTGTGTTGTATTTGCTTATATGGATCCATGTAATGCGTTAAAGTACAAAGGTGAGCATGTAGATATGGTACGACGGTGCCATATGCTACATGTAATAGTCCTTTGTGCGTTGCCCTCCTTCGTGTGTATAAACATAAGCAAGATTATTCACTAAGTTTTGCTTACCTTTTAGTTGTTTACCCTTTTTATAGGTTGTCCCGGATGTGGAAACAAAGACAAGTACTTGAAGTTCGAAGCTAATTTATGGATTTGAATGTTTTAGCTAAATGCGGAAAATGGTAATGTTGATAGGACCCGTAGAGACCCCTTTGAACTATTGGCTCATGGTACATTTGATTGTTTTGGTAAAATATTTGTTATGTCAAGTGTTAGATTCAAGGACTTTTTGGTTATTTATAATGGGTCATTATGTAATAGTAATGTATAGATTATGATCAAATGTATTTTAAAAACTTATTATCCGTAACAGGTTTTGATGTAGATTTTACGAAAAGGTCATGCCGAAATTTCTAATTTTGTGCGTTGTCTTTTATAATGAGTTTGGTTAAATGTATTTGATTGAATTCATAAATGTAGTGGTCTAAAGCTTGGAAATGAGTTTGAAAAGATTGTAAGTTGATTCAAATGTCAAAAGTTGGTTTTGGATCTGTCAGGTGCAAATATGCGGCGCATATACTATGTATGCGGCGCATATATGATAAACATGGGTTTATGCGGCGCATTTTCAAACGCATGAAAGTTTCTGATCTTTTTGACATCGCGATATGCGGCGCATATTTAAGGTGTGCGGCGCATATTTGTAAAAAAAAAACTTTATTTTTCCATTTATTGAGTTGTGTCGTTTCAAGTGGTATCAGAGCCGTGGTTTAAGGGATTTAGGTATTTTATGATTACAAGGATACCTAGACTTAAACCATAGACGTGACTTGGCCTTATGTGTATAGTTGGTTTCTAGTGACATATGAAAGTATTTAGCGAATTTCACTTGAGACGTATTATAATATGTAATCATAATAATGACTGCAGCATTATTATCATCATATATTATAATAGCTCAAGTTAAACCCGTTAAATATGAAAGTATGTTAGTATGAAGCTATAGGTTGGAGACCTTGTTTGGCAATGTGATTTAATTTATGTCTTTGCTTGTTGAGATGTGAATATGATAGAGTATATGCCTTGCTTGAATAATTGCTTATAAGGTGGTAAAAGTGAAACTCTGAAATGAATTACAATTTAAAGATGTGGTGTGTCGCTTATAAAGAAAGGATATGTTGAAAATACGGTGAATGTTGATGTATGCTAATGTCTGTGATTATTATTTGGTGTAAGGCCATTGGGTAGTGAGACCCATGGTATCGTATTATTTGGTGTAAGACCATTGGGTAGTGAGACCCATGGCATCGTATTATTTTGTGTAAGACCATTGGGTAGTGAGACCCATGGCATCGTATTATTTTGTGTAAGACCATTGGGTAGTGAGACCCGTGGCATCATTATTGTGGTGATAGACCATACGAGTTATGACTATGAGAATTAGTTGTGTAGTAATATGCTTAAATTGGAATTTTAATGTGATGGATGCATGTCACGTGATAGTATAAAATCGTAGAAATTTGCGATTCCTGGTTTGAAGATGATTATTTAAGTGAATGATTAAAAGACCATACGAAGTATGGCGAATGTGTTTTTGACTTTGATCGACATATTTTTCTTGAATGAGTATTTGACTATTAGATGCCTGATGATAGATATTAAGATGAAATTGGCATAGTGAGAACGCGTGGATATTATGGTAGCAATGAACTTGTAAATGATAAGTATAGTGGCTATATAAGTTAAAACCTAATATGAAATCCTTTGAGCCAATTTGTTTCCATTTCCTTCGCGAGCGTGTGATACAATGTTTGGGAATAGATTGACTAAGTGTGAACGACGCCAAGTTTCGTGGAAGTAGAAGTCGACTAGTTGAATATTTCTATTTGAGAGAATAAAATTGTCTTCGCCGGAAGAAATGAAGCGGTCAATTTCTGTTGGTACTTTTGCTCATGTGTTTTGATAATCGTTGAATGGCAGTCAAGTCTCATGTGTTTGGATCATCGGCGCCGAAAGGAAACCACGGTCTAGGGAGAATATTCTTGTTGTTCAGGATTTCCTCAATGTTTTTTTCCGAGGAACTTTATTCGTTCTAGTCGTTCCCGAGAGGTATAATTATCCGTTTCGATGAAATCAAGAATGGCGTTATGCGCGTGTGTTTATCTATTCGTGAGCTCAATAAAGTAACAATCGAAAACTAGTACCCGTTGTCAAGATTTATGTTTTACTCTATCTTCTTATTATTCTAAGATGAATCTTCGTTTCTTTTATTAACAACTCAAGGCGCGCAATGAAGATGTTTCTGGAAATGCTATCTATACTTGTTTTGAGCACTTTGAATTCGTAGTTATGCTCTTCGATTTTATCAACGATTTTGCAATTTTCATGAGTCTTACGAACCGCAATTGTATCCGTTATGTAATAAGTTCATAATTGTTTTCATTGACAACGTTACGTTTATTCTAAAAGTCAATACGGCCACTAAGTTCTTTTACGCGAAGTAAGGGAGATATTATAAAAAAAGAAAAGAAGAAGAAGAGATTCATGTCAAATCGTTGGATGAGCAGATTAGGAGGAGTGCAATTATCTCTATCGTGTGATTACCCAAAAAAGGGAATGAGGTTGATTCGGATTAGGAATAGTGCGGTGACGAAGTGGAGACAACCTACAAGATCAATATAGATTAGAAGTTTCGTAGTTGACGGGTGATAAATGTCGTTTTATTTTTGGCCTTTTGAAGATGGACTCATCGTTGATCGAACTAATTAGAAAGATTGTGAGGTGAGCTTAGAGAAAAAGAATAAGAAGTTAGATCTCGACAGTTTGAGGAAAATTTAAGTCAAGCTCTGTTCCTCATGCTACCTGAAGGCTTGAAGGATATGACGGGTTCTTCTAACATTTCAACATACGGTCTAGATTTTGCTTTCATGCAAGGGAGAAAGGTTGAACTATACTACCAGGCATTAAAATGAAATCAAGAAGGAATCGTTCCATTCACGAATTGGAGTCCATCAGAGTTCAGGTTATTGTAAATTTTATGGCGTTTTATCTTTATAGTGTCAAGTTTATAGCTTTTATTCGATCATATGAGTTCTGAGTATTATCCTTTTCTTATCGAACAACGAAACTTCACCAGCCACCAAAGAAGTTAATCAAATTTTTTGAAAGATTATGAAGTTTAGTGACGCCCCGTACGCCAATACAGAGGCGGACGCTTTGATCCTGAAAAATTTCTCACATTTCTTTTTGTGTTTTACCGTTGTACATGCTAATCACAAATGATTTTTCCGATCAAATAGAGGAGGCAAGAGGAGATTGTTGCAACGAGAACCTAAGCAAACGAGGAGCCAGATTACACGAAATATTTTCTAAAGAACTTTGCGGACTCACTAGACGTCATGACAGAACTTAGAATCCTTTCCTTAACGAAACCAAAGCGAATTTGCTCCATGAAACCTATAAAACCTGAATACTTCTTAGCCCGGTACAACAAAGGTGTGTCAAGATTTAAAGAAAGAATGTTAGTGACCCGAAATAAAGCAGAAGGTTATGAAATATGTTAAGAGTTGCCTCACTTGTACATAAGCGAAATCCTAGTATCAAAAGTCTTATGGGAAATGTCAATATTTGGAAACCTTCAAGCTAAAATGGGAGCACATCATGATGGAAACGGTTACAAAATTTCTCAAGACGTCCCGAGACCAATATGATTTTATCGGGTTGTTGCTAAACATTTGATGAAGAACGCTCAAACCCTACCAATTCGAATACTCACAAGTCAGGAATTGTAGTCAACATTTATGTCGAGAAAGTAGTAGCGAGGCGTGGAGTTTCCGTCTTCAATGTTTCTGGCAGATATGCGCGTTTTGCTTCATGTTTTTGAAGTAAATGTCAAGAAGAAATGGACAAGTTGATCGGTAAGCACTGCATATTACCCTAGAGTGGATGGTCGCGTGAGAGCATCATCCAAAATTTTAAAGACGTGTCGTGAGCATGAATAGTTGATCTTTGGAGAGGCGTTTTACTATTTTGCATACGAGAAGATAGATCTCGATTTAAGTTTTAACGGTTCTTTCAGAATACATGCTCGAGTCAACAAGGTTATTATTTGTAACATTCATGATTTTTAACGTTTGACTGTATGTAATTTGATTAACTATTTCAATAAACGGAAATTTGGACATAATTGTGTACATTTATCTGTAAATTGGGCCAATTATAATGTCATATTTGAACTTCTAGAATTAGGGCCATATTAGCAGACTATGAAATTGGCCCAGTACATGTTATGGAAATTATATAATAGATGATAATTCCATTAATAGGACAAAAACCGACACAACCTTTATATTATATGAAATGATTTATCCATATTATGGATTTATAATAATTTATAAAAGTTGTACGCTCGTGAGTATTTTTGTTATTAATTTCGGAATCAATTAACTAGTTAGATATATTGTACATACTAGTAAAATAAATATGCAATTGTGTACTTGAACTAGATAACTAATAAATATATAAATACATGTAATTGATTTCTGGAGAGGAGTGGAGTAACTAGAGCTGTATGACATGAATATGGACATGACGTCGACTGAGAAAGATGAAATGATAAGATTACGAAACAAAGCGGGTCAAGGCCAGCAAGAATCTTATTAGGATAAAAGAAGGAGGCTTATGGAGTTCAATTTTGGTGATTGTGTAATATATATGAAGAGTTTCTCCATGGAGAGGCGTTTTACTATTTTGCATACGAGAAGATAGATCTCGATTTAAGTTTTAACGGTTCTTTCAGAATACATGCTCGAGTCAACAAGGTTATTATTTGTAACATTCATGATTTTTAACGTTTGACTGTATGTAATTTGATTAACTATTTCAATAAACGGAAATTTGGACATAATTGTGTACATTTATCTGTAAATTGGGCCAATTATAATGTCATATTTGAACTTCTAGAATTAGGGCCATATTAGCAGACTATGAAATTGGCCCAGTACATGTTATGGAAATTATATAATAGATGATAATTCCATTAATAGGACAAAAACCGACACAACCTTTATATTATATGAAATGATTTATCCATATTATGGATTTATAATAATTTATAAAAGTTGTACGCTCGTGAGTATTTTTGTTATTAATTTCGGAATCAATTAACTAGTTAGATATATTGTACATACTAGTAAAATAAATATGCAATTGTGTACTTGAACTAGATAACTAATAAATATATAAATACATGTAATTGATTTCTGGAGAGGAGTGGAGTAACTAGAGCTGTATGACATGAATATGGACATGACGTCGACTGAGAAAGATGAAATGATAAGATTACGAAACAAAGCGGGTCAAGGCCAGCAAGAATCTTATTAGGATAAAAGAAGGAGGCTTATGGAGTTCAATTTTGGTGATTGTGTAATATATATGAAGAGTTTCTCCATGGAGAGGCGTTTTACTATTTTGCATACGAGAAGATAGATCTCGATTTAAGTTTTAACGGTTCTTTCAGAATACATGCTCGAGTCAACAAGGTTATTATTTGTAACATTCATGATTTTTAACGTTTGACTGTATGTAATTTGATTAACTATTTCAATAAACGGAAATTTGGACATAATTGTGTACATTTATCTGTAAATTGGGCCAATTATAATGTCATATTTGAACTTCTAGAATTAGGGCCATATTAGCAGACTATGAAATTGGCCCAGTACATGTTATGGAAATTATATAATAGATGATAATTGAGTAACTATGGTAACAGGAAAAACGTATATACGAAACCTTAAGTATAATGTACGGTTACAACAGTGTCGGTGGAACAGTGTCGGTGGAACAGTGTCGGTGGTTAGATGATAATTCCATTAATAGGACAAAAACCGACACAACCTTTATATTATATGAAATGATTTATCCATATTATGGATTTATAATAATTTATAAAAGTTGTACGCTCGTGAGTATTTTTGTTATTAATTTCGGAATCAATTAACTAGTTAGATATATTGTACATACTAGTAAAATAAATATGCAATTGTGTACTTGAACTAGATAACTAATAAATATATAAATACATGTAATTGATTTATAACCACATAGATAAAAGTAATTATACTTATATAGACTAGTTACTACATTTAATTACACAAATAATAATCAAGAATCAAAGTTTAGAGTCAACCAAAGTCAATAAGTCAAGTCAAGCTTGTGTTCTTGACATAAACCCCACACAAACTAACCAAGACTTGTTTACAATGTAAGTCGCACCGTTAGCGCATTGTTTACGATGTAAGTCGCACCGTTAGCGCATTGTTTACGATGTAAGTCGCACCGTTAGCGCATTGTTTACGATGTAAGTCGCACCGTTAGCGCATTGTTTACGATGTAAGTCGCACCGTTAGCGCATTGTTTACGATGTAAGTCGCACCGTTAGCGCATTATTCATTATATAAGTCGCACCGTTAGCGCATTGTTTACGATGTAAGTCGCACCGTTAGCGCATTGTTTACGATGTAAGTCGCACCGTTAGCGCATTGTTTACGATGTAAGTCGCACCGTTAGCGCATTGTTTACGATGTAAGTCGCACCGTTAGCGCATTGTTTACGATGTAAGTCGCACCGTTAGCGCATTGTTTACGATGTAAGTCGCACCGTTAGCGCATTATTCATTATATAAGTCGCACCGTTAGCGCATTATTCATTATATAAGTCGCACCGTTAGCGCATTATTCATTATATAAGTCGCACCGTTAGCGCATTGTTTACGATGTAAGTCGCACCGTTAGCGCATTATTCATTATATAAGTCGCACCGTTAGCGCATTGTTTACGATGTAAGTCGCACCGTTAGCGCATTATTCATTATATAAGTCGCACCGTTAGCGCATTATTCATTATATAAGTCGCACCGTTAGCGCATTGTTTACGATGTAAGTCGCACCGTTAGCGCATTGTTTACGATGTAAGTCGCACCGTTAGCGCATTGTTTACGATGTAAGTCGCACCGTTAGCGCATTATTCATTATATAAGTCGCACCGTTAGCGCATTATTCATTATATAAGTCGCACCGTTAGCGCATTGTTTACGATGTAAGTCGCACCGTTAGCGCATTGTTTACGATGTAAGTCGCACCGTTAGCGCATTGTTTACGATGTAAGTCGCACCGTTAGCGCATTGTTTACGATGTAAGTCGCACCGTTAGCGCATTGTTTACGATGTAAGTCGCACCGTTAGCGCATTGTTTACGATGTAAGTCGCACCGTTAGCGCATTGTTTACGATGTAAGTCGCACCGTTAGCGCATTATTCATTATATAAGTCGCACCGTTAGCGCATTGTTTACGATGTAAGTCGCACCGTTAGCGCATTATTCATTATATAAGTCGCACCGTTAGCGCATTGTTTACGATGTAAGTCGCACCGTTAGCGCATTATTCATTATATAAGTCGCACCGTTAGCGCATTATTCATTATATAAGTCGCACCGTTAGCGCATTATTCATTATATAAGTCGCACCGTTAGCGCATTATTCATTATATAAGTCGCACCGTTAGCGCATTGTTTACGATGTAAGTCGCACCGTTAGCGCATTATTCATTATATAAGTCGCACCGTTAGCGCATTATTCATTATATAAGTCGCACCGTTAGCGCATTGTTTACGATGTAAGTCGCACCGTTAGCGCATTATTCATTATATAAGTCGCACCGTTAGCGCATTATTCATTATATAAGTCGCACCGTTAGCGCATTATTCATTATATAAGTCGCACCGTTAGCGCATTGTTTACGATGTAAGTCGCACCGTTAGCGCATTATTCATTATATAAGTCGCACCGTTAGCGCATTATTCATTATATAAGTCGCACCGTTAGCGCATTGTTTACGATGTAAGTCGCACCGTTAGCGCATTGTTTACGATGTAAGTCGCACCGTTAGCGCATTGTTTACGATGTAAGTCGCACCGTTAGCGCATTGTTTACGATGTAAGTCGCACCGTTAGCGCATTATTCATTATATAAGTCGCACCGTTAGCGCATTGTTTACGATGTAAGTCGCACCGTTAGCGCATTGTTTACGATGTAAGTCGCACCGTTAGCGCATTATTCATTATATAAGTCGCACCGTTAGCGCATTGTTTACGATGTAAGTCGCACCGTTAGCGCATTATTCATTATATAAGTCGCACCGTTAGCGCATTATTCATTATATAAGTCGCACCGTTAGCGCATTATTCATTATATAAGTCGCACCGTTAGCGCATTATTCATTATATAAGTCGCACCGTTAGCGCATTGTTTACGATGTAAGTCGCACCGTTAGCGCATTGTTTACGATGTAAGTCGCACCGTTAGCGCATTGTTTACGATGTAAGTCGCACCGTTAGCGCATTGTTTACGATGTAAGTCGCACCGTTAGCGCATTGTTTACGATGTAAGTCGCACCGTTAGCGCATTATTCATTATATAAGTCGCACCGTTAGCGCATTGTTTACGATGTAAGTCGCACCGTTAGCGCATTATTCATTATATAAGTCGCACCGTTAGCGCATTATTCATTATATAAGTCGCACCGTTAGCGCATTATTCATTATATAAGTCGCACCGTTAGCGCATTGTTTACGATGTAAGTCGCACCGTTAGCGCATTGTTTACGATGTAAGTCGCACCGTTAGCGCATTGTTTACGATGTAAGTCGCACCGTTAGCGCATTGTTTACGATGTAAGTCGCACCGTTAGCGCATTATTCATTATATAAGTCGCACCGTTAGCGCATTATTCATTATATAAGTCGCACCGTTAGCGCATTGTTTACGATGTAAGTCGCACCGTTAGCGCATTGTTTACGATGTAAGTCGCACCGTTAGCGCATTGTTTACGATGTAAGTCGCACCGTTAGCGCATTGTTTACGATGTAAGTCGCACCGTTAGCGCATTGTTTACGATGTAAGTCGCACCGTTAGCGCATTGTTTACGATGTAAGTCGCACCGTTAGCGCATTGTTTACGATGTAAGTCGCACCGTTAGCGCATTGTTTACGATGTAAGTCGCACCGTTAGCGCATTGTTTACGATGTAAGTCGCACCGTTAGCGCATTGTTTACGATGTAAGTCGCACCGTTAGCGCATTGTTTACGATGTAAGTCGCACCGTTAGCGCATTGTTTACGATGTAAGTCGCACCGTTAGCGCATTGTTTACGATGTAAGTCGCACCGTTAGCGCATTGTTTACGATGTAAGTCGCACCGTTAGCGCATTGTTTACGATGTAAGTCGCACCGTTAGCGCATTATTCATTATATAAGTCGCACCGTTAGCGCATTATTCATTATATAAGTCGCACCGTTAGCGCATTGTTTACGATGTAAGTCGCACCGTTAGCGCATTATTCATTATATAAGTCGCACCGTTAGCGCATTGTTTACGATGTAAGTCGCACCGTTAGCGCATTGTTTACGATGTAAGTCGCACCGTTAGCGCATTGTTTACGATGTAAGTCGCACCGTTAGCGCATTGTTTACGATGTAAGTCGCACCGTTAGCGCATTGTTTACGATGTAAGTCGCACCGTTAGCGCATTATTTACTATGTAAGTCGCACCGTTAGCGCATTATTCATTATATAAGTCGCACCGTTAGCGCATTGTTTACGATGTAAGTCGCACCGTTAGCGCATTATTCATTATATAAGTCGCACCGTTAGCGCATTGTTTACGATGTAAGTCGCACCGTTAGCGCATTGTTTACGATGTAAGTCGCACCGTTAGCGCATTATTCATTATATAAGTCGCACCGTTAGCGCATTGTTAATTATTAACTATGTAAGCCGCATCGTTGTTGATCGTTATTGATTGTTATGGAACGTTGTTGAACGTTATATGGAATCGTTATTATTGAATGTTGACTTGTATTGAATTGTGATAATGTGAAACCTTATAGGTTATCCTTGGATGTGATTAGTTCTCCTAATCCTCACTTATTGTTAACGGTTGTTATCCGACACGGTTATCCCATATTACTTGTCTCTACGAACTCACCAACTTTATGTTGACGTATTTTAGTACACTTTTCAGGTAATCAGGTTAATCAGAGACAAAATGGATGATTATGTGCTTGCATTGCTAGGATTGGACTAGCTTTGGACTTCTGGATCCGTGATCCTTATTTCCCTTTAACGGGTTATGCTTAGGATCAACTACTATCATTTAAACATTTTCATTTAATATTGATTGAGTGTGTATCTTTGATAGATATTGATTATTGTATACATTTGAGTGAGTTTATGGATTGTTTCAATCCTATGAATGCATATAGTTTGACTCTACATAATTCCCATGTCGTGATGTGCTTTTCTAAGTGATACCCCCTGATTCCGCCATGTTGGGGTATTACATTATTTGTTTGGAATTATCCAAAGAACTCCCGGGAATTCATTCTACCTTCTACATTTCTAGTTATGGGAAGTATTATGTTTTTAAGGTTTACGTGTGCTTTTAAAAGAAATGTTTTGAATCATCGGCATTGCTGGACGTGGCTTGGATCACGAGGTCGTGATCCGTTCCAAGTGGGGGAGAGTTGTAACATCCTAAAACTTTTAGGCCAATGAAAATTAACCTTTATTATAGTTTTGACATTAAAATAGTTTCCTAGTATTTTATTTTTGAATATGGGATTGATTTAGTTGGAACTTTAGCGGATAGCGGGTAAAATACCACTAAAATTTGAAAGAGGGCGTGGCATCAAGATGCCAGCCATATTCTTCCCTTATGACTCACTCCACACTTCACTAGCAAACTTCTTCTTCTTCTTCTAAATTTCCATTCTTCCTTGTTGTGAGAAATCTTCATATTCACTTAAATTAATTAACACTTCAAGTAATAATAAGATTATAACCTACAAATATTCTATCAATTGAATTTGAGAGATTTGGGTGCATATGTGTTGTGGGTGTCGACATTTTCAAGAGAAAAAGGAAGGAAGAAAAGTGTGATTTCAATTCTTAATCTTGAAGGTAATAATTTCTTTTAACCTAATAATTTGTTACACCCAGATTTTTCTAATCATTATTATTTATTTAAAATACTATATAAAGACTATATACATATATATCCATAAGAATACATATGTACATAACAGGTCCCCACATACGTAAAATGACTTCACTATAACGTTCAGATTTTTATAACATAATTCATTTAGACGCCCATTAGATTTTGACAATTTAAAACTTGGGTGTATCATAACAAGTTAAGTAACCAACGGTAATTTAAGGAAAACACTTGTATACCCCAAGGCGAGTGTAATACACGCTTAGCCCTTCATTACTTGCTTTCCGGTCTTATGCTCACCTTTGACACATGAACCATCTACACCTATAAAATTAAACAGCTAAAGAAGTAAGCACAAAGCTTAGTGAGCAATATAGGTAATTAAACAAGCAACATATTAACATCTTATCATCAACGGCAAACATAGGGATTTACAACTCTTCTCTGCAAAGGATCCGTGCATAGGCAACAAATAACAACTTAGCACATAACTAAAATCTAGCAATAAAGCTAGAATATCCCTATGATGCAAACAACTCTTACGGTTAGTCACAACACATGTAACATAACTTTCAAATGACTATATGACACCTCGGGGTCATATAGTTTAGCTGTAACTATCACCTGACTACATAACACATCGGGGTCATATAGTCATGTGACCTGTCTAAACCCCATACTACTCACCTTAAATACACAAATGGTAATATGTCCATCGATACAATGACGTCCTTTGTACCTAAAAATTATCACGTATAACGCATAAGCATACATTTACAAATATACTTCTATTGCGTATGATTCATGATATATTAATTATATATTTAGTTACTAATTAACTAGTCTACAATTCTTTCGCTTAATAGATGAGATTACACTTGACTTTTCTTATCTCAAGTTCGGTATTCCACTTAATTAAATCATCATCTTTTGCCAAAAACACTATTAAACTCTCTTTACTCAATACTTCAAAATCGACTATATGTATACCTTTTGAGTCAACTCTTCAACAACATATCCATCATTTAAAACTTGATTAAACAAGTTAAATAAACATAGTTTTATCATCTTTCCTCGTCTGTTGCATCAATTACTAAAAACGCTAGAACTTAAAAGAACAAAAGAATGGACGATACCTTAATCAATCTTTGATGTATCATCTTTTAATCTCTTTTCCTTTTACTCCACCGTACTTACATTCAATCCCAACCCATTTATTTCTTTTGATTTATATTTGTTTTGATTTGCTTTCACCTCAATAATTCTTTAAAGCTTTATTATACTGAACCTTCATTTTTTACTTCTTCTTGACCGAACTTACTTTCTTTTTAGTTTGGTAGTATAGTATAGTATATGTTATTACATAAAATGTACCTAAATGTGTTAAGTTGAAGTGGCAACTGGAATGAGGTCAAAATATGTTGTAGAACTCAAGTTATGATTATTTGAAGTCAGTAAGGTCAAATCTGTTTTGTCAGCAAGAACAACAACAGTATTGGTTTTTAAAACGAGCAGAAGTCACTTTTGAAGGACAATTCACATGTTGGTCACTAAAGATAAAATGTAGCTATATGTGTTAACTTAAAGTGGCAACTGGAATGAGGTCAAAATATGTTGTAGAACTCAAGTTATGATTATTTGAAGTCAGTAAGGTCAAATCTGTTTTGTCAGCAAGAACAACAACAGTATTGGTTTTTAAAACGAGCAGAAGTCACTTTTGAAGGACAATTCACATGTTGGTCACTAAAGATAAAATGTAGATATATGTGTTAACTTGAAGTGGCCACTGGAATGAGGTCAAAATATGTTGTAGAACTCAAGTTATGATTATTTGAAGTCAGTAAGGTCAAATCTGTTTTGTCAGCAAGAACAACAACAGTATTGGTTTTTAAAACGAGCAGAAGTCACTTTTGAAGGACAATTCACATGTTGGTCACTAAAGATAAAATGTAGATATATGTGTTAACTTAAAGTGGCAACTGGAATGAGGTCAAAATATGTTGTAGAACTCAAGTTATGATTATTTGAAGTCAGTAAGGTCAAATCTGTTTTGTCAGCAAGAACAACAACAGTATTGGTTTTTAAAACGAGCAGAAGTCACTTTTGAAGGACAATTCACATGTTGGTCACTAAAGATAAAATGTAGCTATATGTGTTAACTTAAAGTGGCAACTGGAATGAGGTCAAAATATGTTGTAGAACTCAAGTTATGATTATTTGAAGTCAGTAAGGTCAAATCTGTTTTGTCAGCAAGAACAACAACAGTATTGGTTTTTAAAACGAGCAGAAGTCACTTTTGAAGGACAATTCACATGTTGGTCACTAAAGATAAAATGTAGATATATGTGTTAACTTGAAGTGGCCACTGGAATGAGGTCAAAATATGTTGTAGAACTCAAGTTATGAATTTTTGAAGTCAGTGTGGTCATTCTGAATTTTCAGTAATAAACGATTCCGTGTCTGTTTTTGAAACGAGTAAAACACACTTATACGAGTCAAATCTTGTGTTAGTCACTGAAGATAAAATGTAGCTATATGTGTTAACTTAAAGTGGCAACTGGAATGAGGTCAAAATATGTTGTAGAACTCAAGTTATGATTATTTGAAGTCAGTAAGGTCAAATCTGTTTTGTCAGCAAGAACAACAACAGTATTGGTTTTTAAAACGAGCAGAAGTCACTTTTGAAGGACAATTCACATGTTGGTCACTAAAGATAAAATGTAGATATATGTGTCTTCTAAATTTGGCCACTGGAATCACGTAAAAAGACTAAGTAGAACCAAAGTTATGCTTGTTTGAAGTCAGCTTGGTCAAATATGAAAATGGTAATTTTGTTATGAAAGTGAGTTTGACATTATGATAAGAGATTCATG
Source organism: Erigeron breviscapus (assembly GCA_034093135.1). NCBI lineage: Eukaryota > Viridiplantae > Streptophyta > Magnoliopsida > Asterales > Asteraceae > Erigeron > Erigeron breviscapus. The sequence goes on from CM067173.1 coordinate 57,334,131, forward strand.
TTTTGCAAATCAAACCAAGAGCAATATGAGATTGTAAAAGATGGGTTTGGTACTAAGATGCTATTGATTGTGGCTAAGTGACCTTGTATGTGATTGATGATATTCTATGTATTTGTAAATCATTGCTAGGTTGAAGCATACATATTGTGTACTTGCGGTTTTGTTGATTGTTGATTTGTGGTCGCGAAGAGGTGAGTATTCTTGCATACCTTTATATATGCGTTGGGTCGATTACCATATGATGGTGGATTCCGTGTGTGGTAATCGATTTGGCATTAAGCCCAATTTGGAGCATTGTGATTATGAGGCCTAAGAACCTCTTGAGATATGAGATATATGAGGCCTAAGAACCTCCTCTGAACGGGGCCTAAGAATCCCAAGATTGTTGATTGTGTTGTATTTGCTTATATGGATCCATGTAATGCGTTAAAGTACAAAGGTGAGCATGTAGATATGGTACGGCGGCGCCATAGGCTACATGTAATAGTCCTTTGTGCGTTGCCCTCCTTCGTGTGTATAAACGTATGCAAGATTATTCACTAAGCTTTGCTTACCTTTTAGTTGTTTACCCTTTTTATAGGTTGTCCCGGATGTGGAAACAAAGACAAGTACTTGAAGTTCGAAGCTAATTTATGGATTTGAATGTTTTAGCTAAATGCGGAAAATGGTAATGTTGATAGGACCCGTAGAGACCCCTTTGAACTATTGGCTCATGGTACATTTGATTGTTTTGGTAAAATATTTGTTATGTCAAGTGTTAGATTCAAGGACTTTTTGGTTATTTATAATGGGTCATTATGTAATAGTAATGTATAGATTATGATCAAATGTATTTTAAAAACTTATTATCTGTAACAGGTTTTGATGTAGATTTGACGAAAAGATCATGCCGAAATTTCTAATTTTGTGTGTTGTCTTTTATAATGAGTTTGGTTAAATGTATTTGATTATACTTATAAATGTAGTGGTCTAAAGCTTGGAAATGAGTTTGAAAAGATTGTAAGTTGATTCAAATGTCAAAAGTTGGTTTTGGATCTGTCAGGTGCAAATATGCGGCGCATATACTATGTATGCGGCGCATATATGATAAACATGGGTTTATGCGGCGCATTTTCAAACGCATGAAAGTTTCTGATCTTTTTGACATCGCGATATGCGGCGCATATTTGTAAAAAAAAAATATATTATTTTTCCATTTATTGAGTTGTGTCGTTTCAACATGTTTACATTGAGGGACTAAAACTGTATATATATAAATATGGGGACTAAATGGAAATTTAAGTCTTGAAAGCTACGTACAAAACAGCTGGATCCCTTTTTCTTTGTATCTTCCGAAAGTCCAAATTGAGATCTCAATTTCTTCTTTTTTAGACGGCACTTTCCTTACTTTCTTTATATGTATATACTATTATACATATCTATATTTCTCTATCTTTTCTAATAACCATGAAACCACCATAGATCCACCACCATTGCCATCACTGTGAGTCAAATCGTCCCTCCCCTTTTGTTTCTTGGATTGAAACATCTTTCTCTTGCGTTTTTTTTTAATAAATCATAAATCAAAGGTTGGAATGATAAAGTCACTGGTAAGATCTTTCTTCCCGTTTGGTTTTTTGGATTGAAAAAAGTAAAACCCTAATATAATTGAAAACCCGTTTCTTTTTCACCTAAAAAGTCAAACTTTTGTTTGACCGTTAAGCATTTTGTTGACCGTTAAAGCCGTTATTTGACCGTTAAGTCCTTTTTGACCGTTAAAGCCGTTATTTGACCGTTAAGTCCGTTATTTGACCGTTAAAGCCTTTTTGACCGTTAAGCCGTTATTTGACCGTTAAGTCCGTTATTTGACCGTTAAGCCGTTATTTGACCGTTAAGCCGTTATTTGACCGTTAAGCCGTTATTTGACCGTTAAGCCGTTATTTGACCGTTAAGCCGTTATTTGACCGTTAAGCCGTTATTTGACCGTTAAGCCGTTATTTGACCGTTAAGCCGTTATTTGACCGTTAAGCCGTTATTTGACCGTTAAGCCGTTATTTGACCGTTAAGCCGTTATTTGACCGTTAAGCCGTTATTTGACCGTTAAGCCGTTATTTGACCGTTAAGTCCGTTATTTGACCGTTAAGCCGTTATTTGACCGTTAAGTCCGTTATTTGACCGTTAAGCCGTTATTTGACCGTTAAGTCCTTTTTGACCGTTAAGCCGTTATTTGACCGTTAAGTCCGTTATTTGACTGTTAAGCCTTTTGTTGACCGTTAAAGCCGTTATTTGACCGTTAAGTCCGTTATTTGACCGTTAAAGACTGGACCGTTAAATTTACCCTACGAGGCCAGTAACGTAACGGTAGACCTCCGTTACCCGTTATAACGGCCGTTAAGTTCGTTATTTACAGCACTGGATGTTTTAGTTGCGAGGCTAGGGCCTAGGTAACGATTTGGATAAGCTCTTCTAGTAAAAGGTGTTGGAGGGTTTTGTCTGAGTCCCTAGGTGTGTCAACGAGAATGAGGCGAGGACTTCTTCCACTTATGCATTGTGGGAGGTGTTGTTAGTAATGGGTAAATCCTTGGATATTCGGATGTTGTAAGAAAATTATTGCGGTAGTCTATGTGTGACCTTCCGAATCTACGGGGAGGCAGTGGAGGAGCTATGTGGTGGCCACGGGTGGCCATGACAACCCCACAATTTCCATAGAACTCTATATTTCTAGTACTATTTTTAAGTATTTAATCCGTTTTAAGGTAATTGGCAACCCCAGACTCGAATAATTGAATTTTGTAGTTTAATTTTACACTTATTTGTATCATGAAAATTGTTCGGCGACCCCAAGATATTAATCCTGGCTCCGCCACTGCGGGGAGGTGTATCGTCAAACCTCTTAGGCTTAAGGGTAGTGACAAAGTGTGTATATGTTGACCTCCGTGCTTGCGGAGGGGCGTTATTTAAAAGGTTTATGAGCTAGAAGTGGGAGTGTAGTCTCGACCTTCTTAAGCTTAGATGATACTCCCTCCGTCCCATTTTAGTTGTCATGTTGACTAACTTTGACCGTAAATAACTTTGTTTGTGTCATGTAACACTTGATATAAAATATATGAATGGATTGGGTTTTTAATGTACTTTTCGTTCATATAAGTTTCATCAACTACTATATAGTACAAACAAAGTTATTTACGGTCAAAGTTAGTCAACATGACAACTAAAATGGGACGGATGGAGTACTTTTTATACAAGACCGTAGGCTGATGGCCTCTGACATATTTTGGTTTCGGGTTTTCCTTAGGGTGTATAAGTTTTATGCACTTTGCATGTATCTAGATCGTATGGGTATATATTAGATATGCTTTTCTAGGATGCATAGATTGATTTTTGGGTAATAGACCTTGTAGAGGGTATCCTACTTTCAGAGTTTTATTCTATTTTAAGTCATTTATCTTATGAAGGGAAAGTATTATACCCGATGATTTTGCTCTACGGAGGTTGTCTGATCTACGAAGGGTAGGAAACCATGTCCGTAGCTTTATCTTGACGGGAATATTTCAGTATGTCAATACTTTTAGGGGTTCGTAATTTATGGGATTGAGATTCTCTACATTTACTCCAACTTCATAGGTGAAGTTGGAGTAAATGTAGAGAATCCTCCTTCGAATTAATCTGTGGGTAAGCTGTGGTATATGGTTTAGACTATCACGTAGGTGACCATTATACAAGCTATATACACCTTTAGGCAAAAAATAAAAGATCATGGCTTTAGTGCATACCTTGGGATTTTAATGCCCATATAGTTTAGTTGGAGAGTTTTTACCTCACGTCTTGAGCTTTGGAGAGAGAGATTGCAGGTATGACCTTTTTGAGTGGAGCTCCGTGGTAAGAGAAAGTGTCAGAAAGATTTGTGAACTTGGTCGCGCAACGTCATCGAAGGTGAGGTATATATCATCAAGCCCCCCAGTCTAATATTATGTGCTGCTAAGGTCGTAATTTTACACTGTACTTCTCGTTCTTAAATTGCATGAGTTTCTCAAGTTGTTGTATCGAATTTACTTTGATAAAAGAGAGTACCGAAGGCTGCTGGAAGTTCCTGAAGGTCAGTAAAGGCTATCGGAGATTTCCTAAGGTCACCGAAGGCCGTAGGAGGTCTTCAAAGCTCGACGGAGGCTATTGGAGGTTTTTGAAGGTCTCTGGAAGCTTTAAGAGGTCTTCGAAGGTCGTTGAAGGTTGTAGAAGGTCTTCGAAGCTCATCGAAGACTGTGGGAGGTCTTCGAAGCTCGCTGGAGATGTGGGAGGTCTTCGAAGCTCGGCGAAGAGTAGAAGGTCTTCGAAGCTCATCGAAGACTGTGGGAGGTCTTCGAAGCTCGCTGGAGGCTGCTGGAAGTGTCCGAAGCTCGTCGAAGGCTGTCGGAGGTTTCCGAAGCTTACTTAAGGCTGTAGGAGGTCTTCGAAGCTCGGAGAAGACTGTGGGAGGTCTTCGAAGCTCGGCGAAGATTGTGGGAGGTCTTCGAAGCTCATCGAAGACTGTGGGAGGTCTTCGAAGCTCGCTGGAGGCTGCTGGAAGTGTCCGAAGCTCGTCAAAGGCTGTCGGAGGTTTCCGAAGCTTGCTGAAGGCTGTCGGAAGTGTCCGAAGCTCGACGGAGGCTATTGGAGGTTTTTGAAGGTCTCTGGAAGCTTTAAGAGGTCTTCGAAGCTCGGCAAGATTGTAGGGAGGTCTTCGAAGCTCGGCGAAGATTGTGGGAGGTCTTCGAAGCTCGGCGAAGACTGTGGGAGGTCTTCGAAGCTCGGCGAAGATTGTGGGAGGTCTTCGAAGCTCGCTGGAGGCTGCTGGAAGTTCCTGAAGGTCAGTAAAGGCTATCGGAGATTTCCTAAGGTCACCGAAGGCCGTAGGAGGTCTTCAAAGCTCGACGGAGGCTATTGGAGGTTTTTGAAGGTCTCTGGAAGCTTTAAGAGGTCTTCGAAGTACCGGAAGGCTGCTGGAAGTTCCTGAAGGTCAGTAAAGGCTATCGGAGATTTCCTAAGGTCACCGAAGGCCGTAGGAGGTCTTCAAAGCTCGACGGAGGCTATTGGAGGTTTTTGAAGGTCTCTGGAAGCTTTAAGAGGTCTTCGAAGGTCGTTGAAGGTTGTAGAAGGTCTTCGAAGCTCATCGAAGACTGTGGGAGGTCTTCGAAGCTCGCTGGAGGCTGCTGGAAGTTCCTGAAGGTCAGTAAAGGCTATCGGAGATTTCCTAAGGTCACCGAAGGCCGTAGGAGGTCTTCAAAGCTCGACGAGATTGTGGGAGGTCTTCGAAGCTCGGCGAAGATTGTGGGAGGTCTTCGAAGCTCGGCGAAGATTGTGGGAGGTCTTCGAAGCTCGGCGAAGAGTAGAAGGTCTTCGAAGCTCATCGAAGACTGTGGGAGGTCTTCGAAGCTCGCTGGAGGCTGCTGGAAGTGTCCGAAGCTCGTCAAAGGCTGTCGGAGGTTTCCGAAGCTTGCTGAAGGCTGTCGGAAGTGTCCGAAGCTCGACGGAGGCTATTGGAGGTTTTTGAAGGTCTCTGGAAGCTTTAAGAGGTCTTCGAAGCTCGGCAATTGTAGGAGGTCTTCGAAGCTCGGCGAAGACTTGTGGGAGGTCTTCGAAGCTCGGCGAAGATTGTGGGAGGTCTTCGAAGCTCGGCGAAGACTGTGGGAGGTCTTCGAAGCTCGCTGGAGGCTGCTGGAAGTTCCTGAAGGTCAGTAAAGGCTATCGGAGATTTCCTAAGGTCACCGAAGGCCGTAGGAGGTCTTCAAAGCTCGACGGAGGCTATTGGAGGTTTTTGAAGGTCTCTGGAAGCTTTAAGAGGTCTTCGAAGGTCGTTGAAGGTTGTAGAAGGTCTTCGAAGCTCGGCGAAGATTGTGGGAGGTCTTCGAAGCTCGGCGAAGACTGTGGGAGGTCTTCGAAGCTCGGCGAAGATTGTGGGAGGTCTTCGAAGCTCGCTGGAGGCTGCTGGAAGTTCCTGAAGGTCAGTAAAGGCTATCGGAGATTTCCTAAGGTCACCGAAGGCCGTAGGAGGTCTTCAAAGCTCGACGGAGGCTATTGGAGGTTTTTGAAGGTCTCTGGAAGCTTTAAGAGGTCTTCGAAGCTCGGCAATTGTAGGAGGTCTTCGAAGCTCGGCGAAGACTGTGGGAGGTCTTCGAAGCTCGGCGAAGATTGTGGGAGGTCTTCGAAGCTCGCTGGAGGCTGCTGGAAGTTCCTGAAGGTCAGTAAAGGCTATCGGAGATTTCCTAAGGTCACCGAAGGCCGTAGGAGGTCTTCAAAGCTCGCGGAGGCTGCTGGAAGTTCCTGAAGGTCAGTAAAGGCTATCGGAGATTTCCTAAGGTCACCGAAGGCCGTAGGAGGTCTTCAAAGCTCGACGGAGGCTATTGGAGGTTTTTGAAGGTCTCTGGAAGCTTTAAGAGGTCTTCGAAGGTCGTTGAAGATTGTGGGAGGTCTTCGAAGCTATCATTTTATCCATACCTTCCAAGAAACATCCATTTTCATCATGTCAAACAAAGTTGGAAACAACTATTTTCTTAATCTTATTTTTTGTTTTTTTCTTATCCATTAACCATACCAAGTTCATGCACCTTTTCACCTATTTATACATCTTTTCTTTCTTCATTTAACCGAAAAACCGTTTCATTATTTCCCCACCCAAACACTCAACACAAAATATTAAAAAACACACACACAAAAAAACAAAACATTTGATTCATTTTTTTATTATTACTATTTTATACTCACTAAATTTTGCTTTAAAAAAAATATGATGACAAATAATGGCTTACACTCTTACACAAGACATGAGGAAGCCCATTAAACTCACCATTAACACCACACTAATTATGACATATACCATAACTTTAACCATAATCACTCATAGGTAACTCAAAAGTCCTGATTAACAAATACAAATAACATTACATTCAACATTGAATCATAAATTACCTTATAAATTTCCTAATTTCTTTCACTCTAAATACATGCATCATAACAATTTGAGCATAATAAACATCAATGCATTAAGCCCCTATTTTCTTCCAAGAAACATCCATTTTCATCATGTCAAACAAAGTTGGAAACAACTATTTTCTTAATCTTATTTTTTGTTTTTTTTTTTTTATTATTAATATTTTATACTCACTAAATTTTGCTTTAAAAAAAATATGATGACAAATAATGGCTTACACTCTTACACAAGACATGAGGAAGCCCATTAAACTCACCATTAACACCACACTAATTATGACATATACCATAACTTTAACCATAATCACTCATAGGTAACTCAAAAGTCCTGATTAACAAATACAAATAACATTACATTCAACATTGAATCATAAATTACCTTATAAATTTCCTAATTTCTTTCACTCTAAATACATGCATCATAACAATTTGAGCATAATAAACATCAATGCATTAAGCCCCTATTTTCTTCCAAGAAACATCCATTTTCATCATGTCAAACAAAGTTGGAAACAACTATTTTCTTAATCTTATTTTTTGTTTTTTTCTTATCCATTAACCATACCAAGTTCATGCACCTTTTCACCTATTTATACATCTTTTCTTTCTTCATTTAACCGAAAAACCGTTTCATTATTTCCCCACCCAAACACTCAACACAAAATATTAAAAAACACACACACAAAAAAACAAAACATTTGATTCATTTTTTTATTATTACTATTTTATACTCACTAAATTTTGCTTTAAAAAAAATATGATGACAAATAATGGCTTACACTCTTACACAAGACATGAGGAAGCTCATTAAACTCACCATTAACACCACACTAATTATGACATATACCATAACTTTAACCATAATCACTCATAGGTAACTCAAAAGTCCTGATTAACAAATACAAATAACATTACATTCAACATTGAATCATAAATTACCTTATAAATTTCCTAATTTCTTTCACTCTAAATACATGCATCATAACAATTTGAGCATAATAAACATCAATGCATTAAGCCCCTATTTTCTTCCAAGAAACATCCATTTTCATCATGTCAAACAAAGTTGGAAACAACTATTTTCTTAATCTTATTTTTTGTTTTTTTCTTATCCATTAACCATACCAAGTTCATGCACCTTTTCACCTATTTATACATCTTTTCTTTCTTCATTTAACCGAAAAACCGTTTCATTATTTTCCCCACCCAAACACTCAACACAAAATATTAAAAAACACACACACAAAAAAACAAAACATTTGATTCATTTTTTTATTATTACTATTTTATACTCACTAAATTTTGCTTTAAAAAAAATATGATGACAAATAATGGCTTACACTCTTACACAAGACATGAGGAAGCCCATTAAACTCACCATTAACACCACACTAATTATGACATATACCATAACTTTAACCATAATCACTCATAGGTAACTCAAAAGTCCTGATTAACAAATACAAATAACATTACATTCAACATTGAATCATAAATTACCTTATAAATTTCCTAATTTCTTTCACTCTAAATACATGCATCATAACAATTTGAGCATAATAAACATCAATGCATTAAGCCCCTCATAAATTCAATCATAAATTTAATCACAATTTTTGTTATAACAAATCAACTATAACTCAACTTTATATTATAGATGTTGGGTTTATCGTCTTATTCACAAGTTACGGGTCATGGGTCCAAGTCCAAGTTGGACTTAATGGAGTTGTTAGTGGGCGGGATGGGCTGGAGCCCAGAGCAGCACATTAGAGGGGGGCAGAAATCTGAAAGTCCAAATCATTCCTTACTAGGCTCATTTAGTTTAATAGTCAAGCCCATATAATATTACACCTTCAAGCATGTAATGGTAATGGTTTAGTGTGTGGATTAATGGAGTTGTTGAAATAATAGGAAAACAACTGACGGGAATACCAACCGACTTCTAAGAATCACACCTTCAAATCATCAAAGGATTTAGCATTTGAATTTGAAGGAACGGTTAAAATAATAATTCTTTTTTCATCTCTATCTCTTTCAAAATGCAACCTATCCTTCCTTTATCATTCTCATCATCATTATCATCATCATCATCATCATCATCATCATCTGCGCCAACCGGAGCAAACGACATGTTCTTCCTCTTCAATATTACTCCTAAGCCGCTCAATTGAACTTAGAGAAGAAGCTTTTCCGGATGCAAATCAACTAAAAACAATGAACTTTTGGTTAAGCGATTTCGTCAAAAATCAGAAGTTGTTTTCGCTTTGCTTTCGGTTAATGCCTTAGTGGAAATAGGATTACGTAGTTGGTGGTCATGGTGCTGCTCTTTATATTGTTTGAAAGGTTTTGTAGTTGTTCTACTTTAAGCATTGTTATTGTCTATATATAGCTAGTAAATTTGGACCCGCGTTGCGGGACTTCAATCGTTTTGTTTAAACGGTTACATTATTTTAGTGTATTTTCGTTGAACCTCTAACCGAATATGGTTCAAAGGTGTGCAATATTCCAAAAAGTAATCCGTAGTGAAAACCTGAACGGGATGTGATATGGTAAAAACATTAATATATTAGTTGAGAATTCAAGCGGCTGCGATGTAGCGAAATGCAAGTAGTGATAAGGGGTGTGCCACAAAAAGGTTGGATGACTCAAAAGAAAAATAGTATGAAAAAAAACAAAAGGTAACATATAGTAGAAAATCCGAAAGGGATGCGATATGGCAAAATGCGCATAGTGGTACGGGGTGTGACATAAATGAGTAGCAACTCCCCACGTAAGCGAGTTACTATTTACAAAAAATCTGTGCAAAAAACCAAGAAAAACTGAAAGAAAAAAAACCTAAACAGGATCCGATATGGCAAAATCCAAATAGTGATACGGGATTTAAAATCAGCCAATAAAACAGTGACACGTGGCGGTGTGATATTACAATATTGAGTTGAGAAAATGGAGTGATGTGTTGAGTTAAAGAACATCTGTGTAACTTTCTTATTGGATTGAAAAGATAAGTGTCACTTTTATATTGGATTGAGTAAATAGGTGTCACTTTCTTAAGTTGGGAATTAACTAACATCTTTTAACAAATTTGATAGTAAAGATGGTAACTTTTATGCTAATATCTATGGTAGTGACTTTTTTTTCTAATGTATTTGGATATAGTTTATGTTATATGCTATTACTTCCTAAGAGAATAAGTTGTATTCTGTTTTTAATGATATCCCGTAGGGTCTAAAAATTGCCATTATTGAATTAAGGAGACGTGGTTAGAGGAACATCTTTTTTTAACCGTGGTCCGTGGTATATCTATTACTTAGTGCACTAATGTTCTTGTTTGTAACATGTTTACATATTTCTTCTATATACGTCGGTCTAAATACAATAAAATTGTGGTAAGGATGAGATGCATTAGTTTAATTAAATTTTTTGACAGCGGGCATATTTTCGACCATATAGCCCTCAGCATTCAAATTCTCAGGACCGGCATTGGGTCCAACATATGTCCGGGTTAGACGTGTCATGGGATCGCAGACTGTGAGGTGTGGATACGAGTCAGATTTGGTTCTAAACTTGCAGTAGGAGAACTTCATATTACTCACGTTTTATTAAGTAGACTTGGTTTCTATGTTTGACCGATTCTTGTGGTTTCACACGTTCTAAGACATAGTCATTAGTTACCGATCTTTTAGGTATTTCATTAGTAATATAGAGTAGCTTTCAAACCCATATTTATAGCCTTACACGCCGACGTGAGAAACTAAATAAAACAATAAAAAAAAAAGTAGCCAAGCGCCTAAAAAATTGGTAACTAATGACCATGTCTTCCAACGTGCTACGCCACAAGAATCTGTCAAACAAAAAAAACAAGTCGGCTTGATAAAACATGAGTTACATGAAGTGCACCTACTACAACTTTGGAGTCATCTGTTTCGTATCCACACCTCAAGCCTTTGAACCTATGACACGTCTGACCCATATGCTAGACCTGTGACCCGTAACTTGTGAATGACCCGATTAACTGTAACATTTGCCTAATTTGACTTATTTGACTTGTATTTGACGTGTTTAAACGTGACTAAAAACAATGTAAATTTCACGATTTATGGAATTCCATTTACTTGACTCGTTGACTATTTCGTGTTAATGACTAGCCAATTTAGTTAGTCATTTTACTTGAGGTTTTATTTGACGGTTTAACAACGTGTAATATGCTAGACAAGACTTGTTGGTCATGTGGATTTAATTGTGACGTAAGACGATTTATTAATTTGACTAGAAATGTAATTGGGTCGACCCGTTTGATCCTCTTGAACCGACCCAAGACCCAAACCCTACCCATTTCCCCCAAACTCTATACGTCTTCAATAAAAGGATCGAATGGATTGAATGATGATGATAATAAAGACTTTGCTTTAATTAAATGTCATGAATGCAGACGCTTTGATTTTCAGTTATGCGATATGTTTTATGCTTATTTTAGGGTGGATTCAGATTAATCAAAGTCGTTTATTTCGCTACATATATTACGTATCCATTAAGAAGATACATCTTTATAAATGTAATGACTGAAATTAAGAAGCCGGTAGGTCAAAAGCAAAGGCAATGTTTTTTATGCTAAATTATAGAGTTTGGAATGTAGTTTTACATGTATAGTTATTGTAGAGAGATGGCCGAATATAACGGTAGCGTGCTGCTAGAAATCATCAGCAATAAGATATCTAATCTGCGATTGTAATGATAGTTTGACCTCGAAAGTCAATATCGAAAATGAAAAATAATTGATATTGCCAATTACATAACATATGTTTGACCTTTAATTAAGACCTAAAATAATTATTGAGTATGGTTGGATTTCAGCTGTTAGGTTGCAAATATCTTATTTGCGGATACATAGGCTTTCCAGAGAACACGGCCAAAACGATCGGTGTGATCTGGGCACATGGGAAGCATGTAATGAAAAAGCCACAGTTGATGCTTACAGAAACCACCATAATATTTTTTGTGGAGGTCTTGAGGAAGAAAGGTGGGAACACAATTATATTCTTCCAAAAGTTTCTGAGCAACTTCTTGCTCACTAGCATCTACTTCAATTTTAAGTGAACCTATAAAAACCACCTCACTTTCGGCAGAAAACCCGTCTTTCAATTGAAACTGAAGGTGAGTTTTAGAGTATCTGGGTCCCGCTGAATATGTAAAGGTAACATAATTTTATTTCTCGACGGCCAGATAAGTTTTATCAGAATCCACATCCTTATCATCTACCCCAGCGATAATTCCAGGCATCGTGAGCACTCGCGGAAGACCTATGGGAGTTTGAGGGATATCCAATAACTTATTTGCGTAAGATTGGAATGCCATGTTCTATAAAGCAAGTCTGTTCATACAGTGTTGATAATCAAAGACAAGTGACTTAGAGGAAAAATCCACTTTGCGGTCCTGGAAACACATGGAAAAAAAGATGTGCAGCCGGTGTTAATTAGCATCTAGGAACCAGAAAATTGATCATCTGACATGGATATAAAGAAACAACAAAGTTTTGGGGGCGAGATGACATGGTTGTGACGGAAATTCTTTAATGTTTCTCTGATATTGAATTCAGCATCAATTACTCTTGGTTGATTCAGGTTTGAACCAATCTATTTAGCTTTCGAATCTTTTGATTATTATTTTTAAATTTCTTCGATGTTTATCTCATGTTGAATTCATCAATGACACAATGTATATGGAATAAAAGAAGACTTTTCAACCTGTTGCATTTGTAGCCAATCTTTTCTATAAACTTAGCTGAAATCAAAAGCGGATTCATTTCTATCTATATAAGCTAAAAAATGCAAATGTGCAGGTCATTTTCTTGGAAGAGATTCTACGGGAATCATTCTCTCATGCAGCGGTTAAGGCAGCTTGCAAGGTTATATACATAAGCTAACACCTGATCAAAAGTGTCAGCTTTATTCATTTCTATCTATATAAGCTAAAAAATGCAAATGTGCCGGTCATTTACTTGGAAGAGATTCTACGGGAATCATTCTCTCATGCAGCGGTTAAGGCAGCTTGCAAGGTTATATACATAAGCTAACACCTGATCAAAAGTGTCAGCTTTATTCATTTCTATCTATATAAGCTAAAAAATGCAAATGTGCCGGTCATTTACTTGGAAGAGATTCTACGGGAATCATTCTCTCATGCAGCGGTTAAGGCAGCTTGCAAGGTTATATACATAAGCTAACACCTGATCAAAAGTGTCAGCTTTATTCATTTCTATCTATATAAGCTAAAAAATGCAAATGTGCCGGTCATTTACTTGGAAGAGATTCTACGGGAATCATTCTCTCATGCAGCGGTTAAGGCAGCTTGCAAGGTTATATACATAAGCTAACACCTGATCAAAAGTGTCAGCTTTATTCATTTCTATCTATATAAGCTAAAAAATGCAAATGTGCCGGTCATTTACTTGGAAGAGATTCTACGGGAATCATTCTCTCATGCAGCGGTTAAGGCAGCTTGCAAGGTTATATACATAAGCTAACACCTGATCAAAAGTGTCAGCTTTATTCATTTCTATCTATATAAGCTAAAAAATGCAAATGTGCCGGTCATTTACTTGGAAGAGATTCTACGGGAATCATTCTCTCATGCAGCGGTTAAGGCAGCTTGCAAGGTTATATACATAAGCTAACACCTGATCAAAAGTGTCAGCTTTATTCATTTCTATCTATATAAGCTAAAAAATGCAAATGTGCCGGTCATTTACTTGGAAGAGATTCTACGGGAATCATTCTCTCATGCAGCGGTTAAGGCAGCTTGCAAGGTTATATACATAAGCTAACACCTGATCAAAAGTGTCAGCTTTATTCATTTCTATCTATATAAGCTAAAAAATGCAAATGTGCCGGTCATTTACTTGGAAGAGATTCTACGGGAATCATTCTCTCATGCAGCGGTTAAGGCAGCTTGCAAGGTTATATACATAAGCTAACACCTGATCAAAAGTGTCAGCTTTATTCATTTCTATCTATATAAGCTAAAAAATGCAAATGTGCCGGTCATTTACTTGGAAGAGATCCTACGGGAATCATCGAGACAGCTTGACATCCGTGCAATCCCGACACACCGTAAAAAGTGGTACCATCATTCTATTGCAACACATAGAATAATCGGATTAATAGCCATTTGAACGCTTCACCAATATCAGGCGACCTACGTGTGAGTGAATTGCCTTTTTATACAGTTTGTTAATTGTTATCCGACAAATATAATTGTAGTTATTACGTTTTTATGATTATAATGAGTAGGTTAGAGTCTGTGATTTTTGTTGTTTAGAACTCTGATCAAACTTGGTTAATCACTCATTTGAGCTTCAATCCAAACTTGGTTAGCTGCCCATTTAACCTTTAATTCGAAGATTATTACAACTTTGATGTTATCCGTAAATGTTGAGAAGTATATAAGTCAGTATACCAAGATGAAAACTATAATGTAAACATTACTACTAGAAGAATTAAGAATCTTTTGTTGAATTGGTGTATGTTATCATATCTGTTCAGAATCTTGATGAAATTTGTGGTGCAGGATCTTGATGGCAGTAATAGAGTTAGTGGTGCTGAAGCTCCCAGAAGACACCAGTTTTAGACTATCGGTATTAGTAGGAAAGTGAAATGGGGGTAAGTTTCTATCTGGAAATAATAATCCAGGTCATTAATCAAAACAATATATTGTTTAAGAAGGTTGACTGAGTGTAATCATGTGTATTATGTAATGTTTTAAAACCCTTTGAATGCATAAAACTTGAAGTCAATCTCTGTTTTAAAGGTGGCCAAATGGAGGGAGATGGATTGATTAAAGGGTCAAAATGGATATCTTTTTGGTGGAAGTCTATAGGGTTGGTATCCAAGTGCATAGTTTTGTCTCTTAACATGAAGTTTATAGTCTTTTTTTGGAGTTTTTCCAAAAAATGGTCTTAATTGACCTTTGGTAGGATGATCGATTGACCTTTTAGTATCTTCTGACTTGCAGTCACATGTTGGCGAGATTCCTAATGACTTCACTAGGTTTTGTTGTGAATTTGTTGTGTTGTTTGTTTTAGAGAGATGTTGGTGGCAATAGTGGTAATATGTTTGAGGATCTTACTAATGATCATTGTGGATATAGTGCTTCCCATGAGGAACATCATCTACGATATGAGTGCATTGCCTCAGCTTCAACTATTTGGACAATGCGAGTTTTTTGCGATAATTAGTTTTCTTAGGTCTTCAAACATCATTGCAACTTAAGCATAGAAGCATATCTAGACACCCCTCTAGGCCCTTATGAGTTTGAGACATGATTATTTGTAGTTACTTAACTTTATATGATGCAGTTCCCGTTCATTCGAAAACATAAACTTTGTCGGAAACAAGCATGCTACGTCTACAAGAATACAAGACCGCCTCAAACTCAGCTAATAATTGATGAACACATTGTGATTTCATTGTTTGTTTATTTTAAGGTGCTTCTTTTTCTGTGTTTTTTGCTTCTTCTTCTGACGAATTCATAAATTGATATAGGTGTTGCATAAGCTCAGACTCAGCCGGCTATTTAGTTGTTGTATGTGGTTAGTATTTGTTTATAAAACCCCAAGGTTTTCTTCTTCTCGATTAGCCACTTCCTATTTCAGATAGTAATTGGTTGTTATATGTTTGTTGGTAACCATCATTTATTTTATAAAACCCCACATCTGAATGTTTGATAATCATTTGGTTTTTCCCGTACAAATGTAGTTATATAATGATATATTAAGAAGACTTACTGAAGCTGTGAAAAACAGGTGTAAAGCTATGAATTTCGTGGGTTTTAGAGCTGCTGTTCCAGCTTCCATTTGTGCTAAAACCAACCTTCAAATGGCCGTGAAAACTCAGTTTAATGGCTGAGATTTCGACCACCAAAATCTGCTGGGTCTCGAGTTTTTGATAGTCATAAATCGTAAACAAAAAGATAGGGTGTTTTTCTTTCTGTTTTACTGCCGAGATCAGCCCTTTTAGGGCATTTAAAAGCTTATACAAAATGGCCAAGAACAAGAAGGTAATGAGGATGTAAAAGTTGAATCATTAAAGGAAGGTTCGATTGATTTTTTCTTCCCCTTTGAATCCGGTTTAGAAGAGATGAATGAGTAAAGATTTTTTCCTTTTTACTTCATCGAAATGATGAGTACAAGGGTAGTATGTTGAGTGATTTTTTCCCTTGAAAAGTTAAAAAACAATAAAATGAAGTTTAGAAAGCAACTATGGGATGTTGAATTATAGCCTTAAACTTAAACTAACTAAACCTGAGGGACCATTTGTGTTATTCTATTATTTTGCAGGTTTGGTGCCATTTATGTCAAGAGAAGAAAGAAGAAGGGGAAGATGGGAACTTTGGATCTTGGTCGTCTATATATACTGCTACATACCCGTTTTGAGAATTGAGAGAGAAAAAAAGAAATAAATCCACCCGTTAGGGTTTTGTACGATCCTCTCCATTTTATTGTTTAATTTTTGTTTTAAGTGTAATAGAACTATTATCAAGATAGATAATAGATTTACAACCGAATATCGGGGGTAAATAGTTTTGTGGTTGTGATTGATTAAACTGATTGAAATCAGTTCTTGTGTTGGTTGGTTGAATTAAGATTCAATATATTTGGTTGTTTTGATTATTTAACATGGTATCAGAGACAGGTTCCGTAAAATCTAATCGGATTAAATAAAACTTAAATAATAATTTAATAATAATTATTTAGGGTTTGTTGTTCGATTTTGGGGGTTTTCTGTTTAGATCGGGGTTCTTGAACGGCGTATGATTATTTAATCACCGTTTGAGTTTCCAGATCTGGTTGTGCTCTGAAACCCTAATCTTTTTGAGAAAAATTAGGGTTTGGGTTTGTCAGATCCGATTCAAGAGCTATTGGGTTTATTTTATTGACTAAGTGAATCAATAGATAAACCTCTATTCCTGGTGGCTTTCCTGCAGATCTCTTTCCTGCTATGTTTATTGACTAAGTGAATCAATAAACTAGTAGGGTTCTTCATCTGGTCCTTCTATAGCACTGTTTGTACTCTTCTTCCCTTTACTTCTTTAAGTTTTTGTTTGGTTTTTATTAAAAATCAAAAAAAGGCTTTTATCATCTTTTTCTCACAAAACCAGCAGTGTTAAAACCTGACCTACCTCCGTGAGAGGCAAGGAATCCTGTCACTGACACTGTTTGGGAGACTAAGATTATTTTTCTAAATTATATATATATATTTTCAGTGTAGTTGTTCATTCCTTGTTTACTTTGTGTCTTGTTGTGCTCTTGTGGTGTGTTAAGGTTTCTGAGTTCTTATCTGCTATCATGGATGATGATAATTTGCATAACTATGATTATGACACTGATAATGCTTCTGTTGAAAGTGAAACTGCTACTAGAATTAGTAAACTTGATATAAGTCACCCTCTACACTTACACCCTAATGACTCTGCTTCATTAACTGTTGTGTCTGTTAAACTTAATGGAACTGAAAATTACAATATTTGGTCTTGTGCTATGACCCTTGCTCTTGAAGGTAAAAACAAAATTGGATTTATTGATGGAACTTGTAGAAGGTCCAATAGAGATGAAGTCTTAGGCAAACAATGGGATAGAGTCAATGCTGTTGTGTTAGGGTGGATTCTGAATTCTATTTCTGAAGAATTATATGTTGGTCAAATTTTTTCAAAAAGGGCTTCTCATGTTTGGGCTGAATTAAAAGAAACTTACGATAAGGTTGATGGGTCTGTTACTTTTAATTTGCATCATAAGATCAATTCTCTTTGTCAAAATGGCTCTACTATTGCTGATTATTATCATAAACTGAATGCATTGTGGAAACAGTTTGATGCTTTGATTAAATTGCCTAAATGTACCTGTCATGCTGCTGAGGATTTTAAAAAGCATAATCAGTTGATTAAGTTAATGCAGTTCTTAATGGGTCTTGATGATGTTTATATGCAAGTTAGAAGTAATATTTTGTCAAAAGATCCTCTACCTGATGTTAGACATGCTTATGCTATTATTTCTGGAGAAGAGTCACATAGGATGATATCTAGTGCTAATTCAAGTAATACTCAAAAGGTTTCTTCCTCTGTGTTTCATTCTAATGTGGGAAACAAAACTGGTTTTCAAAAGAATGTGTCTAATGGAAATTATTCTAAGTTTGGCAACAAAAATTCTGGTTTCAAAAAGACTTCTGGTGGTCCCTCTGTTGTTTGTGAGAAATGTGGTTACAATGGTCATACCATTGATAAGTGTTTCCAAATCATTGGATATCCTCCTGACTTTGGAAAAAAGAAAACTGTTGGATTTCAAAATTCTCAAAACTTTAACAAAAGGTTTGTGAACAATAATAATACAGTTGGCTCTAGCACTTCTGCCCCCTTTTCTGATGAACAGATCTCTCAACTCATTTCCTTGATTAAAGAAAACTCTATTGGTGCTTCTACTCAGAATGTTAAAGTGAATATGGCAGGTATAAAACTGTTTAATAATAATATTTTTTTCAACAAAAACTTTCATAAGTTTGTGTGCTTCAATTCTAAGATCAAACCTGCTTTAGAAAAACTTGGTCTAATTTGTGATTCAGGTGCTAATCAGCATCTCACCTACACTGATAAGTATTTGGTTGATGTTATTGACATTTCTTATTTAAGAATAAGAGTGTCCCATCCCAATGGGACTGAGGCCTTTATTACCAAAGTTGGTAACATGATTCTTTCCAAAGACATCATTCTTTATGATGTCCTTGTTGTTCCTGAATATTGTGTTAGTTTGATTTCAGTGCATAAAATGTCAAGAGATAATGACTGCATTGTTGCCTTTAATGAAAATGCTTGTTATGTGTTACCTCAGGATTTGAGGGATGTGAAAGTTCTGGGGATTGGTAGACAGATTGATGGACTTTATTACTTTGATCAAGGTATTAAAATGGGTCATATCACTTCCTGCTCTGTTAAGCAAATGTGGCATAGCAGACTTGGTCATCCTTCTGACCAAGTCTTAACTGTCCTGAGTAAAAAAGATGATGTCAATTTTTCTAAAGAAAATGTAATGTGTGAAATTTGTCAAAAGGCCAAACAGGTTAGAGAGCCTTTTCCTCTAAGTGACCACAAGTCCACACAACTTGGTGAGCTTGTGCACCTTGATGTGTGGGGACCATATAAGGTTTCAAGTTTTGAGGGTTATAAATATTTTTTAACCATTGTTGATGACTACTCTAGGGCTGTTTGGGTCTACTTACTTAAGTCTAAAACTGAAGTGTATGATTGTGTTGTTGTTTACTACAATTTGATCTTAAATCAATTTGGTAAGAAGGTTAAGACCTTTAGAAGTGATAATGGAACTGAGTTCTGTAATAAAAACTTCAACATGTTTTGTGAAAACAGAGGCATTATTCATCAAACCTCTATTGCTTACACTCCTCAACAAAATGGAATTGTTGAAAGAAAGCATAGGCATTTGCTTAACATTGCTAGGGCTCTTCTATTCCAGGGGGGATTACCCCTGTATTTGTGGTCTGAGTGTGTATTAACTGCATGTTACTTGATTAACAGATTACCTGCTTCTGTGTTGAATGGAAAATCTCCATACTATATGATATTTGGAAAGGAACCTTCTTTATCTCATCTTAGAATATTTGGATGTCTTTGCTTTGCTACTATTCTTGACAATCATGACAAGTTTAGTAGTAGAGCAGAGAAGTGTGTGTTTGTTGGTTATGCTAGTAATAAAAAGGGGTACAAGTTGTTTGATCTTAATAAGAGACACTTTATTTACTCAAGAGATGTTAAGTTTTTTGAGAAAGTGTTTCCTTTTAAAATAAGTGGTCAGGCTGCCTTAAATAAAGATCAAGAAATAAATCAAATTGATTTCTTCAACTTGTGTGATGACCCTGAAACACCCTGTGATGAAAATGACCCTGCCAATACTCCTACTAATGATGGCAGCAACTCTGAGCATTCTGGTACCCCAACAATTGATCATGGAGAACTACCTAGTGGTAATTTACCAGATTCCAATGAGGGTACCAATGCTCATGAGATGGCTGCAACACATGAGGAAAATAACAATTCTGAGGGTAATAATTTAAATGACATGCATAATGTAAATGTTCTCGAAATTCCAAATTCTTCTCAAATTGCAAATAGAAGGTCTGAAAGGTCATCTCACATGCCTAATAAATACAAAGACTTTGTCATTGACTCTAAAGTAAAATTTGGTATTGAGAAGTTTGTTGGCTATGCTAATCTTGATCTTGAAAGTGTTGCCTTTATTTCTGAACTGAATAAATCTGTTGAACCTGCCCACTATTGGCAGGCTTGCAAGGATAGTACTTGGGTAGAGGCCATGAACCTTGAAATGAGTGCTTTATATGATAATGATACTTGGGAAATCACTGAATTACCTGAAGGTTATTTTGATTTGAATGACAAAAGAGTTTGTAAGCTTAAAAAATCCTTATATGGTTTAAGACAGGCACCTAGGCAGTGGAATGCTAAACTTACTCATGCCTTGCTTGAACACAACTTTGTGCAGAGTAAAAGTGATTACTCTCTCTTCACAAAAAGTGAAGGAAATGTTTTTATTGCCCTATTGGTGTATGTTGATGACATTATTGTCACTGGAAATAACCTTGATGTTATTAATGAGTTTAAGATGTTTCTTAAATCCAAATTTATGATCAAGGATTTAGGGTTACTTAAATATTTTCTAGGAATAGAAGTAATTAAAACTGAATATGGTCTAGTTCTATCTCAAAGGAAATATTGCTTGGACTTGTTAAGTGATTTTGGTCTGCTTGCTTGTAAACCCCTTGCCACTCCTCTTGAGCAGAACTTGGTTATTACCAGTGAAGCTAGTGAGAAGGATAATGTTATTGACAATATTACTGAATATCAAAAACTTATTGGAAAACTTATCTACCTCACTCACACTAGGCCTGATATTGCTTATTCTGTTCACTGCTTGAGTCAATTTATGCATAGACCTCTAAAATCTCATGTGAAAGTTGCTCTTAGAGTTTTAAAATATTTAAAAGGGTCACCTGGGTTGGGGGTTCACATTGTTAAGAACCCCAAGCTCTCTCTTGAAACATTTGTTGATGCAGATTGGGCTAAGTGTGTCATTACCAGAAAATCTGTTACTGGTTTCTGTTTGTTCTTGAATGGTTCTTTGGTGTCCTGGAAAAGTAAAAAACAACTTACTTTGTCCAAGTCTTCCGCTGAAGCAGAATACAGGGCCCTTGCTTCTGCTACTTCTGAAGTTATTTGGGTTCTAAAACTGCTTGATGACTTTAAATGGGGCAAATGGCTCCCTGTTCCTGTGCATTGTGATAGTGAGGCAGCAATTAAAATTGCTGCCAACCCTGTGTTCCATGAGAGAACCAAACATCTTGAGATTGATCTCCACTTTGTGAGAGACAAAATTTTGGCAGGTGTCATTGAAACAAGGAAAATTGATTCAGCAAACCAAATTGCTGACATTCTGACCAAAGGTCTGAACAAAGTTCAACATGATAAGTTAACATCAAAATTAGGTCTCTATGATGTGTTTAAGGTTAAGGCTAAGAGGGGATGTTGAATTATAGCCTTAAACTTAAACTAACTAAACCTGAGGGACCATTTGTGTTATTCTATTATTTTGCAGGTTTGGTGCCATTTATGTCAAGAGAAGAAAGAAGAAGGGGAAGATGGGAACTTTGGATCTTGGTCGTCTATATATACTGCTACATACCCGTTTTGAGAATTGAGAGAGAAAAAAAGAAATAAATCCACCCGTTAGGGTTTTGTACGATCCTCTCCATTTTATTGTTTAATTTTGTTTTAAGTGTAATAGAACTATTATCAAGATAGATAATAGATTTACAACCGAATATCGGGGGTAAATAGTTTTGTGGTTGTGATTGATTAAACTGATTGAAATCAGTTCTTGTGTTGGTTGGTTGAATTAAGATTCAATATATTTGGTTGTTTTGATTATTTTAACAGTTTAGAAAAAATAGCAAATTTAAGATGATCACTGCTCATGATGATTTTTTTCTTTTTCTGTATCAAGTTATGTCAACTTTTGTTTCTCTTACAGGCTGTGAGTAGTGGTGTAGTTGATTTTTGAAACATTAATATATTAGGCTTCTATATATGCTTCCGAGCAATCAGCGTTATCACTTTATGCACTCAGACGCATTTCGGAGTGCACAATTGATATCGGTCATGGGAAAAAACGTATCTAGCAGAGTAGCTATTGAGTATAAGAACCCCATAAAGTACATAACCGATGTTTATGTTTATGTTTTATCATTCTCAGATATTGCTCCAGGTAATTAAAGGTGCGGTTCAGTATGTAGCTTCAACAAGACTAGAAGTTGGAGGTACTGATCTGACAAAGTTGTTTGCACAAGAGCTTGCAAAGCCGGTGGGGTCAAAATAGGTAGTAGTGTTGGAATCTGTAAGTATCCTATTTTACCTTATAAAATATACTTTACAAACTTATGGTGGTTTATTGGGAATTGATGTTGTATATGATTATACATGATTATTGCTACATATCGATAGTTTGAGAAGTTAAGATGATTATTAGTGGTGTTATTGATACACATTCTTAGTTTGATAAGATGATTAATAGTGGTATAATGGGTCTCTGCTGGATATGAAACAATGGGATAGACAGTTAAATCTTATTTTTGCGGGGTTTAAGTTGGCTTAAATAGTAAGAGTAGGTTTCATAACCATAATGGTTGTTTGTACCTGAGACATTTTCATGTTTCATGCCTCCATGACTTCCCACTTTTAGTTTAACGGCATGTTCATACTTCTGTCATCTTCCTTTTTTAGGTACACTTCTTTTTTTTTTTAACTGCAAATTTCATTAGAATTTTTAGGTACACTTCTAAACAAACCTTTTATTCTTAAGATCATTATCTCGAATATCAATAAGCATCCATGATTGCGAATGCAAAAGACAACGCCCAGTTATACTATACAGGCCAAAGAGATTATTGTGACTCAAAATGAGACTTGGGTTTTAGTTTTGTTTATTCGATTTGGTTGTACGACTAAGTTTTAAGATGTAGTGAGTCAAAATCATACGCGATTGAGTTTTATTTACCCACACAATCACTAAAAAATGTGTTTGACCCATTTCATAAAAAAAATTAACTACCACAACGTATGCATAGCGTACAACATAGGACCCGGCAACACCAGTTTTTCTTTTTTGGTGGTCTGGAATTTTTTATTGGTATTGTATGCTGGGATGTTGTAGTGGTTTGGTTGGATAGCCTTTTTCAGGCTAGGATGCGGCTCGAGGAACCAATGGTGCAATGGTTTTTTTTGCTGTAATTCAAGGTCGGCTTTTGGGGCATTCAGGTTTCATTAGTGCCCACCGATACATGTAAGGTAGTGTTTCCTATTATGTACTTGATATTCAGACACCCACACTTCAATTTCTAACATTTAATAATACTCCCACCTGCTACTGCTATTGTTGCTACTACTACTACTTCTATTTTGCTACTAATGCTGCTGAATAACCACTTTTTGCATACCCGATTTACCTATAAATTGCTATCCATCTTTATGTGAAACTAATAGTAGGGTCCGTTCATTTATGAATGAGTCTTTCATGCTATGTTTCATTTCTAACGTGTGTCATATGGATAATATGTAAACAATATAAGCTTATGTGGGTCAAATCATTGTTGTTAAAGGCGTCCGCCTTATCCGCCTAGGCGCAATGCGATGGTGAGGCAACCCTTTGCCGCCTGAAAACCTAGGCCCAGGCCCACCAACAATTTAGGCGGCTACTCACCTATTTTCAGTATAACCCTTTGGTTCAAGAAAAGATTTAATTGCATGTCAGAGAGATATTCACGTCTATATATTTGTTCCAATTATCAATATCAATCAGAATATATCATCATTATTATTAGAACATCCTTCATCAATATATTCTACCTTCAACTTCAGGCAAGTTTTCTTCTTTTTTTCTTAAAATCAATTTTTTTATCATCTTTATTATCAGATCATCAATATTATTTCACTATAAACAAGTTTTTATTAGTATTTATTTATATTTAATTATAATAGGTTATATAAAATTATAAAATTTATTATTTATTTATATTCAAATTATAATAGGTTATAATTTGGTCATGACCAACTTAGTTTTTTCTGCTATTAAAAAAAAACAAAAACAAAAAACAACATAATTTGAAGTTTTTGGCCAAAAGATTTATGGTTTTCTCAATGACATTTGGTTTTATTAATGATATTTGATTTCTTTTACTATTATTTTTCATTATATATAAAAATTTTATATTTTTTACTCAGTGCGCCTTTTTTTCTTCGGGCGTGCGCTTTTTTTGCGCCTCTCGCCTTCGCCTCATTTGGGGCCTTTGCGCTTTGAGATCGCCTTCGCTTTTGACAACTATGGGTCAAATGACGAATGGCCCAAAAGGTTTGTTCCCAAAGCGTATTTTAGAAGCTTATAACCGGATAAACAACTTGCTGATGAACTTTGGGCTAGCCATATATGTCGCAATGATTCGATAGTTGTGGATGTCTGTCAAATAAATATGAGATTAAACTTCTAATGACCTCTTTTCGTATTTAGTAGAGATTGTCATATGGGTCGAACTCGGATGAGTTTTATTTCTAAAGAGTAGATAAGATAAAATTTCAAAATATGGTTAAAATGTAAATGCTGAAACTGAGAATCACCCAAAGGATTTTCAAATGCTTAAAGCTCCTGCTTTTGATTTGATTTATATTTTGATAGTTTAATTATTAAAATGCATTAATTATTTGTGAATTTCAAAAGGTAGGGAAAAAGGTTTCGATGTATCATTACTTTTTGACCTGCTTCTTTTGACTCTTAATTGAATGTAGCTTGCTTTGTAACACCCGTGAATTTTGACCCGTTGACTTTTTGTGTAAATTGACTAACAAACTTGTTGAATGAAATAATTGGGCCCATTTGTGATTATATGGCTATGTAGTATGCTAGTCGGTATTTAATTGTGCAACTAATGGTAATGTGGTTGAGAAGGGAAACGGGTCGGCCCGTGGGTAGTCCATGACCCACCAGCCCCCCCCAAGACCCATTTCCCCTTATCCTTTTCTCATTTCTCTCATTTCTCTCTATCTCTCCTATCCTCTCTCAAGTAAAAGAACCCTCTTTTGGTTCTTCATCAATTCTTGCATCAACTTGTGTTTGAAACTACCATAATACAAGAATCATAGCCATCTTCATCTCGTTTGCTTCCTATCGAAGAATCAAAGGTGGAAATCTTCCATTCTTAGCCACTTTGACCTAATTTCGGGTTTAAGCTCAAGGAGGTGTTTGTGTAAGTCAAAATCATCCCATTTATTTCCATTTATGCTTGTTCATATGTTTCTAGTTGATTTGAGGTGATTTCGAGTCTTTAAAATGGTAAAATGGAATTTAGGGTTAGGGTTAGGGTTTGAATGATTTGAGAGTGATTTTGATGTTTTGGTCGAATTTGTGGGTTGGGTTATGTATATTTATGTTCAATAATGCTAAGTTATGCTTCAAATCAGGTTAAAAGTCTTTACAAATCGATTTGGGTTGGTTTGGGTCGATTTGGGGGTTTTGGGTTCGTGTTTCTTGATGAAACTGCTGGTGCTGTGGGCATGATTCTTGCCCACTGCGGCGCAGTGGGCATGATTCTTGCCCACTGCGGCGCAGTGGCATGATTCTTCTGGTCGCAGTGAGCTCCAGTTTGCTCACTGCGGCGCAGTGGGCATGATTCTTGCCCACTGCGGCGCAGTGGGCATGATTCTTGCCCACTGCGGCGCAGTGGGCATGATTCTTGCCCACTGCGGCGCAGTGGCATGATTCTTGCCCACTGCGGCGCAGTGGGCATGATTCTTGCCCACTGCGGCGCAGTGGCATGATTCTTGCCCACTGCGGCGCAGTGGGCATGATTCTTGCCCACTGCGGCGCAGTGGCATGATTCTTCCCACTGCGGCGCAGTGGCATGTTTTGCCACTGCGGCGCAGTGGCATGATTTTGCCCACTGCGGCGCAGTGGGCATGATTCTTGCCCACTGCGGCGCAGTGGCATGATTTTCCACTGCGGCGCAGTGGGCATGATTCTTGCCCACTGCGGCGCAGTGGGCATGATTCTTGCCCACTGCGGCG
This sequence comes from Erigeron breviscapus, assembly GCA_034093135.1. Classification (NCBI taxonomy): domain Eukaryota; kingdom Viridiplantae; phylum Streptophyta; class Magnoliopsida; order Asterales; family Asteraceae; genus Erigeron; species Erigeron breviscapus. Next base: position 57,360,252 of record CM067173.1, read on the forward strand.
CAGTGGGCATGATTCTTGCCCACTGCGGCGCAGTGGCATGATTCTTGCCCACTGCGGCGCAGTGGCATGTTTTGCCCACTGCGGCGCAGTGGGCATGATTCTTGCCCACTGCGGCGCAGTGGCATGTTCTTAGCCACTGCGGCGCAGTGGCATGATTTTCTGGTCCGTGGTCCAGTTTGCTCACTGCGGCGCAGTGAGCTCCACCTTTGCTCACTGCGGCGCAGTGAGCTCCCCTTTGCTCACTGCGGCGCAGTGAGCCCCTTTGCTCACTGCGGCGCAGTGGGCATGATTCTTGCCACTGCGGCGCAGTGGGCATGATTCTTGCCCACTGCGGCGCAGTGCATATTCTTACTGCGGCGCGTGGTCCAGTTTAGCTCACTGCGGCGCAGTGGGCATGATTCTTGCCCACTGCGGCGCAGTGGGCATGATTCTTGCCCACTGCGGCGCAGTGGTCCACTTTAGCTCACTGCGGCGCAGTGGGCATGATTCTTGCCCACTGCGGCGCAGTGGCACTTTAGCTCACTGCGGCGCAGTGGGCATGAGTTTAGCCCACTGCGGCGCAGTGGGCATGATTCTTGCCCACTGCGGCGCAGTGCATTGTTTCTGGTCCTGGTCCAGTTTAGCCACTGCGGCGCAGTGGGCATGATTCTTGCCCACTGCGGCGCAGTGGGCATGATTCTTGCCCACTGCGGCGCAGTGGCATGTTTTGCCACTGCGGCGCAGTGGCATGTTTTGCCCACTGCGGCGCAGTGGGCATGATTCTTGCCCACTGCGGCGCAGTGGCATGATTCTTCCCACTGCGGCGCAGTGGGCATGATTCTTGCCCACTGCGGCGCAGTGGGCATGATTCTTGCCCACTGCGGCGCAGTGGCATGATTCTTCCCACTGCGGCGCAGTGGCATGTTTTCCACTGCGGCGCAGTGGGCATGATTCTTGCCCACTGCGGCGCAGTGGGCATGATTCTTGCCCACTGCGGCGCAGTGGCATGATTCTTGCCACTGCGGCGCAGTGGCATGTTTCCACTGCGGCGCAGTGGCATGTTCTTAGCCCACTGCGGCGCAGTGGGCATGATTCTTGCCCACTGCGGCGCAGTGCATTTGTCTGGTCCTGGTCCAGTTTAGCCACTGCGGCGCAGTGGGCATGATTCTTGCCCACTGCGGCGCAGTGCATTGTTTCTGGTCCTGGTCCAGTTTAGCCACTGCGGCGCAGTGGGCATGATTCTTGCCCACTGCGGCGCAGTGCATTGTTTCTGGTCCTGGTCCAGTTTAGCCACTGCGGCGCAGTGGGCATAGTTCTTGCCCACTGCGGCGCAGTGGATGGTCACTGTGATTATATGTGTGTCGATTTTCAAATTGTTGAGGTTGTATAATTGACATTTCAGAATTATGATGTATAATTATAGGTTGTGGAGGTGTGGACCCTATTACTCGTTTGTAATCTTTTACTAACTTCTTTGCCGGACAAGGTGAGTTTCGTATCTCCCTACTCGCTTGAGATTCGGGCTGAAAAGTGTAAACCTTGCTTGTTTACTTGCAATTATAGATTCATTGATTGATGGTCTTAGTTGTTAGTCTTATGTGTTAGTTCCTTTCGTTTGATTGGGTTAAATTGGTTCGAGTATTGGATTGTTGAGACGGTTTTCATGTTTGAATGACTTAGTTTATGTTTGTTAAGTATCTAGTAATAATAGGATAGACGTACATACATGAAAGTCGGTATTGCCTTCATTGAGTTTTAGATGTGGTGGGAAGGCTGCGGGTGACCCTATATATAAGCATCTGGGACTCGAAGGAAGCAGAATCCTCTGAAGTATATGTACGTATAGTTGGTTTGAATTGTGGTTAATGGCTTATGGTTGCCGAATGTTGATTATTGGGTTAAGATTGACGATTATCGATTGTTAGTTTATGGTTCATCATATGTTGGTTGACTTGGGTTATGTTTTGACAAAGTATTAATGGCTGATGTCGATGAGTGGTGATTATCGGTTTATGATTGACGATTATTGATGGATGACTCAGGTTTGGCGAATATTGATTATTGATTCATATTCATCGTATACTGATTGTCGGTTTATGAATGATGCATTTACATTTGATTGTAAGCATTGCATACATTGTTGATGAGCCCTCGGCAGGGGATTGCCGACATCCTGGTGCATAGATGTATGCACCCATTTGGATGTAGAACGTGACCCCGAGTATATAGACATATATATCTCGATGATTTTGAGATACAGCCTTGTTCATGGTAATGACAGAAGGGTATCGTTGCATAAGTGACTGGAGATCACGCATAGGATAGGCATGTTTGCTTATTCATGCATTTGGCACTTACTTTGATTTGCATATCATTTGTGCATTCTCATTTACACATTTACTTGTCTTGTGTAATCTTGATGTTGGGCGATGTTGTGTTATGTAGAGGCTCGCTGTAAGTCATGTCTAGCCTCTATTCTTATATTGTGACTATTGATGTTGGCTCTTTACGAACCATTACTACGGACTCACCAACCTTGTGTTGACTATGCTTAGTACACTTTTCAGGTAACCAGGTTCTCCCAGGACGTGGAGTTTAGTTGTTCGCTTGCTGTAAACCCGGACTATGGACCCCATGGATCAAGGATTCATCGACTTGCCCTTTTGCATTATGCTTAGGATCTTTTGCCATCTTTGGATGTTATTCTGTTAACTTTGATGGCTATTTGCTCCTTTTGTATTTTGTTACTTGCTTCGTTATGTTTTGGATTCACCGAATTCTTAATTGCATTTAGTTGGTTCTATTGTAATCTCACCTGGTGCTATGTGATTTCCGTGATATTCCGAGCCTCGGCTTGGGGTGTTACAGAATGGTGGCTCATGCGTGGTCGTAGAGAATTAGGCGGTTTGACCTAGACTACGGCCTAAGTTAAAACTCTTCATATAGCATGCATGGTTAGGAAATTCGTGTGCAATGTGAATTATGTGAATCCCCGTGTGAGTTCGTAGTTAAGACCTATTGTATGAAAGCTTGAATTCAATGTGATGAATGTGGTTACCATGATTTACTGTTGGTAATTGTCAGGACTAATTTGATGATTTAGGGCAAAATGAAAGGATGCCATTAACTTAGTATAATATTGTGGCAACCCTAAAAGAACCCGATCAACTCTTTTATGGTTACCCGATATTATAGCAAGTTCATGACATCGTGGATTGCGCACGTGTGGCTTAAAGTATAATAAGGAACCGATATGCTTAATGGAAGTTGATTAGGTGGAAGGTTAGCCGTTGGTACACCTTGTATACATACCCGGTCAATAACTAGAGAGCATATCGAATTCGGATTATACTTTGAATCATTCGTGTTAGTTGTTGATTGCATGACGTAATGAGCATGATTACTTGATGTTATGATATGTAAAAATCCCTTATGATGCTAACACTCTTGCTTTAACTTAACGATATGAAATGAGTATGTAGTATCGGTTTGAGAGCATTGACTACTTGTGTGGCTAACATGTGAGCATTTGAGACTAACTCTCGGGTCAACGTGTCACTTGTTTTATAGAAATGGAGAGACCAAGGAGAGTCCGAACGAACTATAGGGCTGAAGAGGAAGAACCTCAACCGGAAGCTCAACCGGAAATACAAGGAGGTAGGGGCCGTGGTAGAGGTCGTGGTAGGGGCCGTGGTAGGGGTCGTGGTAGAGCTCCTGAGCCAAACTTGGCTGAGGTAATTGCTCAAACAGTCGCCGGCATCATGCCAACCATCATTGCTCAAGTCACCGCAAGTCTTGGGCAAAATAATGTGGCTCAAGACAACGAAGCTCCAGAAAACGAAAATAATGAAAATGCTCAACCTCATGCCGTAGAGGATGAAGAAGAGGGACCGGTGGGAGTTGGTATCGGTATGCCCATGAATAATCAGTATGGCGGATACCGCCAAGGGTGTATATTTAAGGATTTTAAAAGTTGTGGGGCACCGGAGTTTGATGGGAAGGGTGGTCCCACGGAATGTATAAGGTGGTTTGAGGCGATAGAGGCGGTGATAGAAAGGAGTCATTGCACCTATGATGACCGGATTTCCTATGCATCCGGCATGTTTAGGCATGACGCCTTGAGTTGGTGGAACCAAGAAATAACGTTGGGTCGGACTCATAATTTGGAATGGATCGACTTCAAGGACAAAGTGAAAGTAAAGTTTTGTCCTCCGTATGAACTACAAAACTTAACCATTGAGTTTGCTAATCTCAGCATGGAGGGAGCCGATTTCAAGGGCTACGTGAGACGATTTCAAGAACTGTCTACCCTCATTCCTCACTTGGTGGGCACCGAGTCACAGGCCATCCAGAAGTTTGTATTGGGCTTGAATCCTCAAGTCCGATCTTATGTAAACTCCAACATGCCTACTTCTTTGGCTAATGCGGTCAACCAAGCCGGGAGTGTGACTGAGGATTTATTGAGGAGTGGTGTTTTGAGCAAATCCTCATCAAACAAGAGAAAAGAAGTGGGTGAGTCAAGTGGGGTAAAGAAAGCGGGAAGGTTTGACCCCAAGAATGCTTATAGGGGTAGAGTAATGGCGGCGGTAGAACCGGCTAGGAAAACTTTCCAGGGACCTCATCCTTTCTGTGGGAGGTGCAACCAACATCACCCCGCAAATGCCCAATGCAAAACATGCTTTAATTGTAACCGGGTCGGGCACCTCTCTAGGGATTGTAGAGCTCCAAGAGCCGGCCCAATGAATGCGGCTCCTATTCGGGCCGTTCCTCCTCAAGGTAACCAAAGAAGAGGCGAATGTTTTGAATGTGGTAGCCGTGACCACTACCGAAATAATTGTCCTCGATGGGTGGGGCAACAAGTGCAAGTGGCCGTCCACCCCAACCAACTGCAAATGGTCGGGCCTAATCAAAACCGGGGACATCAAGGCCACCAAGTGCAACCACGCGGCCGAGCCTTTGCGGCCAATGTAAATGAAGCCCGCAATGATCCTAACGTAGTAGCAGGTACTTTTCTCCTTAATGGTCTCTATGCAACCGTTCTATTTGATTCCGGGGCCGATTTTAGCCTCGTATCTTCTAACTTTGTTCCTTTGATTGATGTGCATCCGTGTGCTCTAAACTATGTGCTTGACATTGAAATGGTAAACGGGTCACTAACTAGAATTAGTCAAATACTTCGAGAATGTGTCTTGACTTTGGAAGATGTCGACTTCTTCATTGACCTTATGCCCCTTGACATTGGTAGTTTTGATATTATAGTGGGTATGGATTGGTTGACGGCGGTAAATGCAACCATTGATTGTGGCGAGAGAGTTGTTAAGATACCTTTGGCTAACGGTAAAATTCTTAGGGTTCAAGGTGAAACCTCCGATTCCTCGACTTCTAAAGTCTTTAGTGCTACCATCTCAAAGGTAGAATTGAAGACCGTCCCTATCGTTTGTGATTTTCCCGATGTTTTTCCGGATGACTTACCGGGATTACCTCCAACCCGTGAACTTGATTTTCGTATTAATCTTATTCCCGAAGCCGCGCCCGTAGCAAAAGCTCCATATAGACTAGCTTTAACCGAAATGCAGGAGCTACAAACTCAACTCAAGGAACTCCAAGAGAAGGGTTTCATTCGCCCTAGTCAATCTCCTTGGGGTGCTCCTGTTCTCTTCGTCAAAAAGAAAGACGGATCCTTCAGAATGTGTATTGATTACCGGGAATTGAACAAGCTCACCGTGAAGAACCGATATCCTCTCCCTAGAATTGATGACTTATTTGATCAGCTTCAAGGTGCTAAGCACTTTTCAAAAATCGATCTTCGCTCGGGTTATCATCAACTCCGGGTACATGAAGATGACATCCCCAAAACGGCTTTTCGCACAAGGTATGGTCATTTTGAATTCACCGTAATGCCTTTTGGGTTGACTAATGCACCGGCGGTGTTCATGGACTTGATGAACCGGGTGTGTCAACCATACTTGGACAAGTCTGTCATTGTATTCATTGATGACATACTTGTATACTCGAAGACGAAGGAGGAGCATGTTGAGCACTTGCGTGAAGTGCTTGAATTACTAAGGAAGGAGAAATTGTACGCAAAATTTTCCAAGTGTGAGTTTTGGTTGGAAGAGGTCCACTTCCTTGGTCACGTAGTGAGCAAGGATGGCATTCATGTGGACCCAAGCAAGATTGAAGCGGTCAAGAATTGGAGAAGACCCGAGACGTCCATCCAAGATCCGCCAATTCCTTGGATTGGCGGGTTACTATAGAAGATTTATTGAAAATTTCTCCCGTATTGCACAACCACTCACTCTCTTGACTCAAAAGGAGAGAAATTTTGAATGGGGCGAAAGACAAGAAAGCGCCTTCCAAACTCTTAAAGATATGCTGTGTGATGCTCCTATTTTGACGCTACCGGATGGAATTGAAGATTTCGTTGTTTATTGTGATGCTTCGGGGCAAGGGTTGGGTTGTGTTCTTATGCAAAGGGGTAAGGTCATTGCTTATGCCTCTCGTCAATTGAAGGTGCATGAGAAGAACTACCCGACACATGATTTGGAATTGGGGGCGGTTGTGTTTGCTTTGAAGTGTTGGAGGCATTACCTCTATGGCACCAAATGTGTGATTTATACCGATCACAAAAGCCTTCAACACATCTTTACCCAAAGTGAATTGAATATGAGGCAAAGGCGTTGGTTAGAACTATTTAGTGATTATGATTGTGACATCCGTTACCACCCGGGCAAGGCAAATGTAGTAGCCGATGCCTTGAGCCGAAAGGAGAGAGTGAAACCAAGACGGGCTAGAGCTATGAGCCTCACGGTAGGGCCAAATATTCGTGATCGGATCATTGAAGCCCAAATTCAAGCCACCCTACCGGAAAACTTTGGAAATGAAAACCTAGACGGTATGGAGCAACTTTTCGACCGAAAGAATGATAATGGACTATACATGGTTGAAAGACTTTGGATTCCTATCTTCGGTAACTTGAGAACGCTTATTATGAATGAAGCTCATCAATCGCTTTATTCGGTCCATCCCGGGTCGGATAAGATGTACTTTGACTTGAAGGAATTGTATTGGTGGCCGGGCATGAAGCGTGATGTGGCAAGGTATGTGAGTGAGTGCCTTACTTGCTTACAAGTCAAAGCCGATCACAAGAAGCCACCCGGATTGTTGGTACAACCGGTGATGCCCGAATGGAAGTGGGAACATATCTCAATGGACTTCATCACTAAACTACCGAAGACGAGAAGCGGCCGAGACACGATTTGGGTGATAGTAGATCGGTTAACGAAATCGGCTCACTTTTTAGCCATTCGTGAAACCGATAAATTTGACACTTTGGTTCGATTATATATCAAGGAGGTAATATCTAAGCACGGAGTGCCGATTTCTATCATTTCGGATAGAGATGCCCGTTTCAAATCAAAATTTTGGGAAGCCTTTCAAAAAGCCATGGGTACTCGACTTGACATGAGCACGGCATTTCACCCTCAAACGGATGGGCAAACCGAGAGGACCATCCAAACACTTGAAGACATGTTGAGGGCATGTGCGATCGATTTTGGTGGGAGTTGGGAAGACCATTTGCCGTTAGTTGAATTTTCATACAACAATAGCTACCATGCTACCATTCAAATGGCACCCTTTAAAGCATTGTACGGTAGAGTATGTCGTTCCCCTCTAGCTTGGGCAGAAATTGGAGAGAGTCAACTCATCGGGCCAGAAATTGTGATTGAAACGACTAAGGTAATATCTCAAATTAAGGAGAAGTTGCAATTGGCCCGTGAACGTCAGAAGAAGTATGCCGATGTGAGGCGGAGACCGCTAGAGTTTGAAGTTGGTGATTTTGTACTTTTGAAAGTGTCGCCTTGGAAGGGAGTCGTACGTTTTGTGAAGCGGGGAAAACTTGCACCAAGGTTTATTGGTTCTTTCAAGATTCTTGAACGGGTTGGGAAAGTTGCTTATCGGCTAGAATTGCCTCAAGAGCTTAGTGGGGTGCATGATGTGTTTCATATTTGTAATTTGCGCAAGTGTTTGGCGGATCCTACACATCATGTGCCTATGGACGAAATTAGGGTTGATTCGAGCCTAAACTTTGTTGAAGAACCGGTAGAGATTTTGGACCGTCAAGAAAAGAGACTCAAGAAGAAGCGCTACACCATTGTGAAGGTAAGATGGAACGCTAGGCGTGGAGCCGAGTTCACTTGGGAGAGAGAAGATCACATGAAGTCTAAGTATCCGCAATTGTTTAATAATTAGGGCTTTGTTGAATTTCGGGACGAAATTCTTTTAACGGGGGGATAATGTAACACCCGTGAATTTTGACCCGTTGACTTTTTGTGTAAATTGACTAACAAACTTGTTGAATGAAATAATTGGGCCCATTTGTGATTATATGGCTATGTAGTATGCTAGTCGGTATTTAATTGTGCAACTAATGGTAATGTGGTTGAGAAGGGAAACGGGTCGGCCCGTGGGTAGTCCATGACCCACCAGCCCCCCCCAAGACCCATTTCCCCTTATCCTTTTCTCATTTCTCTCTTTTCTCTCTATCTCTCCTATCCTCTCTCAAGTAAAAGAACCCTCTTTTGGTTCTTCATCAATTCTTGCATCAACTTGTGTTTGAAACTACCATAATACAAGAATCATAGCCATCTTCATCTCGTTTGCTTCCTATCGAAGAATCAAAGGTGGAAATCTTCCATTCTTAGCCACTTTGACCTAATTTCGGGTTTAAGCTCAAGGAGGTGTTTGTGTAAGTCAAAATCATCCCATTTATTTCCATTTATGCTTGTTCATATGTTTCTAGTTGATTTGAGGTGATTTCGAGTCTTTAAAATGGTAAAATGGAATTTAGGGTTAGGGTTAGGGTTAGGGTTTGAATGATTTGTGAGTGATTTTGATGTTTTGGTCGAATTTGTGGGTTGGGTTATGTATATTTATGTTCAATAATGCTAAGTTATGCTTCAAATCAGGTTAAAAGTCTTTACAAATCGATTTGGGTTGGTTTGGGTCGATTTGGGGGTTTTGGGTTCGTGTTTCTTGATGAAACTGCTGGTGCTGGCTGCAGGAGGTGGTCACTGCGGCGCAGTGGCAGTGAGCTCCACCTTTGCTCACTGCGGCGCAGTGCCTTTGTACTGGTTCTGGGCCAGTTTAGCCACTGCGGCGCAGTGGGCATGATTCTTGCCCACTGCGGCGCAGTGGGCATGATTCTTGCCCACTGCGGCGCAGTGCATTGTTTCTGGTCCTGGTCCAGTTTAGCCACTGCGGCGCAGTGGGCATGATTCTTGCCCACTGCGGCGCAGTGCATTGTTTCTGGTCCTGGTTCAGTTTAGCCACTGCGGCGCAGTGGGCATAGTTCTGGCCCACTGCGGCGCAGTGGATGGTCACTGTGATTATATGTGTGTCGATTTTCAAATTGTTGAGGTTGTATAATTGACATTTCAGAATTATGATGTATAATTATAGGTTGTGGAGGTGTGGACCCTATTACTCGTTTGTAATCTTTTACTAACTTCTTTGCCGGACAAGGTGAGTTTCGTATCTCCCTACTCGCTTGAGATTCGGGCTGAAAAGTGTAAACCTTGCTTGTTTACTTGCAATTATAAATTCATTGATTGATGGTCTTAGTTGTTAGTCTTATGTGTTAGTTCCTTTCGTTTGATTGGGTTAAATTGGTTCGAGTATTGGATTGTTGAGACGGTTTTCATGTTTGAATGACTTAGTTTATGTTTGTTAAGTATCTAGTAATAATAGGATAGACGTACATACATGAAAGTCGGTATTGCCTTCATTGGGTTTTAGATGTGGTGGGAAGGCTGCGGGTGACCCTATATATAAGCATCTGGGACTCGAAGGAAGCAGAATCCTCTGAAGTATATGTACGTATAGTTGGTTTGAATTGTGGTTAATGGCTTATGGTTGCCGAATGTTGATTATTGGGTTAAGATTGACGATTATCGATTGTTAGTTTATGGTTCATCATATGTTGGTTGACTTGGGTTATGTTTTGACAAAGTATTAATGGCTGATGTCGATGAGTGGTGATTATCGGTTTATGATTGACGATTATTGATGGATGACTCAGGTTTGGCGAATATTGATTATTGATTCATATTCATCGTATACTGATTGTCGGTTTATGAATGATGCATTTACATTTGATTGTAAGCATTGCATACATTGTTGATGAGCCCTCGGCAGGGGATTGCCGACATCCTGGTGCATAGATGTATGCACCCATTTTGGATGTAGAACGTGACCCCGAGTATATAGACATATATATCTCGATGATTTTGAGATACAGCCTTGTTCATGGTAATGACAGAAGGGTATCGTTGCATAAGTGACTGGAGATCACGCATAGGATAGGCATGTTTGCTTATTCATGCATTTGGCACTTACTTTGATTTGCATATCATTTGTGCATTCTCATTTACACATTTACTTGTCTTGTGTAATCTTGATGTTGGGCGATGTTGTGTTATGTAGAGGCTCGCTGTAAGTCATGTCTAGCCTCTATTCTTATATTGTGACTATTGATGTTGGCTCTTTACGAACCATTACTACGGACTCACCAACCTTGTGTTGACTATGCTTAGTACACTTTTCAGGTAACCAGGTTCTCCCAGGACGTGGAGTTTAGTTGTTCGCTTGCTGTAAACGGTTTATGTGTTTTATATGATTGTTTATATATTTGGTTGGTATTTTAATATCTAGAAATGAACAATTAATGTAATGTTATCAGATAGTTAATGTGTTTGTTGCTGGTTGCAAATGTTTAAGATGCTATTATCGTATTTGAGCATTTGACTTTTTGAATTTTCAGCATTTTTACTAATGTCTCGGAGTTGGTGTACATGTGGGAAAGCCGTGTAAAAATTCCCAATGCCGGCAGAAGCCGGCACAACGTGTGGGGCGATATATGTCTATGCATTAAATACTATACCCGAGTGGGAGCGCGATTTTAAGCATCATCTTGACTTGTGAAACTAATTTAATACACGGAGAGGGCTTTGAGTGATGGGTGTGGCGCATGATTATGAGGATATCCAGGTAATATATAGACATGATCTAGGTTGTGCACAACTGAACTACATTGATCGATGCTTTTTATTTGGTTTATGTAATTGCAGAATATCTGTTGATAAGTTTGTCGTGCAATGCAACGATTGTTTCAATGGGAGGACATTGCCAACATAAGACAAACTTGGGGAGTATATCTTTTATATGATTTTATAGTTCATTGTTTACTAATGTTGTTTACTAATGTTGTACATGGATTAAAACTCTCGATGTACAGAGCATCTTCCTCGAACTATATGTAAATGTAAAGTATGATTAAACTGAGGTTATTTTATCCACATTGGCCTCAACAATGTTGTCTCTTTATGTTTTGTATTTTATATTTGTATCTTGCTACAAGATAACTAAAATGATTCTTTCGCTTCAATAGGCACAACAAATAAAAAGCCCTTTTCCATCAAATTAGAATTACACGTTAAAGATAGCACCGATCGAGGAAAAAAGATATAAATTGTCTTAGCTGTGCATCACACGGGGCTGCACTCTAGTATAATACAATTTATAATTGTACAACAAAACTGTACAAAAATTTAATACATAACCGTGGTCAATTTATTAATTTACGTGATCACTTTACTACTTCTCTTTAAATTTAACTACAAAAAAGGTACAATTATTGGTTTGCATAAAAATGACCTTTTTGATTTGAATACGTCGTCGTTTTCAACGTTTTAACTTTTAATTTTCAAAACAAGTTTTATTAGACCCGCACCAAAGTTTGATGGGAAAATTTAGTAAAATTGATCGAGTTCGAAGCAAAGAAAGAAACAACTTACATACCAAACACCAAATACAATATAAGAGAAAATTGACAACCTCGGCCTCACAAAACATGTGGGAAAGTTAGAAAGTTATTGTTGTTGCATAAGACAGGATTTAAGTGTCAAGACGATCTTTTGTTTTTTTTAAGCTTAACCAATGTTCAATCCTAAAAATAAGACATTTTAAAATTATTTTAAGTAGTTTAATGGTAAAGAAGTCTCTATAATGGTTTGGATTTGGGGAGACCACGTTCAAGTTTTAAAGGCAAGGTTTTCTCTTAATATGTTGTTGTGTCTTTGGACGGACTATTAGAGGATTTTTTCTCCTACTAGATACTGGGCGAGTGGGCTTTCTAACGTGAATCTGGTTAAGAAAACATAGTTTAAACTCTCTGTTGTGATATTTAATTTGTACCTAGTTTAGAAATTGAATATACTGAGTATTATTTATTTATCATTAAATAAATAAAATAACAGCGATGGGCCGATGGCTAGTAATACACAAGTGGGCCACTTCCTTTTCATCCGCTTAATTCTGATCTTTATATGACTAGAAAAAAATGTAATAGTCAATATAAAGTGCTGATAACTACTGATAGTGATAGGCTGATAGCAAAATAATATTGTATGAGTTTGGCGGACTTTTAATAAAGTCATAACATGAGAAATCGCATATGAAGCCTAATTTAATATCAACATATATGTATGACTCATGATTATTTGTACGGAAAATCATTTTTTTTATTTATCGTAAAATGTCACGGCTTTCTCTCTTTTTAAATAAACTTTGAGTGATGATTCATACATAAAGTACACTAGGAACGTTGTTACGAAATGTACGAAAATGAAAGTGGCAGATAATATAGTCTAAGTGCATATTTGTGTGCATTAAAATTTATATTTGTTATGGAAAAATTCAAAGGTGGTTTTTGATGTATAAAATATTAGTTTTTATACATGTAATAAATGAAAAGCCTTAAGACTTTCATTATCATTTCCCTTAATTTATTTTATTTCACTCTTAAAACGTGTGTATTTAATATTGTTTACAAAGATACACGTACTGTATGTAATTTTGACTTGAATGCATGATATATTTTGCTAGATTTAACAACTCCTCTTGCATGCGTACAGCTTGGAATAATGAAACTTTTCAACCATAATATTTGCATTGACTAAAAAAAAACTATTTCAAACCTAATCTTTTTGACAATTATTTGTATAAAACATATATTATACTCTCAACTCTAGATCAAAAGGCAGATAATAGTGTCAAATTTTAGCTGCTCAGTTATTGAAAAAAGATTATGATTACTCTCATCATTTTCACAATTCTATGTACCAATCTAATCATCAATTGTTTTCCGGCCACTGGCATTTCAACCATCAAAGTTGGTGACCAACTTAACCTCACTTCTCAACTTGTTTCACCTAGTAGTAACTTCACATTAGGATTTTTCACCCTTAATCCATCCACAAACTACACTTATTTAGGAATTTGGTATACCAGTGATGATCAAGTCAGAAAAGTATGGATAGCCAACCCATCCACACCGATCGTATCTAGCTCGTCTCAAGTCCTCCTCATGATCCATCCCAACACTCGAAAACTGGTCCTTGTCGATAGAGGAATGACCCTAGTGAATATTTCTTCAGATAACAATCAATCTAGTCTAGAGTATTCTAGCTTGGCTGCAAGTCTTGAAGACAATGGTAACTTCCAGCTCAAGAACGAAAATGCCAACCAGATTATTATTATATGGCAGAGTTTTGATCATCCTACTAATGTACTTTTGCCTGGTATGAAACTCGGGTCGAATTTCAAAACGGGCCAGACTTGGAACTTAACTTCTTGGTTGAGTGATGACATCCCTGATTTGGGTGCTTTTACTTTAAGCTGGGAACCCAATGGAGAAAACTCCCAAAGATTTATGGTTCGACGACGAGAACAGCCATATTGGACTAGTGGGGATTTGAGGAATCAAGAATTTGACTTCATGAGTGTGAACACGTTACTACTTTCGAGGTATAATATGAGTTACGTGTACAATGATGAAGAGAGGTATTTCAGTTTTGATAGTGTAAATTATCTTCATCCCATGTGGATATTGAGACCACAAGGTCGAATTGTAGATGGTAGTGACCGTCGTTTAATTACTACCCAGGATCTATGTTATGGGTTTGATTTGGGTAATGGGTGTGTTGCAGGCTCTAATATTCCTTCATGTAGGAATTCACAAGATAAATTTAGTCCGATGAGTGGGGACTTTGATCCTGATATGACGAGCAGCTCGTTTGATGATAATTCTAGCATAAGCATAAGTGATTGTATGGTGACGTGTTGGAATGATTGCGAGTGTTTGGGGTTTATCTCAAGTAGTAGTAATGGAACTGGTTGTTTTAAATGGACCGGAACCAAATCAGTTAGTAACTTTTCGATTGATGGGCAGGGGAACTCTGTTTTAAAGTATGTGCTTATTACCTCAGATCGCAGTAAAGGTAAATTAATCTTGATTTGATTTGTTGGTTAAATGTTGTGTATCTCTATCACCGAATCCTGTTAACTGTCAATGTTCTTTTTCAGTTAGATATTGATTTTTGCCGTTTTACTGTTGAACTAGTAGTAGCTAAATTATGATGCACATAATATACAGGAGAGGCTAGAATCTGGATCTGGGCACCCATCGGTGCAGGCATTTTTGTTCTTCTCTTTTGCTTTGGGCTGTTTTGGTGTCTTAAGAAAAGAAAGCTTAGTCGAGAAGGTATAGCACTTTATATTGAAGTCATATTGATCTATTTTTTAAAAACTATTGTTACCTAAGTCGTGGATTTGATTGTAGAAGAGAGACAAATTAGAGATGATGAAGATTTTCTTGATACGATGGATTCAGAACGATTCAACGATGCAAGTGATCTAGACAGCGATAGAAGAAAAGGAAGTGACTTGGTGGTGTTCAGCTTTGCTTCTATAGTAACAGCGACAGATGACTTCTCTAGTGAATTGGACAGGGTGGTTTCGGACCGGTTTATAAGGTTTTTTTCTTTTTTAATCTTTCAAATGAGTTAAGATTTTGGAAGTGCTGATAATTTTTTCTCCCTGCTATCTGAAAAAACAATATATAATGTGCCATGAGAAAAGGGGATACTTAGTGACCATCGAGAAATTGCAATTAAAAGGCTTTCAAGAACATCCGGGCAAGGGCTTGTGGAATTCAAGAATGAACTCATACTTATTGCCAAACTTCAACATACAAATCTTGTTCGAGTTCTAGGTTGTTGTATTCATGGAGAAGAAAAGATGTTGATTTATGAGTACATGCCAAACAAGAGTTTGGACTACTTTCTGTTTGGTAAGAAAATATTCTTAATGATAATACGAATATCAATACTATTGTGTGTTTTATCCAAGTTGCCAAATTAATTGAATAGATGAAACCAAGAAGACAATGCTAGACTGGCCAAAAAGATGGAACATCATTGAAGGAATTGCTCAGGGATTGCTTTACCTTCATAAATACTCGAGGCTGAGAGTTATTCACCGAGATCTTAAAGCCAGTAATGTTCTGCTAGATGAAAGTATGAATCCAAAGATTTCTGACTTCGGCATGGCCAGAATTTTTAAACATAATGAGACAGAAGCAATAACTAGAAGGGTAGTTGGGACGTAGTAAGTACACTCGTTCCCTTTTCTAAGTTCACACTCTCAACCTTTTGTACTTAGTTATTAAGTGATTTTTTTTCACTAACCATTTATCCAATATCCAAAGTCATGAAAATTTGAATCTGCTATGTTTCTACTTTCTTGGGAAAAAAATGTTATGTTAAACCGGTTTTCCCAATCTTATAAATAAAGTCATGACATATAAAGGTTCGCACAAGTCTTCACTTAATCTTGTCTAATGTTTAATTTGGTTCTCTGATTGAAATATTGAACAGTGGTTACATGTCTCCAGAGTATGCAATGGAAGGGGCTTTCTCGGAGAAGTCTGATGTCTTCAGTTTTGGAGTCCTAATCTTGGAAATTGTGAGTGGAAGAAGAAATAATAATAGGTTTTCTCATCGTGACGAAATGGTCACTCTAGTCGGATATGTAAGTCTAAGTGAAATATAAGTCTTTCACATCTATTGTTATACAAAACTTAGTCATTTGACCCTAAAAGTCAGTGTATAGCTTTTCACAACACACACTATCATGAACAACTACAATTAAACTTTTAATTTGATTTAGGCATGGGAACTATGGCAACAAGGGGATGCATTGCAACTAGAGGATCCAACACTAGCCGGTACTTGTGACATCAATCAACTCTTAAGAACTATTCATGTGGCTCTTCTTTGTGTACAAGAAAATGCAGTAGATAGACCGGTGATGTCTGATGTGATCTCTATGCTTATCAATGACACTGCAT
The DNA here is from genome assembly GCA_034093135.1 of Erigeron breviscapus. Taxonomy (NCBI): domain Eukaryota; kingdom Viridiplantae; phylum Streptophyta; class Magnoliopsida; order Asterales; family Asteraceae; genus Erigeron; species Erigeron breviscapus. The sequence goes on from CM067173.1 coordinate 57,376,480, forward strand.
CGTTACATCCCCCAAAACGGACAGCATTCTTCTTTCATGGAGCTGCATCAGTGTCAACTAATTCATCTGAAATAAAATTGAATGACCACTCTGTAAACAAGATGACCATTACAGAAATGGAGGCTCGATAATACATTTATCATGTATTTTATTGATTTCTTCCTATGCACTTGTACAAATAGAGTTGAATTATATGTATACAAAGATTCCTGATAGTAGCAGGCATTTTTAGTTGGTTTTGGTCTGCATGTGGTGGGCTAATCAGAAATATCTGGTTTTCCCAGTTTTAGTTCTACTAGCATAGTTTGTTTTATAGCTTTCAATATATAAGAGCATTCATAATGCCCGCATGAATACATAATGCCCTATGGTCTTGTCTTTTAATGCCTCTTTGGGTCAATGAAGAATGCTTCCTTTATCCATTTTCCAAAATCTTTCGAAAGCTTAAAAAAGAAAAGCTCAATCTGAAAAGTAGAGCATCCGAAACATCATCCATGGCAAATGTCAAAAGGCCAACTTGTGATAGAGGCCGGTCACACTCATGAAGGCTCAAAACCCCAAAGAAGAATGCTGGGCAATTTGGTTCAAGAATGTCATGGTAAGCATAGACATCACTTCCGACATCCCTGGTCTATCATAATTTGATCATTTATTGAAGGTTTCTAAAACAATTACGTAACCATTCTTTTCCCCATCTCCTGGTAACATTGTCTTTGTGGGTATATGTTCTTCTTCCTTTTTTCTTTGACTTTGGTGTAGGATTATTGCAGTTTTAGTTTCCTCTTCCTTTTTTCTTTGATTTTGGTGCAGAATAAGTAGTTGCCTTCAACGTGTTTGATGTTATGTCTCTACGAAAAAGTTGTATGTGAACAAAGTAATAATCTTCTCTCATTCTTATTTTGATTTACTGTTGTTTGAATGTTTCATTTCTCCTTCTGAAATTGAAGGTATGGATTTACCTTTATGCTACAAATGATCAGTCTTTTTGTGTTACCTCATGTAATAAATAATGTTTTCTAAACTTATCTCACACCAGATTGTTTTAATCAAGTTAAGGTATGAGATTTATGATTTTTTGAATCCTGTATCTTAATTCTTAGCAGCTAATTGTTTTTTTTGAAGTCGCAATTCTGAATTATATTCTTGCTGTTGTTTTAGTCGTATAGGGATCAAATGGATACTTTTTTAACACTCTGCTCTTGCTTGATGTTGGAGGTGGTTAAAAGCAACTTCCATTCAGTTAGCTAAGTCCGCTAAATTCTCTGTTACATTATGTAATGAAAAATAATGTCTGAATTTAAATTTTGCACAACAATTTGCTATACTAATTGATTTTCTTGGATTATTTTCGTGTTGGTTAAATACTTCTTTTCATTTACCACAAATCCGTTAGTGTTTTGTTGAAGGGTTAATCCTGGCGGATGTCACAATATTTCAGCTTACACATATAAATTTACATAACTGGTTGCCGAGGTAAAATTGTCTATGACATGTCAGTGGATATTAGTGTACATAAGCATGGTTTATATATTATATGGGTAATACCCTTATTAGTTATTGAAATTTGACAGAGTATATAACTACCATTTAGAAATCCCATTTGTAAAGCTATAACTTTGGCCATATCTACAATGAGAATCATCTAAGTAGCAAGAAAGAACGTAAACAAGAAAAGGGAAGTTATTGACGGAAGTTGTGTTGGTATTTTATGCATGTTCTCTATGATCTATACATCCAATAACTTGCAATTTCTGCCTAAGATATGTAGGTACAATTAGAACGTCAGCACTTAAGCTTGAGGCTCGACACATCTTGCAGTAAATGGTTAGTTTCCTTGAGATCTTACATGTTTTAATTATGCATTTCTATATATATATATGTCACTTCATTGTTAGAATAGTGTTTATGGGTTGGGCCAATCTAACCTAACCTGATCCTTTCCGGTTTAGCCAGAAAAAGTACATGTTCTAAGTCCTCACCCAACAATGACGACCTGCCCATTTGGCCTCTTATGGAAATTATGATTATGCTTTATATATCACACTTTATGTTTTCAAACGTTTTATAGCTGTTTTATTTTGCTACAAAAGAGAATGAAACATGTTCTTATGTTGATGAACCAAGAGATTATTAAAACATTGAAGTTGCATGCTCAGATTACCTTATCTCAATCTGGATTTGTTTATTATAGGAAAATATGAGCTCGGATGGCATAGCTCTTCATGGCTATTATGGGGCCAATCAAAAAATTCAGACTGGTATGATGCTTTATAATCTTTGTTTCTTTATTGCTATCAGATCTTAGTTGGGAAAAAGATGGGCCAATGGTACGGAGATAGTGTATGAATCTAATGGAGGACTATGATTTGGGGGCATCAATTCTCGATACAACGCGTTAATAAAAAACAAACCTGACATGAAATAACTGGGTCTAGGTTGGGACTAAACAACTTTGGGTTGTAAACAGGTTACCCATTCTAACCTGTTCATTAAATGAGTCGTGTTCACCAGCATTACAGAGAAACGAGAATATCAGCTATTCTCATAATGCATAGATGCGGGCATGATGCTCATACTACTATGTTTATTGGTGTTGCTAAGCTACTTAACCAGATAAAAGACAAGCTTAAGGTATATTTTTATGTTAACAGTTTTATGGTTAAGTGTAGACACTGGTTGTTACTATATGATTTGAATTTAGTTTTAGGTGGGTTTGAATGGGCATTTTTCTCATATATTACAAAAAACTGTACTTTGGGTATTGAGGTCGACTAAGCTAATTATCAGTTTTTTAATGGTGAAAGTTTAAACCTTATATTTGGGCCGACCTGGAAGAATTTCCTGTCAAGAATTGATGCATGTAATGTAACACAGTCTAAAAAGCTTTATATGGAGGTACCGTGAGGATTTGCAGCAGCCTTTGCCGTTGGATCGCTTTGCTCATGAAAGGATTAAGTATTGTTAAACAATGACATTGACATCTTTTTGTTGGAAGTTAAGTGAAAATTTATGCATTGATAAAAGGGCAATTTCCAAATTCACCATTAGATCTACATTTCAAACCTTTTGTTGTTCCCTGTTCTTTTTCTTGATTATTTGAAGTCGGGAATTCCAGTTTTAGCAGATGGGTATGCACGTGTTTTAGCGGTTTTAGCCTTGACTACTATTCCCCTTACGTACATGACTCCTAGAGGGTTAACTATTGTAGATCACTGTTTTGTTAGAAATAATTATGGGTCTTAATTCGAGCCTGCAAGATCGTTGGTGGTGGATTTGCATGTTGTGGACGGGAACCTATGCTTAAACACACTGTTTTGGAACCTTAATTATTGGGAGCTTATGTGATTATGCAACCAAGATGCTCAAGGTCAGTCATCAATACATGTGTTAATTTTATTTGAGGTGCCAATCTGGGTGGGATGGTTAACGGCTCAAAACGTGTAAATGTAACGGTTCGAAATGGGTCAAGCAGGGTTAGGTTGGGTTCACTTAAAACACTTGGTTCAAAGTGTTTCATTTATTTTAAGGATTTGATTTTCTGAAAGTTGTAATGAACGTGTGTTGTTTATCTAATGCACATTAGAAAAGATTGGGAGAATTGTCAATATCGTGCAATGCACGGGGACACTTGCGAAGCTCCATAATGGGGACGCGCTAAAAGATCTGATGTAGCTGCCTTTCCGACCCTCAATGCATTGTTTCATTGAGTCGTGTGCCTTTCTATGTCCTGACTTGTGTTTACAATTGTACAAGGTACAACATTCAACATTTAGGTGTAAGGTTGAGGTTACATATGTCCGTAATTAGAATATTTGTACAAACTTTACAAGTACGAGTGGAAGGTGCAGGAAGGGTGTCTCACGCGTCGACAAGAAATTTTGGTGCCATGGCTATGACAAAATGGGCTCCTTAACTGTATGCTAGAACCCTTAGCGTGCTTGGAGGGGGGAGAATGTTATGGCACAGTGTCTATAGATATGTCGTTAAAGTCGCAGTTGAAGTCTTTGGTGTTAAAATGGAAACACCTATGAGCCTTGAGTCCTAGGCTTAGTGGTTTGTTGTATATTACAAGTCACCCAACATATGAAACATTGACCTAAATGGTACATTTTGTAAGGATGTCATCTGTACCACTATGCATTAAAAGTTTGATTTCCATGATAAAATTATGGCCGCCTTGATATGTACGTGTGTGTTATTTTGTAATAGGTTTGTAGTGTATAAGGTGATGTGGTGTCATGTATATGGTGTTTACACTCTTAAATCCTGTTGGGACACCAGGTTTAGGATCCAGCTAGATGTTAAGGATGAAACTACGCATCCGGTGGTTGTGTTAATCTTTGATGAAACAGAGTCAAACTCCGCCATACAATTGCAAAACTGTACGTGATGTGGCTATGCGGTGCAGATGGATGGTCGTAAGTTTGAGGTTTTAAGTATCTGGTTCTATCTTCTTCTTTTTTTAGTTCTACGAAAATAATGTTTGTTAACTTATGAGTAAAAGATGTGCTGACTTTTGATGAACAAAAATACAGATGAATGATGGATGTCAATGGAGGAAATACGGACAAAAGATAGCAAAAGGGAATCCATGCCCATGAGCATATTACCGATGCATGGGGTCACCATCTTGCCCTGTTAGAAACATGTAAGTTCTTCTTCATGCTGGATGCTCTAATTTCTTGAAACTACTCCGTATTAGAATAACTATGTAACCTGACTGTATAAGGCCTTACATCATACGAAGTTGACTCTGTACATAATTGGTCCATTGGGAAGTAATAAAATTACTAGCCTTTCAAATAAAAAAAAGGTAAAAAACATCGGGAGAAGTTGAACTTGAAAATCAATACAAGATATTAGTGCCTACTTGTGTAGTTATTTGTTGATAAAAAAGTCATAGGTTAACATAGAAAAAATGTTAAACTTAAATGATAAATAAATGCCTAAAGAAGAGCTGTCAAAATGAATGGATTACACGGGGTGGGTAACAAAGTCAGAATGGGTAAATGTTCTGTGGGTTGTAACTGGTCGAAACTGATTGGGACCAAGGGGGTACTCGAGCGATTGGGGACGTTGTAGTGTGTAAAAATGTCTATAAACATGGTTGCTTTTATAGATTCTACCTCAAATACTGCATATCGATCTCGATTCTTTGGCCAATTATGACCAAATTTGATTGAGTAGGCTCAACTTCCTTGGTCTATGGCTGAGTAGCGATTACTCGCTGAGTCATAGGCTGCCTAGGCTGAGTTAACATTGCGTTTATTCTAATTCCATCAAAGTACTCTTCAACATCTGTACAGATGTTAAAAAAGAATGACCAATAGTAGGATAGTATAGTTTAGGTTAAGTCTAAGGAGTTTTGACCATGTATGGTGATAATATTCACATCTGGATGAATTAGTTAGAAAGCAGAGAGCCTAAAATATATTGTATATCGCAATTCACAAATGCATATGTTCCTTTACCCATGAATGAGTGACAAGTTACTCTACATGTAACACAAATAAAGTAAAAAGTATATCTATCAGTTATGCTTACCTTACTATCAATGATAGTATTATAATCATCGTATAAAGAAGGATTATTAAGGATATCAAAAAGTCGATAATCGGTTTAAAAAAGGACACCAGAAAGTGTCAACATAAAAAGGAGAGCTTTTGGAACAAATATTACAAACAGCTCTGAAGTAAAAAGAATCAAGAATTATTCTATCTCGGGTTGGTACTCACAAGGTGTGACTATGGCGGTGCATTGGAATATTTGCTGCGTAAAGGTTGAATGTGAGGAATATGTTAAAATGCAGCAGCTGCCACTTCAACACAACCGAAGTGAATGTCTTTGGCCCATTCACAATGCACACGAGATGGGAACCTCTGGCAAAAAAAAATAAAGTAAAAAGTATATCTATCAGTTATGCTTACCTTACTATCAATGATAGTATTATAATCATCGTATAAAGAAGGATTATTAAGGATATCAAAAAGTCGATAATCGGTTTAAAAAAGGACACCAGAAAGTGTCAACATAAAAAGGAGAGCTTTTGGAACAAATATTACAAACAGCTCTGAAGTAAAAAGAATCAAGAATTATTCTATCTCGGGTTGGTACTCACAAGGTGTGACTATGGCGGTGCATTGGAATATTTGCTGCGTAAAGGTTGAATGTGAGGAATATGTTAAAATGCAGCAGCTGCCACTTCAACACAACCGAAGTGAATGTCTTTGGCCCATTCACAATGCACACGAGATGGGAACCTCTGGCAAAAAAAAATAAAGGAGGCAAACTTGTCTGATACGTATCATCTCTGATATTTTAATAAAGGTACATCATTGAATCAGAGGTGGCAAGCTTGGTTATTTGAGTGGGTTGGGTAACCATTGATTTTCATACACGATGAAACAGGGTTGAGTTGGGTTGACCCGAAACAATTTTTAGTTTAAAGTTTATCAATAGTTAATGCGCCAAATATGATTTGTGAAGTCATATTATTTGTATAATTATTTAATTTATGAACTAAATGATAATCTAATGAATATTATTAATAGTTAACGCAACCTTACACTTGAAAGCATTTTTAAATATGTGTTTTTCCTCAAGGTTGAATCTGATGGATAAATGCATTATAAGTACCTGTTTTCTTTGGTGATGTCTCACAATGGTCTTTGGGTAGGGACAAAAGCTGCTACTCTCTCCAGAAAACTATTTATTCAGGCCATTTTTTCAAGTCATACATTTTGGCCTTTCATCAGTCGTCCTTTATACAGCTCTGAAACCTTTTTCTCGGTCTGCAGATGTCACCAAACCCATCAAACTTATTAATTCTTTAGAAGAGACCGACGTGACCAATTTGACTCCAATCAATGATGAGAGTGATGATATGAAGGATTTGAACAGGTTTGTTTATGACGGTGAATTTTAAACTAAAATGTCCAAAATTATACAAAAAAGAATGGATGTGCGTATACAGATCTGCTACTGCTCTGCTGAGGATTGAAGCATTCAACTTTGGAGCGTAAACCATGGAAACAAGCTGATATAACTAAATTTATCCACTGGTCTAGGAACTGTTGGTGGTGAGATGACTAAGATTATCCCAAGAAACACAACTCTGCCAACTTCGAAATAAGAGGTTTTTTTTACGGCTGTTGCTGGACAAACAAGTGTTGAAATTTATGTTATTCACGAAAAATGAGAGTTTGTTAGCGACAATAAATCCCTTGGTAAGCTTTCCTTTTGATGGAATCTCACTTGCCCCAAGTAGAGTTCCACAAATCAAGGTCAAATTTGAGTCTCAAGTCCTTGACATTGATGCATATAGTATCCTGTCTTTTACCGTCATTGGCAAGGGAACCGGAAATAAGCAAGATATTACCATCATCACCCGTGCTAACGCATTACCAAGTGATGAGGTATGTCTTTCTTCATTATAATCTTTAATAGAGGAGATAGCATATATGGATTGGTTGGGTGAAAAGGAAATTCTGGTCAAAATGCTGCCAGTGATAGTTTTTGGTGTGGGTTGTGATCGGGTTGGTTTGTCCAGAAAGGTTTTTTTGAAATTTAGATTTAGATAAACCTTTTAGATTGGAACTTTATAATCCCTCTTTTGTCGGATTATTTCCGATGTAATCATAAAAGGCTAATTTTTCACCCAAGTTAATGCCTTACTGGGGTTTTAAGGGATCATGTTTAATTCCAAAGTTTCAGTTTCATTATTCAATCAAAGGAACTATGTTTGGCATTTGAGTGATACGGCTGTTGATGATGATTATTAGTAGTAGTTAAACAGAAGGGATGTTTACATTTGATTTATTAGCGTGTATAATGCCATAAGATATCTGTATAAGCTGATTGGCCCAAATTTGCAAATTTGCAGATAGATTAGAACATGCAGATAGTTAAGGAAATGACGGAGATAAAAATTAAGCTGCATGCCTTAATTAGTGCTCCTAACCGTATCACGCACACAGATAATTTGCTTGCAAGGATTTGTCCTGTTTCCTTCTATGCTAACTCAATATATCAATTTAATCAAAACCACTTTATAAGTCAATAGGTTTAAATTGGAACTCAAAGGCCTTATCTACTGGACTTTCAAAACACATATACTACTGACATGACACAAATATTAGTATAGACAATAACTTGCTCTCTATCTAATCCGTTTTGATTGTCAATTATATATTACATGAGAGTAGGAAAACGCTATCATTACAATGACAGTGTGATCACACCTTAGGACCAAGAAGGGTTTCATGAAGTAATAGTAAGCAGACAACGTTTGATGCATGACATAATTCCTGTATTTTCCTCATACTTGAAACTTAAATTTACTTTACATTATGTCTTGCAGCTTTTCTCATAGCTGTTACTTAAAGCATATAATACAAAGACAATCAAGAACGCTAACAGTTTATTTGTCCAGACAATCCCAATAGATTTGTAGTTGTGAATTTCTGTTGATTATTTGATGTTGTAACCCTGTCAACATTGAACATGGGTACATGTTACTCTTTACATACAAGGGCAGAACAGAAGTTCATAGCTTCAAATGTAATCTTCAAGTCTTCAAATTTCCTTATCTGAAGACAAGGCCTAAAAAATGGCTTACTTTTTCTGGTATATATATTAAATTGACCTAACTATGCTGATATTGTAACCTTAAGGTATAGAACAGTTGCTGTTCTGAATTTCAATTGATGATATAATGCTGAAACTTGATCTTAAAATCCTATCTTCGTAGCACAATTGGATAAACATCCTTCAATTTTGGACATGTATTGCACATCACAGCAACATTATTTGAAGGAACTGCACATTCATTCCACTGCCAACACACATAAATCGTTCTCAATGTAAGATGGAATCTAAAAAACATACATTACATATGTTTTTGCATCGCACGGCTAGTAAGATATATTTTTGGAGTGGAGTTCTAAATCCAACCCAAGATCCCCTATTAAGATCTAGATTTAATGTGGTTGAATATTCATATTTTCCAATTGACCTAACTTAGTGTAAATCACATTTTAGCCTAGAAAGACTTGAAGACTCATAATTATGGTAGACGTTGATGTAACAAACTGATGTGCGGGGCCGTGGGGGTGTAAAGCATCAAGAGTGTTTTGAATGGATTTTGGCACATCAAAACCTTCTAGTAGTGTCGGGGAAGAAAGATAGAGAGATACTAATCAACATAAATAACAACATTTGAATCGACTAAGCAAAACTCAAATACTTTTCAATGAACAACTGTTACCACCAACCAACAATACTGGTTCTCCTCCATGGAGATCTTGACGGGATCTCTTCACCATCTTTTACATCCATATTAACACCCATCACTATCAGATTTCAATCCTACACCCTTCTATCTGGTTGCTTTTCTCCAATTCGTGCTCATATTTTATTAAACATAAAAACCCTAATTATCTGCCCAATTGAATGGTGTAGTGTGGTCTTTCTGGTCATGATACAATGCCACATAAGCGTAGAACTTCAGCTCAGAAAGTTGTGCCGTCAAGAAAATATGGGGACTCGGTGTATGTTTTGAATCATAAAAAGGGGGCAAGTAATGGTGATTTGATTGAAGGAGAAACTAGTAGTCCTGGTTATGCAAAGATTAATGATGAATCAATAAAGGACACTACAGGGGAATTGGGGAATGAGGAAGATGAGATGGTTGCTGGATTTCACAAAGGAGAAGCTTTAAATTGCAATGAGGAGTTGGGGAAGAAGGCTAATGTGGGATCCTCAAAACCAATGGTTGATGTTGTGGGTGTCAATGAAGAGCAGGAACGTACTCATGGAAAGGCTGTTTCTAAATCTGATCCTGCTAATGTCGAGATGGGTGGTGCTCCGGCTATACCCCATAGTAATGTTAATGCTTCTCACATGGATGATCAATCGGCTGTCCCAATGGGTCCAACTTCTTATGCTAAGGTCGTGGCTACCCCAACACCTGTCCGAAAAGTTAATTTCAGACAGCTTAATGGAGATGAATCGATGGAAGGGGTTGATGTCGTCCTTCCATTTGCTGCCATAAAAGAGGTAACTGCTCGACTTTCGAACACACTCTATGGTTACTTTCTGGGCAAACGACTAGCTTATCCAGTTGTTGAGTCTTATGTTAAGAATGCATGGTCCAAGTTTGGCATTAAGAAAGTTATGATGAACTCCGCTGGTTTTTTCTTCTTCCAATTTAATACAAAGGAAGGTATGGAACAGGTTATTGAGAAGGGTCCTTGGCTGATTAGGTCTACTCTCATTGTTTTAGAGGTCTGGAATCCACATGTGAGTTTAAAAAAGGAGGAGGTTAAAGCTATTCCGGTATGGGTGAAACTTCATAATGTGCCATTAGTTGCATACACGGATGACGGACTCAGCATGCTAGCGTCAAAATTAGGTAAGCCTATTATGTTGGACGCGTATACCAGCAACATGTGCCTTGATTCTTGGGGTCGGAACAGTTATGCGCGTGCACTAATAGAAGTTTATGCGGAGAATGAGTTGAAAGAGGATCTGATTGTTGCTATTCCAAAATTCAATGGGGATGGGCATTCTACTGTAACAATTCGTGTAGAATATGAGTGGAAGCCGCCAAGGTGTTCTACTTGTTGCACGTTTGGTCATGATAATGCACGCTGCCCAAAGGCTGTCACGGACAAGCAGGTTGTCCAGACTGATTCTGAGGGTTTTCAATTGGTGAAACGGAAAGGAAAAAAGCCTGTGGTGCAAACCAAGAAACAACAGGCAAAATTTGAATATAGGCCGAAACCATGAAGCCTCAAAAAGAAAATTCAGCCATGGGGACGGGTCCTAATTTTGCTAACTCAAGTTCGAACACTGCCAAAAGTAATCCCCCGGGTGCAAGTTCGTCTAAAGCTCCCATCAAGGTTAGTAACTCCTTTGATATTTTGGGAACGGATGAAAGTGAGCCAATTGAGAAAATTCCGAATAATTTCTATAGGGAAACTGTGGACTCGGATGGGGATGAGGTTATCGAAGTCTATAATGAAACTTCTGAGTTTATGACATCGGATATCAACCCAAAAGAAGCAAAAACAGGGGCAAGCACTCCTGAAGTAGGCGGTTCAAATGGGTAGTGTGGCCTCTTGGAATATTAGGGGCTTGAACCGTCCCCTGAAACAACAAGAGGTTCGTCACGTGGTGAAGGAACATCAGCTCAATGTGTGTGCGATTTTAGAGTCGCATGTGGATGAAGCCAAAGTCTATGAGGTATGCAAGAAAGTTTGCAAGTCTTGGGATTGGTTGTCGAATGGAAGCTTGTGTGACAAAGGAACTAGAATTATTTTGGGATGGAACACTGAAGTGGTCGATGTGATGCTACTATCTCAAACTAACCAAGTTGTTCATGTGCAGGTTATTTTTAAAGCTGATATGAAATCCCTTTTCTGTTCGTTTGTTTACGCAGATAACTACTACAAAAATCGCAGGAAGTTATGGCACGATATCCAAGTGCATAAGCTTTTTGTGAAAGATAAGCCATGGGTGTTACTAGGTGATTTTAATTCATCACTATACTTGGAGGATAAGCTTTTTGGGTCTTCCAATATTAGCATTGGCATGCGGGAGTTCAAAGAGTGTCTTCAACAAGTTGAGGTATTTGATATAAATAGTTCGGGTATCCACTATACTTGGACTCAAAAGCCGAAAAAAGGTGTGGGGTTATTGAAGAAGATTGATAGAATACTTGGCAACGTGGCATTTACTTCTGAATTTCCTGGTTCCCATGCTATATTTCAGCCGTACAGGATCTCTGATCACTCGCCATGTATCTTAAAAATTTCCTCAATTGCAAGAAATCAGCCGAAGCCCTTTAAATTTCCTAATTTTCTAGCTGAAAAGGAGGGGTTTAAAGACTTGATTAGGGATGCGTGGCAAGTACAGATTGCTGGTTATAATATGTTTCGTGTTGTGAGGAAACTTAGGTCGCTGAAATTACCTTTGCGTAAGATGTTATTTGATCAAGGTAATCTCCATGCTCGTGTTGACCAATTGAGATCTGACTTGGATAATGTTCAGCGGGAGATCGATCTGGACCCTACCAATGAGGTACTACGAGAGAAAGAAGGGGTGATCCTTAAAGCATTTAACGACGCATCTTATGATGAACAGTGTTTCCTGAAGCAAAAATCAAAAGTGGACTGGTTAAAATGTGGAGATACTAATTCAAAGTACTTCCATAACCTTGTTAAAAGTAAGAACCACAGGAGCCGTGTTGAAAGAATTAGAGATATGAATGAGATGACTCGTGAGGGGAATGCGGCTGCCTTAGCTTTGGTTTTACACTATGAGAAATTCCTTGGGACCCGTGGTGACACTAGTCAACTGGTGCATGATGGGTTATTTCTGAAATCTGTTGGCTCCCAAAAAGCTGATGCTATGATTAGAGCTGTCTCACACGAGGAAATCAGGGCTGCCATGTTTGCGATAGGGGACAATAAGGCTCCTGGTCCGGATGGGTTCTCATCAATGTTTTTTAAGAAAGCTTGGGATGTTGTAGGGCAAGATGTGTGCTTAGCTATTGAGGATTTCTTCTCAAATGGTCAGTTGCTGCAGGAAATTAATCACACTATTATTGCACTAGTACCTAAGGTCACGACACCCAATGGTATTAACGATTATCGCCCTATTTCATGCTGCAACGTTATTTATAAATGCATTAGTAAAATCATTACTAACAGGATTAAGATTGGCTTGGATGATATTGTTAGTACTAATCAATCTGCTTTTGTCCCGGGGAGACGCATTGCGGATAATATTCTGTTAACTCAGGAGCTAACGCATAACTATCATAGAGATGTTGGTCCACCACGGTGTGCATTCAAGGTTGATATTCAGAAGGCTTACGACACTGTAGACTGGGACTTTCTGAATTCTATTTTGCATGGGTTTGGGTTTCCCTCGAAGATGGTTACGTGGATCATGGCTTGTATCTCTAGTACTTCATTCTCGATTTGTGTAAATGGAAACCTTCATGGATATTTTAAGGGGAAGCGGGGTCTCCGGCAGGGCGATCCTATGTCTCCCTATTTATTTACACTTGTTATGGAGGTTCTTACTTTAAAATTACAGCTCATGATCCGTGCTTCTCTTGGTTTTCGTTTTCACACTAGATGTGAAAAGCAGCAACTTGTTAATTTGTGCTTTGCAGACGACTTGTTTCTTTTTTCCAGGGGCGATGTTATATCTATACAACTTATTATGGACAATCTTAATGCCTTTAAAGAGGTGTCAGGTCTTGTCCCCAGCCTTGCCAAGAGTACTGTGTTCTTTTGCAATGTGGCCACTCATGTCAAAACTGCTATTTTGGGAATTATGCCTTTTGAAGAGGGTCAACTGCCGATTAGATACCTTGGGGTTCCGCTCATATCCACTCGTCTTATCTACCAGGATTGCCAGGTTTTAGTTGAAAGATTAGAAAATCGTATTGATGATTGGAAGAACAAGTCCCTCTCTCTAGCGGGACACATACAACTAATAAGGTTTGTTGTCTCTTCTATGCACATTTACTGGGCCTCTGTTTTCATCCTACCAGTTCGTATTATCAAAGAATTGGAAAGGAAAATGCGTAATTTCCTATGGTCGCAAGGCCCCATGTCTAAGGGGAAAGCTCGTGTTGCCTGGAAATCAGTTTGCCTTCCCAAACATGAAGGCGGTCTTGGTATTAGGAAAATTGAGGATATGAACATTTCTCTTATGTCTACCCACATTTGGTGTATTTTGCACAAAAGAAACACTCTTTGGGTTGATTGGATACATGCTTATAAGTTGAGAGGTCGCAGTTTCTGGGATGTTCAACCACAAGGCTCAATGAGTTGGGGATGGAGGAAACTACTCCAGATTAGGGGTATTATCCGCCCCCATATTTGGTCGAAAATCGGAAATGGGGAGAACACTTCAGCCTGGTACGATATGTGGCATGATCAATGCCCATTGAGTCGCTATATCTCTCCAAGGACTATTGCATCGAGTGGTTTCTCATTACAAACTTCAGTTAAAGATTTGACTGCAAATGGAGCTTGGAAGTGGCTGATTGCCTGGTATGATTTATTTCCAGTTCTTATTAATATTCCACCACCTCCCATACTCCTGGATAAAGCGGATGAATTAGCTTGGATTGATGGCAACGGTAATGAAGTAAAGTTTTCTACTAGTGTTGTATGGAATACAATTCGCAATCATAGTGAATCGGTTCAATGGGTAAACTTGGTTTGGTTCTCCCAATGTATTCCTAGACATGCTTTTAATCTATGGTTGATTTTGAAAAGGAAGCTGAAAACTCAAGATAGACTTCGACCTTGGGAAGTGGGTGGTGCCACAAATTTCAACCTTATGTGCTGCTCTTTATGTTCATCAGGTCTGGTCTATCATTAAACCTTTGGCAGGAATGCACCAAGTTGCAGCTACCTGGAACGACATAATTAATTGGCTTACTCCTTTGGCAAAATCGAAAACAATCAAGAGTGTGATTGGACGACTTCTAGTGGCTGCTGCAGCTTACTTTATTTGGCAAGAGCGCAACGACAGGTTGTTTTCTAGCAAGAAACGAAGTTTTAGTCAGCTTGCAAATGTTATAGTGGATACAGTAAGATTGAAGTTGGCTTCCCTTCAATTTAAGAGGCCAGCTCGAGATGTGCATTTGCTGGACTCTTGGCGTCTTCCCATGGCGAACAGAATCTAGTTGTTATATATTTCTATTTATCTTGCATTATGTCGCTGATTGTAATGTAGGATATAGGACATAGGCTGTGCGTTATTGCGTGTATTATGTAAGCTCGATATGCAGCATGTTGCATACGAACTAATGTGGTTCCTGCCACATTCCTGAACTAATGTGACATTCAGTCACATTACTTGTACTTATATGTTTTTGGGTTGTTATAAATTCATCTTTTACCCAAAAAAAAAATACTTTTCAATGAACAATGGTATTTTGAAAAACAAAAAGATATGACAAAATAAAAGTTTTATATCTTTTGTTTCCAGTAAAACAATATTGGACTTAATAAAACACCAAGACATCAAGATTGAATATATGATATATAAAATAGTCAAGTAAATTTGGCATGTGCACACAAATAATATGCATGCATCAGTGATGAAATTAGATAGAAACCAAACCACTCAAAAATTGTGCAAGAATGCAGTATTTGTTCATTAAACACAAATAACATGTAACAACCGATTGAAGAAGTTAGAAAACAACAAATTAGTGACACCTCGTACATTGACATTATTTCTATAAAAATTTTGATAACTAATCATTAATTAGTTGATATATGATAACTATTGAGGTAAATCCTCAGTGTTATCTCAGTCTCCCATGAGGGTGTTGAGCCTGGGGAGATCCAGGTTCAAATCCTAAGGGGGCAAGGTTTACTCCTACTAATCGTCGTGTCATTTGGCGGATTAATAGGAGATTTTCCTTCCTCTGTGGTTTCTTGAAATTTCGAATGACATCCTACCCGAAGGACGTAGGGGCCGATAAGTAAGACGAACATGCTCTGACCATTCGAATGTTAAAAAAAACACATTTACTTTTAAGGGCAATTTATCATTAAAAAAAGCAATAAATATATTTTTTTTCTCCTCAAGAAGTTAGGCACTTTTGTGAGAAGGAAATCTATTAGGCCATGTTTTGGAGTTTTTTTCCAAACAAGTGTAGTGGGTAAAGTTATTTACCAAATTAGTTTAATTTTTAAAATCTATCAATTGTTGAGCTGCCTTTTTATGTTCATTTCTTTCGATTGCAACAAACGATTTCCTTTCATAATTATGTCAATTGCAACAATCCGTTCATAAAAAGATGAAAACAAATATGGGAAATTGGGAACCAAATTCGAAGTAGATTGAAAGTGGCAATACCCTTTCTGCACAGTAGCTTAACCCCTTCTAGCTTCAATATAGTCCTTTAATGACTTTGTTAATTTTGCATTTTCCTTTGTTTGTTTCAGATTCTAATTTCCATCTTCCTTTTCCTTTTCTGTTTCTTTTTCCATTCCATGTCCTTCTTCATCTCACTTGCTTCTTTTTGCATCTATTACTCTTTCTCGGGCTGCAAATATCAGATCTTCGATTTATGCCAAAAAAAAAAAAAGATTCAAGAAAAGTTTATAAAGGTCTCTTAGGAAAACAAAAATATTGTATTAATTAACCTTGTTATCTTTAATAGAAAAAACACTAATTTGAGTTTCTACTTTTCCTTTCCCTTTAGAATTAGCCTTCGTTTTCTCCAATTAGCATTTACAATTAGCCTTTCCTTTTTCTCACAAGCTTTAACGAGTTATGTTGATGAGAAACACACAGAAATGTCAATGTTTGAAAAATTGTACGCATCCGTGATCAGTTGAATACCAAGTTAGTGAACAGAAATAATTTCTTGCAATTGAAAGAATAGGAACATAAGGAGTAGCTCAATAACTAATGATTTTAAAAATTGGGTTTTGATCCTTTGAAAACTAAAATTTTCGTGAAAACTAGAAAACTGGCAAAAACACACTGTGATATGAACTTAACACAATGTGTTTTCTAAAATTTTTTTCTTATTTTCACGCGTTATCAAAAACACATTATGATTTAAAACTTAACACAATGTGTTTTTGGATTACACAATAAAAACACATTGTGTTAAATTCAGATCACAGTGTGTTTTGGCCAGTTTTCTAGTTTTCACAGAAATTTTAGTTTTCAAATGAACATTTCACATACTAATTTGGTAAATATTTTTAATTACTAATTTGGTAAATAATTTACCTACTACACTAATTTGGAAAAAAACTCCATATTGAGTTGCTCATTCTGTACACCGACTTAGGGACCAACACAACAGTAACATTTAATTTAACAACATGATGCATTGCATTAATTAATAAAGTGATTCTTTTTTTTTTATGAAGATGGCATTAGTTCTTAAGTTAAAGCCGGTTGAATATCCCAACCCATATAATACCCAAACCCCAAATAAACATAATAATAATGTTTTCCCTTGAGACCACACCCCGACAACCAAAATAACCCATAATCATAGCCCTCCCCCATGCACATCAAGAAAAAGACCACGTAAATCATCCCCTACTTTTCAATACCCCATTCCCATGCAACTTGACCTCAACTCTCCACCTCACCCCCAACCTTCTAAACAATCCAACAACCAAAACCCCCCAATCAAAGCCACCAAAACAACACCATCCAAACCCAAATTCACTTCTAGACAACAACCAGACCCTATACCATTCATTAACCTTTTCAATAATGAGGAACCACTCACCCAAACTCCACAAAAAACTGGACAATCTCCTGATCACCAAAACCCTCAAAATATAACAACCCACTCACAACCCCAACAAAGCACCCCCTCCCTTTGACCCATACCCCTGCCAATAACGCAGAAAACAATGCACCACTACCACACACCACCCCCACCTACTACTGGTAATAAAGTCTCCATGACCAAGGAGGTTGGCGTACTTGTCGGCATGAACGTTGCGGGTCACGAAAAAGAAATAGAGGAACTTGTTGACCAGGAACTTGTTGACCTTCACCGTGCTCAAAACAAGTCTCAATGAATTTCCTAACCCTAAACATCCGTGGAATCAAAGACCCTGCAAAAGCACGTTGGGTTAACCAACTCAAATCAAATCACCACATCCAATTCATATGCCTACAAGAAACTCACCGACCCAACAATCAAAGCATCTTCCCACAATCCTTTTGGGGGAACCCTAACTTTTCATACGACTTCTCACCTTCAACTGGATCCGAAGGGCAATCAGAGGGATTAATTAGCATCTGGGACCCATCCTTTTTCTCCCTCACAAACACCCACAAAACCCCCCACCCCCCTCTTACAACCGGATACATTAATGGTATCACCATCCAGTGCAATATTTTAAACGTTTATGCCCCCAATGATCTTAATGTGTTACATAAGAATTGTAAATAGTCAATAAGTAGCAATTAAATAAAGACCAGGGGCTTAATTGTAATATTTTGGGTTGAGGATGAAATTAGGAGGGAAAAGTAGTTAGGAGATGGTTATTGATTTTGGTTGTATAAATACCCTCTTGTAATATACATTTACCAGATTTGGACAAATTAATCTCTCTCTCTCTCTCTCTCAATTTACATTTTCTCTGCACCATTTTGGTATCAGAGCCAGCCGTTTTCCGGCGAGCTCTTGATTCCGATTCACCTCCGGTGAATAAATTCCGGCGAACATCGTTCTCCGGTCAACTATCCACTCTTTTTTCCGACGAATTTCGCGATTTCTTCGGCGAATTCTCCGGCGATTTCGATAATTCGGGAATCATAGGGTTTCAGATCATCAATAGCGATTCTTCTTCTTATTCTGAGCACTTTCCTCCATTAATTTCGGCGACGACGATTACATATCAATCGAAGAAGATGACAACACGAAATCAAGAAGTTGAGAAATTAGCTAAGGAAATGGCGCGTGTAGATCAATTTGCTTCTACTACACAATCAGGATTGTTAGAATTGAAAGAAAATGTTTGTGGATATGCAAAAACATTGGGAAGATAATTTTGAAAAATTAGCAAATCAAGCAATTACTCCTTCTCATGGTGAAGGCAGTTCAGGAACAATAGGCCGATTCAGTAACAATAGGCTAACAAAATTGGACTTCCCTAGGTTTGAAGGTGATGATGTAGAAGGCTGGACTTATAAATGTGAACATTTTTTTCACTAGATGAGACACCTCCTACATATAAAGTGAGATATGTTGCACTGAATTTAGATGGCAGAGCTTTAGCTTGGCATTTAGCTTATGTCAGTTCTAGTGGAAAGGAGATGAAGGATATAGGTTGGGATGAGTACAAGAGGTCCATTTCGGCCAGATTTGCTCAGACACTAATTGAGGATGCCATGGGAGCACTCAAAGCATTGACACAGACTGGTGAGTTGGAATCTTAATGTGATGAATTTGATTTGTTGCTTAATAAGGTCACATTACCTGAGGAATACACTGTCAGCTTATTTTTGGAAGGGTTGAATCCTGAAATTAAGTGTAGTATTAGACTGTTTAAGCCAAAAACATTGAAGGAGGCATATTCATTGGCTAGGTTGCAGAACCAAGCCAATAAGACATTAGGTGTCAGAACTGGAATTGGTACTAACACTAGTTATAGGGCTCCTTTCCAAAGAACAAATGCTCTAACTAGTGTTAACAAGAAACCTTTGCTAGCCAATCCTGTAAATAGTACACCATCAACTGCAATTGTTCCTAGAACAGTTAATAACAAATTTTTGGAAGAAAAAAGGGCAAAAGGAGAGTGTTTTTTCTGCAATGAAAAGTTTGTGGCTGGTCATAGTAGAGTTTGCAAAGGAAAAAGACAATTGCTTGTGGTTGAGGTGGATGAGTATCCAGAAGAGGAATTGGAGATAGAAACAAATAAGGACATGACTGCAATTGTTCCAAGAGTTCAGGGGACAGAACTGGTACCAGTGGTTCAGGGAGAACCACAAATTTCTTTGAATGCTCTTATGGGAGTGCCATCATACTCTACTATGCAAGTAGTTGGGTCTATAGGGTCTAAGCAGCTGCATATACTGGTGGACAGTGGCTCTACTCATAACTTTATGAGTAAGAGGCTCACTGATAGGGTTAGAAGCCTTTTAAAACAAATTCCAAGTGTTAGGGTGACTGTGGCTGATGGAAATAAGATGGAGTGTATCACTTTATGCACTGCCTTCCAATGGTTCATGCAGGGCAACAGTTACACAGCTGATATGCTAGTCATTGAATTGAACAATTATGATATAGTCTTGGGTGTGCAGTGGCTAGAAACTCTGAATGATATTTTATGGAATTTTAAGAATTTAACAAAGAGGTTTAACATTGGTGGTCAAGAATTTCTGCTGCAAGGGGTTAGGCAACATGGATTAAGTTTGTGTTCCATGGAGAAGATATCCAATCTTATTGGTGGGGGAAACCATATTGTTCAAGGCCAACTGTGCACCATACAGGATTCTGCCAGCCCACACACTATGTATGAACCTATTTTAGGAAAATGTCAGAATCAAGAAGGGTTGCAGCAATTGTTGGCTGAATTTGCAGACATTTTTGAGGTGCCTAAAGGTCTGCCTCCATCCAGGCCTTGTGATCATAGAATTGCTCTTAAGAATGACCAGGTGGATCTCAATCTGAAGCCATACAGATACCCCAAGGCACGAAAGGATGTGATTGAAAACATGACCCAAGATTTATTAGACAATGGGATAATTAGGCACAACCAAAGTAATTTTGTGTCTCCTGTGGTGTTGGTGAAAAAGAAAGGTGAAAGTTGGAGAATGTGCATTGATTATAGAAGGTTGAATGAGGCAACCATTAAGGATGTGTTTCCAATTCCTTTAGTGGAAGAATTATTGGATGAGCTGCAAGGTTCTACAATATTTTCAAAACTGGATTTGAGGTCTGGATACCATCAAATAAGAATGTATGAGCCTGACATACATAAAACAGCTTTCAGAACACACCAAGGGCACTTTGAATTTCTGGTATTACCTTTTGGGCTCACCAATGCTCCTGCAACCTTTCAAGCATTGATGAACAACACTTTTAAAGAGGTTTTAAGGAAGTGTGCACTGGTTTTCTTTGATGATATTCTGGTTTACAGCAGTGATTGGCAGAGTCACCTACAGGATTTAGAAAAGATTTTGCAATTAATGAGGCTTAATTCACTTAAGGCAAAGCAATCCAAATGCTCTTTTGGTGGGTCCACAGTGGAATATTTGGGTCACATTATCTCTGCAGAAGGTGTCTCCACTGATCCTAAAAAGATCCAAGCAATACAAGATTGGCCAGTTCCATCTACTGTTAAGCAGCTCAGAGGGTTCCTGGGCCTAGCAGGATATTATAGGAGGTTTATCAAACACTTTGGCATCATTGCAAGGCCCTTAACTGACTTGTTGAAAAAGGATGCTTTTATGTGGAATGCACAAGCTCAGACTGCTTTTATGGATTTGAAGAAGGCATTGAGCAGTCCCAGTCCTTAAATTACCAGATATTACCAAAGTTTTCCTTATAGAAACTGATGCCTCAACTAAGGGCATGGGTGCAGTTCTAATGCAAGATGGGCATCCTTTGGCATACATCAGTAAAGCCCTTTCTGTCAGACAACAGTCATGGTCAGTGTATGAAAAGGAACTTTTGGCCATTTTGATGGCAGTCAAACAATGGCACCATTACCTCTTGAATAAGCATTTCATTATCAAAACAGATCACCAGAGTTTGAAGCATCTCTTGGAGCAGAAGATTGTCACTCCTTTACAACAAAAATGGCTCTCCAAACTCCTTGGCTATGATTATGAGATTCAGTATAAGAAAGGAGTGGATAATGTGTTGCAGATGCCCTTTCTAGGGTGGAAGGCATGACATTATTTTAAATGGGCATTAGTTCTATTAATCCATTGTTGTGGGACAGAATTAAGAATGCTTGGCAGCAAGACAAGGTCCTCAAAGACTTGATTAGCAAATTGGAAGCTGGTACTGTGGTGGCCCATAGGTCATGGGATGGGGAGACTCTTAAAAGAAAAAATAAGGTCATTATTGCTAATGATCTACAATTGAGAAATGATATTATTTCCATCTTCCATGCATCAGCAACTGGTGGTCATTCAGGAGTTTTTCCAACAATAAAGAAGATCCACGATTATTTTTATTGGAAAGGGTGTTTCAAGGATGTACATAGATTCATTAAGGAGTGCTCTGTGTGTCAAAGAGCAAAGAATGAAAATGTTAGGTCCAGATTTACTGGACTCGCTCCAGACTCGACTACTGGAGCCTTTCTGAAGATCTGTCCAGAAATGATAATTACTGGACTAACTCCAGACTTGGAATCTGGAGTCCCTCTGAAGATCTGTCCAGAAATGATAATTACTGGACTAACTCCAGACTTGGAATCTGGAGTCCCTCTGAAGATTTGTTCAGAAATAATAGAAGACCAGTGAGCAAATACTTGTATAGGAAATCTGGAGTATTCCAGATTAGCTCACTGGAATTCACCCCAGTCTAGATCTATTCTATTGAAGACGTTCTCATTGAAGTCAAAGACTGAAGTCAGAATAAAGAAGACTGACAAATGGCGGAGTCCACTGGAAGTCTTACCAGATCTACGACTGGAGGATTGTCAGTGTTCTAGACCTTACAAGTCTGAACACTGATATCGAAGAATTGACTTTTTGCCTTTACACACTTTCCAAAAGACATTCCACTTGTTCTTTACCAAAGTGCTTACGTATGTAAAGGTGGTTGGTTAAAAGGATAATAAGTCATTTGATGTGACTTTATCCTTGTACCTTAACCAATGCATTTAATGATCTTGTCGGTTCATTAAATGCATGCAACCATATTTGTACGGCACAAATTCACTGGTGAATTTGTTTGCCTATAAATACAAAGTCATATTCTTCGTTAAAATTACTTTTAGCATTAAAGGTGAATTTGTCTAAACACTCTCGATCTTAAACAGGGATACTTCACAACTTTAAGTATCTCGATCCAAAGAGTTTATTTGGCAAATATAGATCATTTGTAATTCATAGGTTGTTAGGATACTCACATACTTGTATTATCTTGATTCCGCACAACCTTGTATTTTATTTAACATCATAAATAAAATACACTTGAAAAATTACATTGTGTTCCACCTTTAATTTATTGCTTTTAGTCTTGTATTACTTTGTTTATATTCTTGCATTTATATTCAAGTAATACTAGTCCATTCTAGTGCTTATTAGACTTGTTGTATTTTACACTTCTGAGTTAACCATCGAGTTTGGACTTTACAATTGGTATCAGAGCAGAAGGCTAAACATTGCCTAGATCTGCTTCTTTGATGGCCAACTCAGAAAATACTCAAGGAAATTTTAATTTTGGTCCTGATCCTAATGCTAATGCTAATGATCAAAATAATCAAAATAATGAACCACCTGTTAACACTAATCCACCACCTCCTCCTCCTACTCCTGCTTCTCCACATGTGCATGTGCACTATTCAAATAATCTTGTTCCTAAATTCAGTGGGAATAGCGATGAATTTGGTACGTGGAAGGCTAGGATGATATTACATATCACTGGTATTGAGAGAAACATGATGAAAATTTTAAATGAAGGACCTTATGTGCCCACATCACCTCTCAATGCTCTCCTTGATCCAACTGGATCTAGAAGAGGTCGGGAAAAGAGGGAGGAACATTGGTCTGAAGAGGAGAGGGGATTGGTAAATCTAGATACCCTTCTCAAAAACATGATCCTCGGGGCTGTTCCAGAAACCCTAATTCCCACATTAGTTCTTTTTCCCAGTGCTAAAACCATGTGGGATGAACTAATGAACCAGTTTGAAGGAGGAGATGACACCATTGTCACCAGAAAAGTCTCCTTAAACAAGAGGTAAGAGTCATTTTTTGCTCAGCCTAATGAGTCTCTCACTGGTACTTACACCAGATTTATGAGTATCATAAACCAGTTGAGAGGTCTCGGGGTTGAAAAAGACAAGGATATACTTCTGGAGAAATTTTGTGATATTTTACCCACCAAATGGTCTCACATGATCCTGGTCTTACGACAAGGTAAAACTCTGCACACACACACTCTTTCAACTTTATATGGAGCTTTCAGGTACACTGAAGAAAATCAAGCTCAGAGAGTTGTGGCAGAACAAGATGCCTATAACCATGCCTCCAGTAGTTCCAATGTGGTTAGTCATACTGAACCACAAGGTACAACACTGATATCTTCTGAGAATGTATTTTCTATGAAGAAGATGGTGTCTGAACTCATGGATTCTGGAGAAGCCAGTCAAATCTCTCCAGACTGTGATGAAGCTGAAGATGATGACCTGGTCGCTATGATTGCTAAAACGTTTAACCGTTTCAAAGCAATAGCAAATAGGCCATCTGGACAATTTGCATCCAGTTCTTCAACTAATAAGACCAATTTGACATGCTTTAAGTGTGGCAAAAAGGGTCATTTCATGAAAGATTGCAGGTCCAGTCAGTTTGTATCCCAGCCTGGTCCATTTAATTCAAATAAAAAGCCTGATGATAGCTATAAACTGAAATATAAAAAGCTTAAGGCTCAGATTGCTCTCATGGCACAACAAATGGAAAATAATAATAAGTGCATGATCGCAACAACTGAAGAGAAATGGGTTCCTTCTGATGATTCATCTGCTGATGAAGAAGAAGAAAGAGATTGTTGTTACATGGCTCTGGCAAACGAAGAGCACCTGGTGAAAGAAGATGTCACATCTGGACGATAGGTGGACATTATTATCAAGAAGGTTAGTGATTATGATACTGCAACTGACCAAGAATTAAAATTGGACATAGCTGAAGCTCTTAATGCTGATTTAATTTTTGTTGAAACTGTTAGATCTGACTGTGTAAATGGTCTAGAAACAGATTTTCTGAAATAACTGTTTTAAAATCAAAATTAAAAGAACTTCAAGACATTGAACTGGCATTTCAAGCCCAGGTTCTGGTAACTGAACAATTGATTCAAGAAAAACAAGATCTTGAAGTCATTTTAGAGAAAGAAAAACTGGTGATTAAATCATGGCTTGAAACCAGAAAGCCATATGATGCAGGAGTAAATCAATTTCCCACACAAAAACGTGCTTATTTAGATGGAAATACTCATGTTGTATCACTAATCCCAGTAGATTGATTACCAGAGGGGTTCAGGCCCACCACTGTTTATGATGAGCCTGTAACTCCCAAGGCCAATATTTTCCCAGTTCAATCCCCAGAGGTTAAGACTGGAGCATTCCAGATGACTACTCCAGTTCAAAAGGTCAATCAGAAGAAACCTTTGCCTCAGACCAATCCCCTACCTAAGCCTAGAACTGGAAAGGCTCAGGTTTCATCTGATGAAAATGTTTTGTCAAGGTTAGAGAGCCAGATTCAACTACTGACTCGTCAATTTCAAAGTTTTAATGCAAGATTAAACTTTATTGAGGGTACTTCATCTGGCCCTAGACAAAATACCAAACCTTTTGCAAAGAAAGATAAATTTATTTCTCCAGTTGAGAAAAAAAAAAGGTTTCAAAACTATCAACCCTAGTGGTCTTTTCAACTAAGACCACTGTTGAAGAAAGTAAACTAAACCAGATTGCCCCAGGGACCTATAAGGGAGGGTCCAGTGAACCCATCAGTCGATGGGTTCCCAAATCTAACTGATAATATCTGGTGGATGTGCAGGGCGATCAAAAGAAATATATCTGGTATCTTGACAGTGCAGCTGGCAGGACGATGACCGGATGTAAGACCCTGCTGGAGGAGTTCACCATTTCTGATGGACCCTCCATTACTTTTGGAAATGATGGTTGTGGAAAGACTGAGGGATACGGTGTTCTGAACAATGGACAAGTCAAGTTCAGACGAGTTGCATTTGTGAATGGTTTGAAATATAACCTGATCAGTGTAAGCCAACTGTGTGATGATGGCTATCAAGTTCTATTCAATATTGCTCAGGGTATCGTATTCAACAAGGACTGGAAGGTAGTGTTGATTGCTCCAAGAAAAGGGAATGTGTATGTGATGGATATGGAAAGCTCTCCTTCAGAGCAGTGTTTCTATACTCAAGCTGATGAAGACACAAACTGGTTATGGCATAAAAGGTTATCCCATTTAAATTTCAAAAATATTAATAAGTTGTCTAGAAAACAACTTGCAGATGGGATACCTTCAGTTTCCTTCAAAAAGGAAAGGCCATGTCCAGGATGTGAGATGGGAAAGCAGAAACGTACCAGTTTCAAGACTAGACAGAATTTCAG
The DNA here is from genome assembly GCA_034093135.1 of Erigeron breviscapus. Lineage (NCBI taxonomy): Eukaryota > Viridiplantae > Streptophyta > Magnoliopsida > Asterales > Asteraceae > Erigeron > Erigeron breviscapus. The sequence continues at coordinate 57,402,306 of CM067173.1, forward strand.
CATATCTGAACCTCTTCATATGCTTCATATGGACCTCTTTGGTCCAGTGAATGTTCAGACCCGTGCTGGTAAAAGATACACCCTGGTGATCGTAGATGAATTTTCCAGATATTGTTGGGTTATCTTTCTCAGGTCTAAAAATGAAGCTGCTGCTGAAATCATCAGTCTTATTAAGCAAATTGAGCTCAAGTACACGCGAAAAGTGTGTCAGTTAAGAAGTGACAATGGAACAGAATTCCAGAATGCAACTCTGGAGTCATTCTGTACTGACACTGGCATCTCCCAGAATTTCTCATCAGCCCGCTCTCCAGAGCAAAATGGAGTTGTGGAAAGGAAAAATCGAACGCTGATAGAAGCTGCCAGGAGTATGCTTGCTGAATCTGGTCTGTCTACCAGTTTCTGGGCTGAAGCAATTGATACTGCTTGCCACACCCAGAACCGGTCAGTGTATGTGAAGCGACACAAAAAGACAGCCTATAAAGTCTTAAGAAATAGAAAACCAAATATTGGTTATTTTCACGTTTTTGGATGTCCAGTTTACATCCTGAACGACTCCAGTCAGTTAGGCAAATTCGATGCCAAAGCTGATGAAGGGTATTTCTTGGGCTATTCAGCCATTCGCAAGGCCTTCAGAGTCTACAACAAGAGACTGGAGAAGGTCCATGAGTCAATTCATGTCACATTTGATGAATCAAATGCTGCAATCAATAAACAGCCAATCCTTGGTACTCCCCCAGTAACTCCAATTGTCTTCTGTGAATCTGATCCTATCAACTACAATAAAGATTCAGAAGACACAGTTTCCAGTCATCCTGATCTGGAACCTGTTCAGAAAAAGAAACTCTCCAGTGGTACTCCATTCTATCCTTCTATTATTTTCAAACTACCCTCTGAAATTAATATTGGATCAGATGTTCGTACTACTCCCCCAGTATCAGTATCAGTTGAGAGCATACCAGAAATGTGTTCAAATGAAGAATTTCAAACTGAACCAGTACTTCAAGAAATACCTTTAAATGATGAATTTCATGATGCAAATCGTGATTTAAATGATTCAGATGAAGATGCTGAAATAGTCTGGCAGGATCCTCATCCTGAAACTCAACTGAACACTTGCACTGATATTGTTGTCAGTAACAATCCTGGTCAGTACTCCAGATGGACAAAAGCTCATCCTATCGATCAGATCATAGGTGACTCCAGTAGAGGAGTTCAGACCAGAAGAGCCTCCAGTGATCAATGCTTATATGTCAGTTTCTTATCACTGAATGAACCAAAGAAGATTGACGAGGCTATGGAAGATCCAAGCTGGGTGACTGCTATGCAAGAAGAGCTTCACCAGTTTGAAAGGAACAAGGTATGGTACCTGGTCCCTTTCCCAGTTGACAAGAAAGAACCAATTGGAACAAGATGGGTCTTCAGGAACATGGTAGATGAAGATGGCCACGTAATCAAAAACAAGGCCAGACTGGTAGCACAAGGCTACTGCCAGTCAGATGTCGATTTTGATGAATCATTTGCTCCAGTGGCTAGACTTGAAGCGATCAGAATATTTTTAGCATTCGCTGCTCATCATCAGTTCAAGGTCTACCGGATGGATGTAAAGAGTGCATTTTTGAATGGAAAACTTGAAGAAGAAGTTTATGTCAGACAACCACCAGGTTTCGTTGATGAAAAACATCCACATTGGGTATATCGTCTGGACAAAGCGCTGTATGGCCTCAGACAAGCCCCACGTGCCTGGTATGACACTCTGACTAAATATTTATTGAAAAATGGTTTCAAACGAGGTGCAATTGACAATACCTTATTTATTCTTCATGAAAAAGGTAATCTGTTGATGGTACAAATTTATGTTGATGATATTATTTTTGGCTCTACTGATGATAAAATGTGCAAGAAATTTTCGAAAATAATGTCTACTGAATATGAAATGAGTTTGATGGGTGAATTAACGTATTTTCTTGGACTCCAGATTAAACAGACCAGAGATGGTATTTTTATTAATCAAGAAAAATATGTTAGAGATCTTTTAAAGAAATATGATATGAACTCTTCACCATCTAAACCCACTCCAATTTCTGCACCATTAACACTGGACTCAGATCCAGATGGTAAACTAGTGAACACCACTGTCTATAGAGGCATGGTTGGTTCACTGATGTATTTAACTGCCAGTAGACCAGATATTATGTTTTCAACATGTTTATGTGCCAGATATCAGTCTAATCCAAAAGACTCTCATATGCTTGCTGTAAAGCGCATACTGAAGTACCTTAAGGGTGTCCCCAGTTTGGGTCTTTGGTATCCCAAAGGCTCAGGCATGGATCTAATGGGTTATTCAGATTCAGATCATGCAGGTTGTAAGATAGACAGGAAATCCACTACTGGTGGATGTCATTTCCTTGGTGGCAAACTGGTCAGCTGGACCAGTAAAAAGCAAACTTCAGTTTCATTGTCCACTGCTGAAGCTGAATACGTGTCTGCAGCCAGTTGTTGTGCTCAGATACTCTGGATGAAGAACCAGTTGCTTGATTATGGTATTAAGTATTCAAAGACCCCAATCTTTTGTGATAATACCAGTGCCATTGCTATCTCGAACAATCCAGTCATGCACTCCAAGACGAAGCACATTGATCTCAGGTATCATTTTATCCGTGATCATATTATGAAAAACAACATTGAACTCCATTTTATTCCCACTGACAAACAACTCGCTGACATTTTTACTAAACCTCTGGATGTCAAAACTTTTGAATATCTTGTTGGTGAGTTGGGAATGTTAAACCCTTAAATCTGGAACCTTGGTATTGAACGCCATTGTGTACTACTGAGGATCCTTGATTTAAAGATTTATAAATCTATGACTTCTTAGATATCGAACGCCATTGTGTACTATCTTTGCATTAATAGATTTCTGGATCAACATTCCAGGGGGAAGACTTGAAAGATATTTTTGTTCTTAAAAATGTTTTAAGTTCAGGGGGAATTTATTAATTTATTTTCTCACTGGACAAAATTTTCCAGAAAATATTACTGGTACCTTGTAAATGTGTCCCTCTCACTGATAATTAGATAGGTTGAAGTGCATGTTTGAGGTGACTTTTGTCTCCTTGTAAATGTGTCCCTCTCATTTGTCTGTATTAGTTGACGTGCATGTTTGAGATTATCAGTCTCTTTCAAATGTTGTTCACTGGTACTTTACTGGAGTGTCCCTCCAGTGTACCATCAGTACATGCTTCACTGGACTAATCCACCAGTGATACTGGAGTATCCAGTCAACCTCCAGATGTATTGATATGTCAGTCATAATACTTTTTATACTTGGTCATTGTGCGTGCCACGTATGCAAAATCTTTTGAAAAGATATTTATCTTGATATTTATCTTATAATCCTACGTGGCATGTGAATTTTTTCAAAGAAATGATGGTATTTTTACCTTGGGAAGACAAAAAGTGCAACTTGATACTGTTTGTGGGCTGTAAACCGTCACACATTTATGTGTGATGTGATGTAATTAATGCGGATCTCAGAACACGATCAAAATTATATTTGATAATTTCAAATTAACCGTTTGAGTTCCACATTCTCTCTCCTATATATACCCACTTTCAATTTCATTTGCATTTACTTCGAACATATTTACTCCCAAATCCTTCAAATTCCTTCATTTACTTCTTTCTTCATTCAATTCCAATCATAAATCTCTCTCTCATATTTATTTCATCAAATCTTCATCATAAACCCTAAATTCTTCAATTTCATCTTCATATATCTATCATATTCAATGGCACCAAGACAATCCAATTCACCTAAAAATCTGCTCGCCACCGAATATGCTCCTGTTCCAAATATTGTTAAGGCACCCCATATTACTCTTGAGGCTAAGGCCATAAGGATTAATATGAACAATTGGTTGGCTAGACTCACTAGCACCACTCATGCTCCCACCTCTCTCATCGGACGACTGAATGCTTTTTTCCTCAGTTGTCCACTCTATGGTGCTCTCACACGTAATCCAGGTAAAATGTATCATGATTACCTGTGTGAATTTTGGTATTCTGCTGTGTATGTTAAAAACAATAAAACCATCAACTACACATTGCAACAAGGCTCCAGATCGTTCACTCTCACTGTCGATTCTCTCAGAGATGTTCTTCAATTAAATTATTTGGCTGAGAATGAGATGGCAATTCCTCTCCCTACTGGTATAAATTTCAGGGATGTGTGCAGATTGATGGGGCACACTGAAATATTGGATGAACATGGCCAGTTGTTAAGAAAATGCACAATCTACATGAGCAAACTGACAGACTCATGGAGATATTTCTTCACTCATTTGGTTGAGTGCTTAGGTGGCAGTTCTGGAGGATTAGATCAGATTATTCAAATGCAGCTCCAGATTGCCTACTGCCTTTGGTTTGGATATAGAGTTGATTTCGCTCAGATCTTCTTTGATGATCTGGTGGACCGTCTGAAGGTGAAAGGTAGAAAACCACACATTCCATACATTCGTTTTCTTTCACTGGTATTTTTAAGAGCTTTGGGTGCTGAGTATGATTATGAAACAAATCATTTCTCTATGTGTGAATATCTGAGGGAATTGAGTTCCCTAAAATCAAGAGCTGGTGAGGTTGAAATTCCTGCAAATATGTTGGGTAATTTTGGAAATGATGCACCTGAAGAGCAAGAAGAGGCTCCAGGTAGGGGTCAGATTGTTGTAAGACCCACTGGAGTCATTGATGTTGAAAATGTGCAACCAGTAACCCAGGTGGCTCCTGTCACTGGACCTAGAACTGCCAGACGTCTAAGAAGAGGTGGAGTTCAGGTCAATCCGAATAGAGCTGAAACGAGCCATCCTGGTGATATTATGAACATAGATGGGTCTCCTATTTTTGAGGAAGAAAATGTTGTTCAGGTTGATGAGCAAGAAAATGTTGAGCAGGTTGAAAATGTACAAGTTGTTGAGCAGGAGACTGGTGAGCAAGATGCTCAGATTGACTTGAATGTAGAAGTTGGTGAACAGGCTGGTGATGAAACAGTTGGTGAAACATTTGTCTGGGATGAGGCTGATTCACCCATGTCAGAAGGTAATATTTTTGATACTGACATGAGCTTTCTGGGTGAAGAAGTAGAAAATGTAGTTTCTTCTGTTATTGCTTCTGTCACCCAACCACTTACTGAAATGCCACCACCTCCACCAGAATCCATTACTGCACCACCTCCACCAGAATCAAATATTCCACCACCAGAATCCATTAATGCACCACCACCACCACCACCACCTTCAATTCCATAAATAACTCCATACTTCAATCCTCCCACACTTCAAATTTCGCAAAATCAACCACCACCACTTGAAACTCAAATAGACTTATCTGAACAACGTGTGCTGGACTCAACAGTTGTAACTACTGAAACTTCCTTTGAAGAGGTTTGGGCACAAGTACCTTTAATGACCAGAATGACTTCAAATCTTGAACCTCCCAGTGGTCCCTCCTCTTCTTCTTCAGCCGAGGTCCAAGGCCTTTTAAGTAAGGTAGCGGACCTGGAGAGATCACTCCAGTCTTCATCACAGGTTGTTTCTGATTTCAATTCTTTATTGTCAAATAATCTCTCATCAGAAATGAATGTGTTTGCTGAAAATGAGAAGCTGGTGGTCGAGAAGTTAAATGAGCTGGTACTGGCCACCAATAACAATTCTGAAAATCTCAAAGTGGCAGTCCAGGGATTAGAAGCAAGACTGGTTAGTTCTGTTCAGACTACAGTGAAAGATGAACTTGTTCAACCACTGACAGGTCTGACAGAAGAAGTTCAGAAGTTGGTTACTAGGGTTAGTGGTTTGGAGAGTAGGCCAACACTTGATCAGAATGCCGTTGTTAGCACTATCAGTGATGAGTGTGCTAAGAAGTTCAGACTTGGTATGTTGAAAGAAATATCTGAAGATATTTCTGGGTCTGTTCTTAGAACAATTCAAGATGGTTTGTTGCCACAAGTTGTGAAGATAATAGAAAATGAAATGCCAAAGCACTTGTCTTCAGAAATTGATTTTATCAAGAAGGAAGTGACGAAGCTAAGGCACACTGTGAACATCACAACTCCAACTGCTGGAAGAACTTTTGGTGAGACAGACAGGTACATGCTTGAACAATTATGGAATGCCCACAAGTCTCAAACTGGTGGACATTCCAAGGGGGAAAAGTCGTCTGTTCCAGAAGGTTTGGTAAGGAAACAGAAGGAAGTTGTTGCCAGTGCTATTGAAAAAGCCTTTGCTACTGAAAGCATCGTGTAACAAGAAAGAGTAACTGGTACTGATGCCAGTGCACAAGAAGCACAGAGGGCACTTGGCACTGAAGCCATTATGCAGGTTGAAGAGGCTGCTGGTACTGATGCCAGTGAGCCCCAGTTTGAAGCATTCTCAGATATCATAACTACGCAAAAGTCAGTAAAAAGAAAGCCACACGTGATATCTGGAGAAGAGACTGAAATTGCTGGAAGTTCATCAGAGTTTCCTACTGCTGATGATGACACCTCGAAGAGACTGGAGCAAGAATGCATTATGATAGAAATATTCAAGAAAAATCAAAGAGATGAATTGCTGGCCCACAAAAGGGAGATGGCAAATATGGGGACTCTGGATTCGTACAATGCTGGCAGGTTGGGCATACTTATTGATGTGTACAAAAAGATGAAGGATGACCCCAGAGTTCATCAATGTCTGGATGCATTAGATGATGTTCACATTCGCTCCAGGTACTCTGAAGAAGAACAATTGTATGATGCTGTAACTTATGGTGTCAGCGTACCTGAACTAATCAGACAAGAGAACGGAGGAACTGGTGAACCTCCAGAGAAAGATTAGAAAGAATGCTGGTGCTCTGGAGATAGAGTACAGAAAGAAGATGAAAGGCTTGCCAAAACTTACTGCCAAACAGCTCAAAGCAATGAAAGATGCAGATCTGAGCACATTCATTCCTCTGGATACTTCACTCAAAATCAATCGTGAACAACTCCAGTCTGCCGTCGAACGACAAAGAGTATCCAAGGAAACTGAACATATGATCCAGATGGCTAAGCAGAAAGCCAAGTATGAAGATATGTTGAAATTCAGGGTTGATACCAGAAGGATCATAGGTGCTGAAATCAAATTAGCTGAACAACATGAAGGCATGACCAGGTTTAATATAAAGTTGACCAGAGAGGGTAACTTTACTGATGAAAGGAAGAATGCATCAGTCCAAGCTTTTGGATGGACTGAACTGAAGGAGATAGGATTAACTTTCAAAGGAAAAACTGATTTGTCTCCTGATGTCAAGGCATTTATGAAGAGGATTGAAAAGGTTTGGATAAGAATACAACAGATGGAAGTTGTTCTGGGTATGAGACCACCAGTTTCTGTTCCATCCTCTCCATCACCAAAGAGAAAGGCTTCTGAAGATGCTCCTGGACAGACGTCGAAAAGAAGGGCCTAACTCTTGTATCATTTGCTTGTAATTTGTATTTAAATTCACAAAATTGTAACTTATTTTCTGTTGATGGCTGTAAATATAGTTGCATATTTTGATTCACAAAGTAAATGATCAGATTTAGTCTAAGTTAGAATTAAAAGATGAAACTGGAACACTGATGATCTATAAAGTGTTTCCCAGTAACAATAAATTTTTAGACTAAGTCAAAACAAGTGTTTTTCAAGCATACAAAGTTGTATAGATATAAGCTTGAAAAACCTTGCATTATTTCTAAACAAATAGGGGGAATTTGTTAGGTCCAGATTTACTGGACTAGCTCCAGACTCGACTACTGGAGCCTTACTGAAGATCTGTCCATAAATGATAATTACTGGACCTACTCCAGACTTGGAATCTGGAGTCCCTCTGAAGATTTGTTCAGAAATAATGGAAGACCAGTGAGCAAATACTTGTATAGGAAATCTGGAGTATTCCAGATTAGCTTACTGGACTTCACCCCAGTCCAGATCTATTCTAATGAAGACGTTCTCACTGAAGTCAAAGACTGAAGTCAGAATAAAGAAGACTGACAAATGTCGGAGTCCACTGGAAGTCTTACCAGATCTACGACTGGAGGATTGTCAGTGTTCTAGACCTTACAAGTCTGAACACTGATATCGAGGAATTGACTTTTTGCCTTTACACACTTTCCAAAGGACATTCCACTTGTTCTTTACCAAAGTGCTTACGTGTGTAAAGGTGGTTGGTTAAAAGGATAATAAGTCATTTGATGTGACTTTATCCTTGTACCTTAACCAATGCATTTAATGATCTTGTCGGTTCATTAAATGCATGCAACCATATTTGTACGGCACAAATTCACTGGTGAATTTGTTTGCCTATAAATACAAAGTCATATTCTTCGTTAAAATTACTTTTAGCATTAAAGGTGAATTTGTCTAAATACTCACGATCTTAAACAGGGATACTTCACAACTTTAAGTATCTCGATCCAAAGAGTTTATTTGGCAAATATAGATCATTTGTAATTCATAGGTTGTTAGGATACTTACATACTTGTATTATCTTGATTCCGCACAACCTTGTATTTTATTTAACATCATAAATAAAATACACTTGAAAAATTATATTGTGTTCCACCTTTAATTTATTGCTTTTAGTCTTGTATTACTTTGTTTATATTCTTGTATTTATATTCAGGTAATACTAGTCCAATCTAGTGCTTATTAGACTTGTTGTATTTTACACTTCTGAATTAACCATCGAGTTTGGGACTTTACAACACCTGTTTTAAGTAAATCTTATTTCTTTTGAAAGGCCTAACCACATGCAATCATTTCCTATTTTTAGAATTAACCGAAACAACATACACAAGAAGTTATAGCCACTTAAAAACCGCAAAAATGCATTTCTTTAAGACCAGATCTGGTCTTACTTACTAATTCTAACATTTTCTTATTTTTGGGGGTTTGTTGCCTTTACACGGTAAGACCCGATCGGAAAATGACAATTTTGTTATTTGCACTCTTTATCAACATAGACATAAGTATGTTTATGATTACATACGTATACGATAGATTCCGACCTTTTAAACTCATTTGGAACTCTAACAAAAAGCTCCAACGGGATGTTTTGGGACTCAGATTTGACCCACTAAACACACCCGTTTTAAGTAAGTCTTATGTCTTTTGAAAGGCCTAACCACATGCTATCATTACATATTTTTAGATTTAACCGAAACAATAGACACGAGAAGTGATAGCCACTTAAAAACCGTAAAAAATGCATTTCTTTAAGACCAGATCTGGTCTTACTAATTCTAACATTTTCTTATTTTTGGGGGTTTGTTGCCTTTACACGGTAAGACCCGATCGGAAAATGACAATTTTGTTATTTGCACTCTTTATCAACATAGACATAAGTATGTTTATGATTACATACGTATACGATAGATTCCGACCTTTTAAACTCATTTGGAACTCTAACAAAAAGCTCCAACGGGATGTTTTGGGACTCAGATTTGACCCACTTAAACACACCCGTTTTAAGTAAGTCTTATGTCTTTTGAAAGGCCTAACCACATGCTATCATTACCTATTTTTAGATTTTACCGAAACAACATACACAAGAAGTTATAGCCACTTAAAAACCGCAAAAAATGCATTTCTTTAAGACCAGATCTGGTCTTACTAATTCTAACATTTTCTTATTTTTGGGGGTTTGTTGCCTTTACACGGTAAGACCCGATCGGAAAATGACAATTTTGTTATTTGCACTCTTTATCAACATAGACATAAGTATGTTTATGATTACATACGTATACGATAGATTCCGACCTTTTAAACTCATTTGGAACTCTAACAAAAAGCTCCAACGGGATGTTTTGGGACTCAGATTTGACCCACTAAAACACACCCGTTTTAAGTAAGTCTTATGTCTTTTGAAAGGCCTAACCACATGCTATCATTACCTATTTTTAGATTTTACCGAAACAACATACACAAGAAGTTATAGCCACTTAAAAACCGCAAAAAATGCATTTCTTTAAGACCAGATCTGGTCTTACTAATTCTAACATTTTCTTATTTTTGGGGGTTTGTTGCCTTTACACGGTAAGACCCGATCGGAAAATGACAATTTTGTTATTTGCACTCTTTATCAACATAGACATAAGTATGTTTATGATTACATACGTATACGATAGATTCCGACCTTTTAAACTCATTTGTAACTCTAACAAAAAGCTCCAACGGACTGTTTTGGGACTCAAATTTGACCCACTAACACACACCCGTTTTAAGTAAGTCTTATGTCTTTTGAAAGGCCTAACCACATGCTATCATTACCTATTTTTAGATTTTACCGAAACAATATACACAAGAAGTTATAGCCACTTAAAAACCGCAAAAATGCATTTCTTTAAGACCAGATCTGGTCTTACTTACTAATTCTAACATTTTCTTATTTTTGGGGGTTTGTTGCCTTTACACGGTAAGACCCGATCGGAAAATGACAATTTTGTTATTTGCACTCTTTATCAACATAGACATAAGTATGTTTATGATTACATACGTATACGATAGATTCCGACCTTTTAAACTCATTTGGAACTCTAACAAAAAGCTCCAACGGGCTATTTTGGGACTTAGATTTGACCCACTAAAACACACCCGTTTTAAGTAAGTCTTATGTCTTTTGAAAGGCCTAACCAATGTAAGGTTGGTATAACACTTTTGACTGCTTTGGCTAGAGCTGGCTGAGGGGGTAATCATTCGCTCTGCAGAATGGGTGGTTCCTAAATTGGTTAGGTTCCCACATTCTAAGAACAAAGATCCTATCTTCATGAGGAGAGACGGGATTGGAAGAGGCTAATAAAAACTTCAATCTCAACCTAAGAAGAACCAAATGTAAGGTTGGTTCAACACTTTTGACTGCTTTGGCTAGAGCTTACTGAAATGGAAATCATTCGCTCTTCAGAAAGGGTGGTTCCTACATTGGTCAGGTTCCCACATTCTACATCATTTTCAAGAACAAAGATCCTATCTTCATGAGGAGAGACGGGATTGGAAGAGGCTAATAAAAACTCCAATCTCAACCTAAGAAGAAACAAATGTAAGGTTGGTTCAACACTTTTGACAGCTTTGGCTAGAGCTGACTGAAGGGGAAATCATTCGCCTTCATGTTTAAAATGAAATGCCTATGTTACTATTGCAGACAGAAATGAGATACCAATGAAGCAGAAATCCCAATCTCAAAATGAGAAAGCTATTTCATGAACGTCCACATTTTGTAGTAGTGTACAGAATGGGCATGCTTTGCCTAGAGACCTCATAAAAGTATCAAATAACCAGAGTACATAGATTATAAGAATCTAAGTAAAAGTAAGAATCATAAGCTACGGGTTACCACAAACATACCTGAAAGTTTATTTCCAGACATGTGAGAAAAATTCTTAGCAAGACGAATGGATTCCTCAGAGCTAAAAGAAGGGAAACCATTGCCATTGCTAAGCTTGCTGTCAAGATAATTACTATTGTTACTCACAAATTCAGGGCTAAAATTCTTATATTCAGAACTTCGGCCAAAATCACTTGCATTTAGTTCATAATTAGATCCTTGATATGTGTAATCATCCTGTCTTGCAAATGAGAACCTAGACTGGTTGCTGTTTTGTGCTTTTCTTGAACTTAAAACTCTATGAGATTCAGGTTGTTTATTACTTTCACCTAAAAACTTAGCCAAGTTTCGTGGTGAAGTTAAGGACTCATCTCAAGGATCAAAATTCATAGATAAAATATCAGATATTATACTATTTTCTCCTATATCCATGCCAGTATTGTGGTCTCTCTTTTCTGCAGCTGCTGCTGCTTCAAACATTCCCAAGTGACTTCCAACCCCTTTAGTACCATGAAAATAGGAATTCCCATTACATACATCTAAAGAAGAGTGACCATTAACTATTGGTACATTAAATGCATGTTGGGGAACTTTGTCAGGATTTTCACCAACTACTTGAGGATCTAGATTGCCGTTAGCCGAGACATATGCATGTTGGTGAGAATAACTTGTAGAAATATTTGGGCGAGGAGAAATATGAGGCAGACTCTGTATCAAGCTTGTACATGTAACAATTTCTTTATCACTGAGCCTCTGATCATTGAATGACAGCAGATCTTCTTCCTCTTCACTAATCACAATTTCTGCTACTTTGTTTTGAAAATCTGATACTGAATCAGATTGTTTTGCGCTTCATTTGAGTACAAAGGTTTTGCAAATTCCTCTGCTTTAGATGCTTGTAACATTATATTATTAGGGATTATTAGTGACATGTTAGAAAATGAGTTGTCAATCCTTCCTATATCAGCAACATTCAGATCCTCATCTTGAACAAGATTAGAAGATTGCCTGGATGTATCTTTATTCTTTAGAGAGGTGGTAGAAACCTGGCAGCTTGGGGTTGAGCAAGATGGAACTCCAATGGTGACAGGTGTCTCAGAAAGCGTTCCTTTGTGGTTCAGACCCATCACCTTTTTCGCCGGTACTAAATTCCCCAGGTTACCTTTTTCTTGGGAAGTGTGGTTTTCTTCACTATGCTTACTTACCAACTCATCCACGTGAGAAGGACTCACTACTGCTGCTGAAAACGAAACGGTAGAACTAGACAAATCGGCTTGTCCCTTAGAGGTTCCATTGGAAGTTGCTACATTTACAAGCACATGCTGACTATTTGAAGCACGTGTTCCCCTGTAGTGCATCAAAACCAGTGGAGCTTTAACAAGAACTCTGTTAGTCTTCTCTTTTGACCCATTTATTTAGGATATAAAGGATTAGATGTGCCAAATAGGTCCAAAGTTGCCAAATTCTAACTTTAATGCAAATCTCTACTTCTATACTATTTTATGCTGCATTTAAGCCACTACACTCCAAAAGTTTTTAAAATTTACATAATACTCTGATATGTCGTATTTTATACCCATTTCCCATAATGAATATAGTTGATTTAGCATGTTTTATGAGTCGTTTTTGTATACATTTGGTGCGTTTATGGTATTTGTTAGTGTTTCAGGTTACAGACAGGTCTTTAAGCGTAATTCTGGAGAAAACGACATTGTTGAGATGAAATAAGTGCTAACGGATGATTTCCGGAGCATTTGGATGAAGATTTCAGAAAGTCAACAAAAGTCAAAGCTGGCAAAAGGACCATTGTGCCGCGACTAGGAGTTGCGCCGCAACTATCCTAGTTGCGCCGCAACGCCTTCTATACCTGGCCAGCCACGAGTCAACAATGGTCAATGGTCAACGCAAGTCAACTCTCCATTGCGCCGCAACCATTTTAAAGTTAATTAAGTTGCGCCGCAACTCCCATAGTTGCGCCGCAATGCATTCAAGTTCAAGCCGGCCTTGTTCAATGAAAGTCAAAAGTCAATGCGAAAGTCAACCTTGGTTGCGCCGCACTGCATAGCTGCGCCGCAACTGGGTCCGATTCTGAACAGATTTTAGGGAAGTATAAATAGCATGCAAAAACATCCCAAAACCCTTCTTCTCTTCCCCCAGCCGATTTTGAAGACTTTTTCAGAGATATTTTCATCTATTTATCATCTTTAAGGATTTCAAACACGATTGGATCAATTTCGTTTATTATCATTCGGTAACAATGAATTCTTCATATTTTATTTGTTATTCTTATTTTAATATGAGTGGCTAATCGCTTCATCATCCATCTTGATGGAGTGAGACAATATGTAAAGATTGCACAATTTTATTAATTCAATGTTGATTTCATTTAACGTTATATCGAGATCTTAGCGTATTTCTTCCTTATAATTTATCTTGAATTGATTGGTGATTTATGTGTGTCTTTGGTAATTATTGATTTCATATATTTCATTTTGATTGTTTGGGTACAAACGATTGGGTCTATGACGGGTACGGTAGATAATCGTTCATGATAATAGGGAGAAATGTGTTAACGGTTGGGTACAATCGATAGGTATAATTGTTATTTCAATAACCAAAACAATTGTTTGATTAGGGAAGTTATAAAAGATGTCTTGGGTACCGGTCTTTGTAACGAAACTAGTTTAAGCAAGAGAGTCAAATGATGTCATTAACTTGACGGGTACGGGGTTGGTGCTTGTTTGAGTCTCGGTTATTTTAATCAACTTAATTTGGATTTGAACTTCATTTATGTGCAATCTGAGCGTATTGTTGAGCGAAATCAAGATGGATGCCTTTTAAATTATTGTCATACAAATTATTTTTACTTTCGTCTTCAGACGAACCCTGCCCCGGTCATACCGGATTTAAGTTATTTACTTTTACTTTTTGCAAAGTGACAATTCGGTCACAAAACCCCTTTTCATTTGAATTACTTAATTTTAACAATTGCTTTCAAAGTCCTTGTGTTCGATCCTGACTTACCATTTATCTTATATATACACGAACGGGTCCACTGCCCGAGAGTGTGCATTAGGTAGTAAAATCGGTATTTCTTGTTTATAAATTTAAAACTCGATTTTGCACATCATACTCCTAACCACTCATCTTTCAAATACTTCATAACTTTTAATTCCAACCAGTCATCTTTTAACCATCTCATTACTTTTCATCTCAGCCAATATTCATACGACTATTGCTACTTTGAACCATGCAATAATAGATTTTACTATTTTGGCAAACAATAATGATTCAACACTACAAATAAATGAGTCACGAAAAGGAGCAACACAATTCACCACCAGCGCCATTCTGTTGACCACGAAGTGTTCATTCCCGCTGCATTGTGGGACTACATGCTCGTGATCTTTTTTTTATAACAACAATCTATCATACTCCTAAACTACACGAATGCCTAGGATGCAACCTAGGACTTCCAAACCCCTCAATAATCCCCCCCCCCCCCCCTCTTTGACCTTACCAATGGGCTATCAACCCCATTGGCTACAACCTCGTGATCTCCTACTTTATTTTATTCAATGACTTAAATTATTGTTGTAATGGGTTGTCTTTGCGATCATACGAAAGCATTCATTACAAATGAAGAGCAAAAAGTTTTTGCAGGTCAACCCAAACCCGACCTGGTCTGTTCCAACCCATATTAATATTTAACCTGATTCAACCTATCCATCCCGCCACCTCTTACAAATAAAATCATGTGCACAAGGCAGGACTTTACCAAGAGGCTGCTGCAGGTAGAGCTACTGGTCTCCAAGAACTACTATTTGGTGAGTAAATTTTCGTGCTTTTAGCTGCTAGATTCTGTAAAAAGGGACTAAAGTCGTCAGTAAAATCAATGTCAATCTATGGCTCTCATAAGCTTTGTTCTCAGAAGACTTCTAACCAAAACTATAAAACCAAACAATTAACAATATGCAATAAAATTCAGGCAACATTTTGATCAAAACATTATTATAACAGGATACGTAAAATGGTCTCTATATACCATCAAGCAAGGTCAACTCAGAATATCTTACATTGGTGGTACTTTTACTAGGTTTTGGCCAAGCAAAAGTGTTGTTATTAGAGTATTCATCAGCCGGAGGTGGCAAGAGATTTCCCGAACGCCGTTGCATGTCATTTGTAACGCTGGCAATTTGCTGAACTCTATTCCTTTACAAATCACTATGTATGTTAATTCGGGGGAAATAATCATCTCTCGAATCCAACCAACAAAAATTAAGTAATATGTATCTCGCAATTCATTATACTCTATGTGTAAGATTAATGGTAATGCCATGATGTCATTATTCCAAACTCCCCAACATATCCTGAATGAAAAAGTTAGCGTTAACAAATGAGTTTTAATCTGCAAGCAGACACCCTTTACTCACTGAGCTAAAATTTATTGGATGTACCAAGTGTCCAAATAAATTTCTCAAAAGGCCTGTTAAGCTCCTTATGTATATACTTTCCAGGCGACTTCAGGGGTTTGGGAACATGGATAGATCTACAAAATGTAGGTATCATGGAGAGACAATATGCAAATGAGTACCTTGTATGTTCTGATACTATTTCATCTTTAGTGAAGCTATCTTCTTGCCGTCCAAACTCATGCAAGTACAGACAATCAGCATTGGTGCAGGGCTGGGTTGACAAAATGAAAGTGCCCAGTGAAAATTTTACCATGATGAGCAGTAAATCAACAAAAAAGATTGATCATTATTTATCATACCGAATTCCTCAGCCATCTCTATAATCACCACGCACTACTACAGATTTAAGTAAAGGAGACCTGTTTTTGAGGGCTTTAGAAACCACTTTTTAACCGGTCTCTATGAAAGGGGTTTCTTTTATATTGTAAAAACCGGTTTCCTTGTAAAGATATAGAAACCTGTTTTAATCACCAAATTGGTTTCCTGATATGTTAAGAAACCTCTTTTATAAGTAAAACGGGTTTCTTTAACATGTTTAGGCACCATTTGTATTAGTAAAACCGGTTCCCTTATATAAATATACAAACCCTCTTCTAAGTATAAACTGGTTTCTTTTCTTAATCTCAGTTTATATAGAAACCAGTTTTGTAATGCAAATATATATCAATATTATACACTAGGAATTTAAATTAAACCTTGAAAATTAAAATTTAATATAACTAATATATCTTGATCACAAATATCAAATAGCTAAATATATATAACTCAGGTATATAAAACATGACAATTCCAAAGAGTATATATCTTGATCTTCTAGTACATAATTTTTTCTACTACTAATATATATCTTGATCTTCATAGAGTTTCCATCTTGATCTTCAAAGAGTTTTCATCTTGCACCTTTTATATCTGCAAGTAAATAGCACAAGTAAATCAAGGTTTCTACCAAACAATTAAAGTTACAACTATTAATTACGCTCTAATTTATGTAGTACACGGGAACAAATGATTATTTGGGTTGTGCAAGTACAGACAGAGACGGATCCAAGAATTTGTCTAAGTGATGGCAAGAAAACTTACTTGATGAAATGAGCATCATTAGAGCCATTAAACAACACCAAAAGAAACTTGTAAAACTGCAACGAAATAGCCCCAAAACAGCCACAAAATTCTGCACTTTAACAACAATAATACACCTTAAAAACAAAAGCAAAGTAATGCTTACACTTGATATAACAACTTTCAGTAGCTAATATACTGCAAAGCGCACCAAAACACGTACAACAGCAGAAAGCATCTTATAATAGTCTACAAAACAAATTCCAGCTAAATTGCTGCAAAAATAGCAGCAAAAAAGCCTTCAAACAGACGATTTAACAGCAAAATAGCAGTTAAACAACATAAGAAAACATCAAAGGAACAGTAAGTAATAATACTACAATTTTAGCCGATAAGTTTAAAATTTTGTTACGCTTTACACATATATGGGTGCCTATGGGTATCGATTACTAGTATTCACATGTAACCAAATAATCTCACAATGTTTCAAAGCTCCTGTAATTTTAATGATCATAGTTCACAAATTCAAAATACGATACCTAAAAAGCTCAAAAGAAGCTGCCATATATTCACAAGTAACCATATCCTTTATAGATAGTTCAGTTATTTTGTCTTCTAGAGATAAAGTTTAACTAGTATAAACGCCCTTTAAGTTAGTGGATTACATCTCAAACTCTACCTGTAACTCAAGAGCTTAAACAGTCCATTTGGGGACACGAAGGAAAGTTATCTGTGACACGAAGGTAAGAGTCAAATTTGGAACGCCTGAAAGGTGAGAGTTCACTTCTATTATACCAAAGATCTCACATCTGACTAACACCCCATCACTGGACACATGAAAATAAAAATAACGGTCAGTGGGCTGGTTTGTAAACACTTTTCTGTATCATTCTTTTATCATACATAAAGTAACGTTTCAATTATATTTATCCTCGTTAGTGGCAAGAAGAGTGCGCCAAATTTTAATAACTCAAGTTGAAAGAAATTATGATGCATACCTGTTAATGATTGTATCCATCTCCTCAACAAAATTGACATACACATCATTATTTGCATGATAGACCTATGTTGCCCTCCATGGTACACATGAGGATGTGGCCCTAGAAGGGAATTGTTGACGTTAGGACTTATTACCAGTGACAACACTCAACATCTTACCAACTATGAGATACAATCAATTAACTTTTTAGACTGAGTATAACTAAATGAATTACTCACCCATGACAATTCATCAAGCAGAATTTTTTTTCTTCGATCTGCATTACTTTAACGATGACCCAATCACTTTAGCTCAAACTGATAGCATAAGCCAGGTATTTGGCATCCGTAATAACAACATATGGCAATAAAGATATTATTCCATCATCACTTTCCATTTAGATCAAGTAAAACCTCTGCCTCTGCATCTAAACTATCCTACAAAACCAAAAAAAAAAAGTGACACAAAGTTATTAATCCCTAGAGATTAACCGTCAATTGTACTCACCACTAAAAACTAAAAAGTTACCGTTTCATTCCAAAGGAAAAATGGTTAAGAAGAAAAGATCGACAAATGTCTAAATGGGTTTCAAGTTTTAAGTGAATTTATGCCTTCCAAGTCTTGGAGGCAACTCATGGTTCAAGAAACAGAGGTGTAAAGTGGACCAAAACGACTGTGTCTCTTGTATAAAAAAGAGTATCAACTATTGCTAGACGTAGGTTTTCAAGAAGAAAAAACAATATCCTTGAGCACAATGAATTTATTTAACTACAACAAAGAGATAGATTAAGCATTAAACTAAGTTAATTTATCACCCATTGCTCATTTGAAAGCGATACCATTCACTTTTTCCCCTATTTAGAATTAGATTATAAAAATATCTAATTATTCACTTCTTCCGAGTCGAGATCTTCAAGCCTATCTCATAGTAAAACATCTTGAATTGTTTCGATCACTTCACACAAAACCACATATGAGCAAAAAGAATTAAAAGGCAGTAAAACTATTATTAAAAGCATAAACTAATTCCATCAATCTACATGCATATTAATACCTTTAATTTACGGCTTAACCTATATTCATAATAGTTAAGAATATTGGCCGTATTTTATTATGGCAATCTCCAGAACTATTTTTCAATTTTATTTTCACGATCCTTATAAAAGACAAATGATTTTAAAGTGAATTAGCATATCTAAAAATTGGACAACACTCTCAAAACCCTAAAACTAAAATAAATAGAACTTACCATCTTGTGAGTGGTGATAGCCAACGGAGATGGATGTTGTGAGTTGTGGCAGTACGATGGTGGTTCCAGGTCAGTGGTGGCGGTTCCATGTTGCTCAATTACTATGGAGATGATATGCTGGTGGTTATGAGGAGAAGGACAAAAGCGATGCTGAATGTGTTTGAGATATGTAAAAGTTAAAAGGCGATGGATTTGTTCAAAAAAATAAGAGGGAATTTCAATTTTTTTCAGGCCGCTATGAAAGTTTATAGACGTGTTGCTTCGGAACCGATCTCTATTAGATTACTATGGAGACGTGTTTTTTGAAAACAGGTTTCTATTTAGATTGGTTTAGAGACGTGTTTTATATAAAAACCGGTTTTAATGAAAAGAGACCGGTTATTGCTTCAAAATTGGTCTCCATTTGTAGCTATAGAGAAGTGTTTGTTTTACTTCAAACCCTTTTGTATACATAGAAACCATTTTTTGTTAAAAACTGGTCTCCTTATATTTTCTAAAACCAGTTTTATCAATTTTTTTGAAAACTGGTTTTTATGGGGGGTCTCTATTTAGATTTTTGTAGTAGTGACAGTACTTTGTGGTCCCAAAACAGGCCCTGCAACAAAAGTCCACCTGCTATCATATAAAACTAGGAAATTTGGGTCGCGCATTGCGATTACATTTAGTTTACTAATTCAATTACGTTAAGGTAGTTTACTAAGATTGAATCCACAACCGCTTAACTAAAAACCAATACGTGTTTTATATGAATAATAATGAAATAAAATAATAACAATAATATTAATACAAAATAATCGTACGTATATACCAAAACATGTTGAATAAAAATTAAGGAAAAAAAAACAAAAAAAAACAAATGTTTAAAAACATACAAAAGAATAAAATCATAAAAATAAGATAAGAAACAAAATATAAAGCATTTTTAAAAGTTATAAAAGAACAAAATATTAAGTGTAGAAAAATGTATAAAAAAACAAATGTTAAAATAGAAAAAAAAAAAAAAACACATATTATATAAGCATAGGGACTAAAAAAGAATCCAAACAGAAAATAGGAGGGGCAGGAAAAAATGAAAGGACAAAATGCAAATAGTACGTATATACCAAAACATGTTGAATAAAAATTAAGGAAAAAAAAACAAAAAAAAACAAATGTTTAAAAACATACAAAAGAATAAAATCATAAAAATAAGATAAGAAACAAAATATAAAGCATTTTTAAAAGTTATAAAAGAACAAAATATTAAGTGTAGAAAAATGTATAAAAAAACAAATAGAAAAATAGAAAAAAAAAACACATATTATATAAGCATAGGGACTAAAAAAGAATCAAACAGAAAATAGGAGGGGCAGGAAAAAATGAAAAGAACAAAATGCAAATATTGTAACAATATATTTAAAAACTCAAAATAAAAAAAAGGGAAGGGGGAGGTTTCGAACCTTAGCCCTTCTCCCAAAGTGTATAGCCTCAACCATTGAACCAAAAATATCTTTATTTCATTTTAGCTAATTGTAATATTTATGTTAATAAGGCAGATAAAGACAAAAAATCACTGTTCATAACTTTCACCGTTAATGATATTACAACTAGTAAAATTACCCGCACTTCGTTGCAGATTTGTCATGTTTAAATTTCGTTAACAATTTTTCCTAAACAAAATTTTTTTTGTTAAGAACAAATTATTTAACATTTGATCTGAATATATTTTATCAAATATAAATAATCGAAAACAAATTTTTTATCATTATTATGTTGGAATATGTAATAACATTTTTACGTATATAAATTTTTGACAAAGTATAACTTTTTGTATAATTTTTAAAGAAAATATGTTACGAAAACCGGCTAACCGCCATATAAATATATCATATTATTTAGAACGAACTATAACATATCAACCATAGTAAATTAACAACGTATAAAAGTATATGGTATTTAACACGTGGTATTAGCGTCATTTTTGTGGTATTACGATAACCACAAAAATGACGCAAATAACATAAGTACTCTGGACAACATTGTCAAACGAATAATATTATAACAATTGTAGTAAAATAACATCGTATAAAAACATCCATTATTATTTAATACATGATATTAAAATAATCACTTAGTCATTTACAAATATCTTCTACTATGTAGCATGAATCATAACATATGAACCATAGCAAAATAACAACGTATAAAAATATCCGTTATTATTCAACATGCTGTATGAAAATAATCATAATGGTTAGGTTAATTATAGAAGCAACACGAGCGAACAAAATCCTAAACGAATAATATCATTGTGGTTTTTTCTTGCACCTTAACAAAATAACAGGTACTATTATAATAAAATGGTCCACCTGAAATTTGTTTTGTTGGACATACATTGTTGACCCAATTCAATTCGGTCATCAAAATTAAAGCCTTATCTCACAAGCCCCATTTAAATAACCACAAAGTTAGATCATAATTACAAAACCGCCACTGTGAATAGTGTTTGAAACGACAATATATTAGCATTAAACGACAGCAGCTTTTCATGGTAATTGAGCTGTAGGGTAATAAGAAGAAATAAACATCTTGATCATGTCATAGTGTTCTAACCTCAAAGGTCTACCCTCCAAGACAAATCCATGTGTTGATTTTATACTACGGACTGCTTCTTCCTCTTTGGAGTAAGTAATATATCTAGACAATGAGAACACTGGAAATGAAAAAGTAGAACAGTAATAAGGCAAACTGGAATAATAGCTAGAATTTCATATCCAATCAACATAGGTATCACCCGATCAGGTTTAGCATGTATGATTCCATCACCATGGCCATTTATGCAAATAAAGTCAAATCGATATAGCAATACTCGATATCCAAGATAATACTCAAAATTCAATTTAACACCAGATCGCCATATACATTCAGCTTTATAGGTATATCATATTACTCGTATATGATTCCAAGTTTCCAACCATACACAACGAGCTAATTAAATACTTTATATAGCATAACAATAATATTTCTTCAGGACAACTTTACATTTCATTGAATGAAATTTACTAAACTTCATCCATCTTCATTTATCAAAATATTAATTTCTGTAATTAGAATTCTTTTGAATATAATGAAGTGGATTCATTCTAAAGACAGCGAGTGTTATATCTAGTAAATTGCATAATACATTGCATTTCACCAAAAAACCAATCTGAAGGATAACCTTAATCGGAGGAAGAACACTATAGCTGAGTGCTCCCAAACTTATTGTGTAACATCAGTAAAATTTGACCGTTAGACTCTTTCCGAAATTTGACCAATAACTTAATTTATTAGTGTAAATGCTTTTATTTTTAGACACATGACTAGTAATGAGATTGTCGGGTCAATTAATCAATCTATTATGTGACGCGAGATTAAACGAAACACGGACTAGCTAGAAGCTTAGACGGGTCAACCCATGGGTCAAATCCACAACCCATGACCCAACTAGTGACCCAACCCTATCCCATTCCCCATCCATCCACTCTTCCACCCACCTCCACCACCCACTCATTTCTCCATCTCTTTCTCCCTCTAAAATCTCCAAGAACACACATACATTTATCTCTCACTCTCTCTCTCTAGATTTCTATCACACTTATTGAAATTTAAGCAAGATTAAAACTAGAATAATAATCATCATCATCTCCTCATCATCGTACCTCAAATTTGAAAGTCAAGTGCAAGGAAAACCTTCCCATCGGGTCAAATTCGGGTTTCAACCATTGGTGCAAGAATTGGTAAGTCAAATTTAGCTTAAAAGCATCATTCTATGTTATAAACACGTTCCTAAACCAAACCCATAAGATTCTTGGTCAAAAATTGGGTCAAAACCCTAATGGGTCAAAATTAGGGTTCTTGGTTATCCAAAATGTGGCAAAACCGATTTTAACAATTGAAGGGTGTCTTGGGTCGATTTGATGTGGGGTTTATGTTTACTTAACGAATTTATGTTAGAAATGCACAACAATTGAGCCGAATCATCACAAATCGATTTTAAGACAAAATTAGGGTTTTTGTTGGATAAAACTTGGTCAAAACGAATTAAACATTTGTTTTGGTGAAATGGAACGAAATTACAAGATGGGTTACGATTGTTGATGTCTAATTATGTTTAATTAAGTAAGAATTTGAGTTTGGAACCACCCAAGTCGATTTAATCGTGAAAATTAGGGTTTGGAGTGTTCAAGTCAAACTGTTGACTTTTTGGTCAATTGATCCTCGCCCAGATTTGACTCACCGTAAAATACGCCCCAAAGCACCGTAATTTACGGTGCTCTACTTTTGCATTAAGCACCAAGGGCTCTGTTTACGCTGAATTCAATCTCCCAGACACCAAAAATGGAAGATAGGAGCCACCGTAGCTTACGGTGGACTCCACCATACCATACGCCGACCACCACCTTACCCACCGTCTGCTACGCCAACCTCTGCCACCTGTTACGCTAGTGCAAATGTAACCACCGTAAGTTACGGTGGTGACCGCCGTAGCTTACGGCCTTCCCCATCTCTCATTTTTCTGTTTTGTCATCTAGCGGCTTGTACGTGCTTCTAGGATCGAGGCAAGGTTTCCATTGGGTGTACCCTCGCTCCCCTAGTGTCATATTGAAGCTACACGAGTCGGTTGAAGTAATGTAGTGACAATAAAACTTAATCTAGGGTTCAAAACAACCTAGCTACATATATATTTAACTAAATGACGGGTAGCGAAAGTGTGATGAACTTTTGAACGACTTTAAATCAAACGTAACTTCTTTGATGATAAAAGAAAGCCTCGGGAATCACTTAGAGTCGTAAACCATCTACAAAACCGTAATTAATGTTTGACCTAACTTGGATTAATATATGTGTATATATATATAGGTCGTGGACACGAGGAGCGTATTAAACGATTTTAATTTCATTCTATCTCGAACTTAACTTCTCATAGACAATCAAGGTGAGTTCCGTAGCTCCCTACTCGCTTGAGATTCGGTCTGGAAAGTGCACACATACGTGTTTGATCGTTGTTTGATTTATTGACGGTTTGATTGGTTTATTTGATTTACTATGCATTCGTTTATGATCATATATTGTGTGATTAAATGTTTGATTTGAAGTTATGGTTTGATTGATTGTTGATTGATGGAATGGTTTGATCTATTGTTTGATGGATTTACGCATATGATAGTGATGTTGTGATTATTTAGGATAGTCGTACATACATGGAAGTCGGTTATGCCTTCAAAGGGTTTTAGATGTGTGGGAAGGCTGCGGGTGACCCTATATATAAGCATCTAGGACTCGTTGAAAGTAGAATCCTCCTAAGTGTATGTACGTATAGTTTTGGTTGGTTTGATGGTTGATAATTGATGGATTTGTGATTGAGGTAAACACGCTTATGTAATGATATGGATATTGGTGAGATGGATATGTACATCCAAGTGTATAGATGTATACACTTGTGTTGAATTGATGAAACGTACATGACTCCGGGTATATAGACATATATACACCGATGATTTTGAGATGCCACATTGTTCATTGGGATGACATGTGAGTATCGTTGCATTGTTGACTCGATGGTCACACTTATGATATGCATTATGACTTGGCATGCATACGACACATATATTGATAATGACATCTCTGGTGCATATTCATTTCATGCACATGATTACACTCTTGATATTAACATGCATTTAGCTTATCTCTTGACATCGACACGCATTTGGTACACTCTTGTATTGATATTACTTGTACATGTGCATTATACGTTTACTAACTATTTGGTATAGTTACTTGTATGATTTCTTGAACGTTTTTCCATACGTTTTACTACTTGTTTTGATTTGTATTTTATATTACGGTGGTGACCACCGTAGCTTACGGCCTTCCCCATCTCTCATTTTTCTGTTTTGTCATCTAGCGGCTTGTACGTTCTTCTAGGATCGAGGCAAGCTTTCCATTGGGTGTACCCTCGCTCCTCTAGTGTCATATTGAAGCTACACGAGTCGGTTGAAGTAATGTAGTGACAATAAAACTTAATCTAGGGTTCAAAACAACCTAGCTACATATATATTTAACTAAATGACGGGTAGCGAAAGTGTGATGAACTTTTGAACGACTTTAAATCAAACGTAACTTCTTTGATGATAAAAGAAAGCCTCGGGAATCACTTAGAGTCGTAAACCATCTACAAAACCGTAATTAATGTTTGACCTAACTTGGATTAATATATGTGTATATATATATAGGTCGTGGACACGAGGAGCGTATTAAACGATTTTAATTTCATTCTATCTCGAACTTAACTTCTCATAGACAATCAAGGTGAGTTCCGTATCTAATTCTACACTTTATCCAACTTTACACTTTCAATCCCCCAATATTTAACAAAAACTAAATAAAACACACAATTTATTTGACATTAAAAATAAAACACAAATACCATTTTATTTTTTTAAAAAAAGTACAACGGCTAGAAATTAAAAGACATTAAAATTAACTAAAGTACTTAGAAATTAAGACTACATGGAAATAAAAAGACATTAAAACTAATTAAACCATTTGATATTGTCGTTCCGCCGATTTGTTCCAGTTCCTCAATGCGAAAGCCGCACTGTCAAGCTGTTCAATTGCATTTTGGAGGCTGTCGATCTTCCCCTGCAAGTAATCTATATATTGCCACTCACGATCAGAACATTCTCTTGCTTCTAAAATAGAAATTTGTTCCCGGCACCATTTTTTTTTGTCATTTAGTAATCTAAATCTATTCATTACTAACGAACAGAAAAACAAAATACATGAAGATATCATGAAAAAATTACACTTTGAAAACTACATATTGTCTCATCAAGATTGTTTACAAGTTATTGTATTATTGCATTGTTCTTTACTTATTGTCTTTTATATAAGTAATCTATCTAGAACTTGGTATATCCTTATCTAACTGGTCGTCTCCAGTTTAGTAAGTATATTGCAAAGTAACTCCACCATCGACATAGAGGTGTCTTCAGTAGTACCATCTAACAATTTGGGACTTACAAGGCTGCGGGTGACCCTATATATAAGCATCTAGGACTCGTTGAAAGTAGAATCCTCCTAAGTGTATGTACGTATAGTTTTGGTTGGTTTGATGGTTGATAATTGATGGATTTGTGATTGAGGTAAACACGCTTATGTAATGATATGGATATTGGTGAGATGGATATGTACATCCAAGTGTATAGATGTATACACTTGTGTTGAATTGATGAAACGTACATGACTCCGGGTATATAGACATATATACACCGATGATTTTGAGATGCCACATTGTTCATTGGGATGACATGTGAGTATCGTTGCATTGTTGACTCGATGGTCACACTTATGATATGCATTATGACTTGGCATGCATACGACACATATATTGATAATGACATCTCTGGTGCATATTCATTTCATGCACATGATTACACTCTTGATATTAACATGCATTTAGCTTATCTCTTGACATCGACACGCATTTGGTACACTCTTGTATTGATATTACTTGTACATGTGCATTATACGTTTACTAACTATTTGGTATAGTTACTTGTATGATTTCTTGTGAGTGACAAGGTTTTTCCATGAGCAAACCTATATTACGTGTTATGGTTGTATAAGGGCTACATGTAAGTTATTACTTGCCTTTATCTTGTTCATATTGTGATTTATTGACGATGGTTCCTTGTGATCCATTACTACGAACTCACCAACCTAGTGTTGACTTTGTTTAGTGCACTTTTCAGGTATTCGTGTGAAATTGGAGACTTGATGACTACTTGTTGCTTCTGCTAGGACTTGGACTGGGACTTTCATGGATCCGTGATCCATTCGCCCTCTTTTAGATTTATTCTTTGATCCATTGGGATTTAGTTGTAATTGTTATGCTTTGCACCCGTTTGACGACTCCTTGTTTGTTTAGCATTATGTACTTTAAGTGTTGGTTTGGGTTCACCGGATCCTTTTTATTCATGTAGTTTATGTTCTACGATAATTCCACTGTGCGCTATATAATTTCAGTGACATTTCGGGCTCTAGTTCGGGGTGTTACAGAATGGTGGCCCATGCGTGGTCGTAGAGAATTAGGCGGTTTGACCTAGACTACGGCTTAAGTTAAAAATCTTCATATAGCATGCATGGTTAGGAATTTTGTGTGCAACGTGAATTATGTGAAACCCTGAAAGTGTACATTGTGAGTTCGTAGACAAGACCAAGTATGTGATGACTTGAATGCAATGGGACAACGTGTTGTCTTGAGATGAATACAATATGGTTAACCTATACATTGATGTTGATTTGATTGTTGATTGTTGATGAGATGAATTGGATTGTTGTTGAGTTTGATGATTTAAGGGCAAAATGAAGTTATGGTATTAACATGGTATAATATTGTGGCAACCCTAAAAGAGCTGATCAACTATTTTATGGTCACCCGGTATTATAACAAGTTAATGACATCACGGATTGCACATGTTTGCTTAGAGTATAATAAGGAGCCGATATGCTTAATGGGAGTTGATTGGGTGGATGGTTAGCCGCTGGTACACCCTGTATACATACCCGGTCAATAACTAGAGGCATATCGGATTCGGATTATACTTTAAACCGCTTGTTTAGTTGCTTGTTTGTGTGATGTGTTGAACATGAGTATTGGTTATGATAATGGACAACTATTATGAAATTAGCATAAGAAAATGATAGACAATTGTTGTAAACTTGGCATGATAGATAACGATCCCCTTAGAACATTAGTACTCTTGCCTTAGCGTAATAATATGAATTTTGTATATTATGTCGGCATGAGAGCATTAACTACTTGTGTGACTAACATGTGAGCATTTGAGGATATGTTGAGGGCTTGTGCCATCGAATTTGGTGGAAATTGGGAAGACCACCTACCGCTAGTGGAGTTCTCATATAACAATAGTTACCATGCGACTATCCAAATGGCCCCATTTGAGGCGCTTTATGGTAGAAAGTGTCGTTCTCCACTCGCTTGGGCGGAAATAGGTGAAAGCCAACTTATTGGGCCGGAAATAGTAATTGAAACAACAAAAGTGATTTCTCAAATTAAGGAGAGATTACAAGTGGCCCGTGAAAGACAAAAGAAATACGCCGATGTGAGGCGTAGACCCTTGGAGTTCAATGTTGGTGATCATGTACTTTTGAAGGTCTCCCCGTGGAAGGGTGTGGTTCGTTTCATCAAGAGAGGCAAGCTTGCGCCAAGATACATAGGACCTTTTGAAATCATAGAACGTGTGGGCAAGGTGGCTTACCGGCTAAAGCTACCTCAAGAACTTAGTGGAGTGCACAACGTGTTCCATATTTGTAATTTAAGGAAGTGCTTGGCGGATCCTACTCATCACGTGCCCATGGACGAGATACAAGTAGACAAGAAACTCAACTTTGTTGAAGAACCGGTAGAGATTGTAGATCGTGAATTCAAGAAGCTAAAGAAAAAGCGCTATACGATAGTCAAGGTCCGTTGGAATGCTAGACGTGGAGCCGAATTCACTTGGGAGCGGGAAGACTTCATGAAGTCAAATTATCCGCATTTGTTTAGTGATTAGGGTTCCATCGAATTTCGGGACGAAATTCCCTTAACGGGGGAATAATGTAACAACCGTGCATTTTGACTTTTGACTATGGGTACGTTTCCTAAGTTTTTATTTAATTAATATAGGCTCAAGTGCAATCTAAGGGTCATTTGGGTGCAATGTGTTTATATGGGTCAATTTATTGTGCAACTAGAGACTTAAGGGCAAGTCGAGACCATTGGTTAGTGCTAGTCGGTTCTTTACTTTTGGGTGACAATTAAGTCAACTAGTAAAATGAATATGGATCCTATCCGTGGGTTGTACCCAACCCATGACCCATCCAAGAGATACCCAACCCATCCCACCTTATCCCTTCTTCATCCATTCATTTCATTCTCTTACACTTCTCTCTCTCTCTCTAAATGCACCTACACTCTCCATCTCTCTCTAAGATCTTGGTTCATTTATTGTAGTTTCAAGTAGAATAATATCAAAACCATCATCCTTATTATCATTCTAGCATCATATCAAAAATCCAAGTCTCAAAGTGCAAGAAAAAGATTCATCTAGGTCAAATTCGGGTTTGATTTCCTTGTGGAAGTTTTGGTAAGTGTTTTCTAGCTCTAATTCATCATTTCTAGTTATTAAACTTGTTTCTCAACTAAATCTAAGCACTCTTGGTCCTTATAGCTTCAAAATCCGAAATTAGGGTTTCTAGTTATCTAAATTAGGTCAAAATTCGATTTGGGTCAAAAGCCATGTTTTGGAATGGAACTTTGAGTGGGTTATGTTCAAATGAGTTGGTTATGTCCAGAAACGGGCCAAGGAACTCTTCAAAACGATTTATAAGTCGAAAACTAGGTTTTTGGGTCAATTTTGGTTCAAATGGGTCAAGATCGAATTTTAGTAGAAAATGTGTTTGAGATTGACTTTTGGATGATGAAACTTGCTTAGTTATGTTCAATTATGTTTAACTATGTTTGAAAAGGAGTCTTGGAGTTGTGCAAGTCGATTTCATGGCGTAAATGTTGAGATTTTGGGGGTTTTTGTTCGTGGTTCCTGCATAACCTGCAGGTGTTGGCTGCAGTCTGTGGTCACTGCGGCGCAGTGAGCCCTCCTCTGGCCCACTGCGGCGCAGTGCCGTGTTACTGGCCTTGGTACTGGTCCAGTTTACCCACTGCGGCGCAGTGGGCATGGTTCTTGCTCACTGCGGCGCAGTGTAATCAAGTTGGCCATATTGCTAGAGATTGTAGGGCCCCGAGAGTGGCTCCTACTCATGCGGTTCCTCTCCGAGCACATCCTCCTCAAGCTAACAATCAAAGGGGTCAACGGGGTGGGTGTTATGAGTGTGGAAGCACCGAACATTACCGAAATGCTTGTCCTCAATGGGTGGGACAAAATGTGCAAGTAGCGGTTCACCCAAACCAACTTCAAATCACCGGACCTAACCAAAACCGTGGCCAACAAGGCCATCAAGTGCAACCAAGGGGAAGAGCCTTTGCGGTGAATGCAAATGAAGCCCGTAATGATCCTAATGTGGTGGCAGGTACATTTCTTCTTAACGGTCATTATGCCACGGGGTTGTTTGATTCCGGAGCCGATTATAGCTTCGTGTCCCATAGTTTTGTTCCTTTGATAGATGTTCATCCTTGTGCCTTAAACTATGTGCTTGATATTGAGATGGTCAATGGTGCCTTAACTAGACTTAGTCAAGTGCTTCGGGATTGTATCTTGACTTTAAACGACGTCGAATTTTATATTAATCTCATGCCCTTCGATATTGGAAGCTTCGACATCATTGTGGGTATGGATTGGATGATGGCGGTAAATGCGGTCATTGATTGTGGTGAAAGAGTGGTCAAAATACCGTTGTCAAACGGTGATATTCTTAGAGTCCAAGGTGAAACTTCCGATTTCTCTAGTTCCAAGGCTTTTAGTGCTACCGTCACAAAGGTAGAATTGAAAGCCGTTCCTATTGTTCGTGATTTTCCCGACGTTTTTCCGGATGACCTACCGGGTCTACCCCCGTCTCGTGAACTTGATTTTCGCATCAATTTGATTCCCGGGGCCGCACCCGTGGCCAAAGCTCCATATAGACTTGCCTTGACGGAAATGCAAGAGCTAGAATCCCAACTTAAAGAACTTCAAGAAAAAGGGTTCATTCGTCCTAGTCAATCGCCTTGGGGAGCTCCGATATTGTTTGTGAAGAAGAAAGATGGGTCCTTTAGGATGTGTATTGATTACCGAGAATTGAACAAGCTCACAGTGAAGAACCGGTATCCACTTCCTAGAATCGATGAGCTTTTTGATCGTTTGCAAGGTGCCAAGTATTTCTCAAAAATTGACCTCCGTTCGGGCTATCACCAACTTAGAGTTCATGAAGATGACATACCAAAGACGGCGTTTCGTACAAGGTATGGTCACTACGAGTTCACCGTTATGCCGTTTGGGTTGACTAATGCACCGGCGGTGTTCATGGATTTGATGAACCGGGTGTGTCGACCCTATTTGGACAAGTCGGTCATTGTCTTTATTGATGACATACTTGTCTACTCAAAAACAAAGGAAGATCATGCCGAGCATTTGCGTGAGATGCTAGGGTTGCTTAGAAAGGAGAAGTTGTATGCCAAATTTTCAAAGTGCGAATTTTGGTTGGAAGAAGTTCATTTCCTTGGTCACGTGATTAGCAAAGATGGGATTCATGTGGATCCTAGCAAGATTGAAGCGGTTAAGAATTGGAGGCGACCCGAGACACCATCCGAGATTCGCCAATTTCTTGGGTTGGCGGGTTATTACCGAAGATTCATTGAAGGTTCTCCAAGATAGCACAACCACTCACTCTCTTGACTCAAAAGGAAAGGAGATTCGAGTGGGGCGAGAGACAAGAACTTGCCTTTCAAACTCTCAAGGACATGTTATGTGAAGCTCCTATCTTGAGAGCCTTCCGGATGGGATTGAAGATTTTGTGGTCTATTGTGACGCTTCGGGTCAAGGTTTGGGGTGTGTACTTATGCAACGGGGCAAGGTCATCGCTTATGCCTCCCGACAACTTAAGGTACATGAGAAGAATTACCCTACTCACGATTTAGAATTGGGAGCTGTTGTCTTCGCCTTGAAGTGTTGGAGACATTACCTTTATGGCACCAAATGTGTAATCTACACCGATCATAAAAGTCTCCAACACATTTTCAATCAAAGTGAGTTAAATATGAGGCAAAGAAGGTGGATTGAACTTTTTAGCGATTATGATTGTGACATCCGCTACCATCCGGGCAAGGCCAATGTCGTAGCCGATGCTTTAAGTAGAAAGGAGAGGGTCAAGCCGAGAAGATCAAGAGCCATGAGCCTTACGGTGGGGCAAAGTATTCGGGACCGTATCATAGAAGCTCAAGTGCAAGCTACCTTACCGGAAAATTTTGGTAATGAAGGGCTAGATGGTATGGAGCAACTTTTTGACCGGAAGGAAGACAACGGATTATATTTAGTTGGGAAGCTTTGGATTCCAATCCTTGGCAATTTAAGAACCTTCCTAATGAATGAAGCTCATAAGTCGCCCTATTCGGTCCACCCGGGGTCGGATAAGATGTACTTTGATTTAAAGGATTTCTATTGGTGGCCGGGCATGAAACGTGATGTGGCTAAATATGTGAGCGAGTGCCTTACTTGCTTACAAGTGAAAGCCGATCATAAGAAGCCACCCGGTTTGTTGGTACAACCGGTGATACCGGCATGGAAGTGGGAAAGGATTGCAATGGACTTCGTCACGAAGTTACCGAAGACAAGAAATGGACGTGATACTATATGGGTGATTGTGGATTGATTGACAAAGTCGGCTCACTTTTTAGCCATTCGTGAGACCGATAAGTTCGACACCCTAGCGCGTTTGTACATTAGGGAAGTGGTGGCAAAACATGGAGTTCCGGTTTCTATTATCTCCGATAGAGATAGCCGGTTCAAATCAAATTTTTGGGAAGCTTTTCAACGTGCAATGGGTACTCAAATTGACATGAGTACGGCGTTCCATCCACAAACGGATGGGCAAACCGAGAGAACCATCCAAACGCTTGAGGATATGTTGAGGGCTTGTGCCATCGAATTTGGTGGAAATTGGGAAGACCACCTACCGCTAGTGGAGTTCTCATATAACAATAGTTACCATGCGACTATCCAAATGGCCCCATTTGAGGCGCTTTATGGTAGAAAGTGTCGTTCTCCGCTCGCTTGGGCGGAAATAGGCGAAAGCCAACTCATTGGGCCGGAAGTAATAATTGAAACAACAAAAGTGATTTCAAAAATCAAAGAGAGATTACAAGTGGCCCGTGAAAGACAAAAGAAGTACGCCGATGTGAGGCGTAGACCCTTGGAGTTCAATGTTGGTGATCATGTACTTTTGAAGGTCTCCCCGTGGAAGGGTGTTGTTCGTTTCATCAAGAGAGGCAAGCTTGCGCCAAGATACATAGGACCTTTTGAAATCCTAGAACGTGTGGGCAAGGTGGCTTACCGGCTAAAGCTACCTCAAGAACTTAGTGGAGTGCACAACGTGTTCCATATTTGCAATTTAAGGAAGTGCTTAGCGGATCCTACTCATCACGTGCCCATGGACGAGATACAAGTAGACAAGAAACTCAACTTTGTTGAAGAACCGGTAGAGATTGTGGATCGCGAATTCAAGAAGCTAAAGAAAAAGCGCTATACGATAGTCAAGGTTCGTTGGAATGCTAGACGTGGAGCCGAATTCACTTGGGAGCGGGAAGACTTCATGAAGTCAAAATATCCGCATTTGTTTGGTGATTAGGGTTCCATCGAATTTCGGGACGAAATTCCCTTAACGGGGGAATAATGTAACAACCGTGCATTTTGACTTTTGACTATGGGTACGTTCCTAAGTTTTGTTTTAATTAATATATGTTCAAGTGCAATCTAAGGGTCATTTGAGTGCAATGTGTTTTATATGGGTCAATTTATTGTGCAACTAGAGACTTAAGGGCAAGTCGAGACCATTGGTTAGTGCTAGTCGGTTCTTTACTTTTGGGTGACAATTAAGTCAACTAGTAAAATGAATATGGATCCTATCCGTGGGTTGTACCCAACCCATGACCCATCCAAGAGATACCCAACCCATCCCACCTTATCCCTTCTTCATCCATTCATTTCATTCTCTTACACTTCTCTCTCTCTCACTAAATGCACCTACACTCTCCATCTCTCTCTAAGATCTTGGTTCATTTATTGTAGTTTCAAGTAGAATAATATCAAAACCATCATCCTTATTATCATTCTAGCATCATATCAAAAATCCAAGTCTCAAAGTGCAAGAAAAAGATTCATCTAGGTCAAATTCGGGTTTGATTCCTTGTGGAAGTTTTGGTAAGTGTTTTCTAGCTCTAATTCATCATTTCTAGTTATTAAACTTGTTTCTCAACTAAATCTAGGCACTCTTGGTCCTTAAAGTTTCAAAATCCGAAATTAGGGTTTCTAGTTATCTAAATTAGGTCAAAATGTGATTTGGGTCAAAAGCCATGTTTTGGAATGGGACTTTTGAGTGGGTTATGTCCAAATTTTCACTGCGGCGCAGTGGGCATGGTTCTTGCTCACTGCGGCGCAGTGGGCATGGTTCTTGCTCACTGCGGCGCAGTGGGCATGGTTCTTGCTCACTGCGGCGCAGTGGGCATGGTTCTTGCTCACTGCGGCGCAGTGGGCATGGTTCTTGCTCACTGCGGCGCAGTGGGCATGGTTCTTGCTCACTGCGGCGCAGTGGCATGGTTCTTGCCACTGCGGCGCAGTGGGCATGGTTCTTGCTCACTGCGGCGCAGTGGGCATGGTTCTTGCCACTGCGGCGCAGTGGGCATGGTTCTTGCTCACTGCGGCGCAGTGGGCATGGTTCTTGCTCACTGCGGCGCAGTGGGCATGGTTTTGCTCACTGCGGCGCAGTGGCATGGTTCTTGCCACTGCGGCGCAGTGGGCATGGTTCTTGCTCACTGCGGCGCAGTGGGCATGGTTCTTGCCACTGCGGCGCAGTGGGCATGGTTCTTGCTCACTGCGGCGCAGTGGGCATGGTTCTTGCTCACTGCGGCGCAGTGGGCATGGTTCTTGCTCACTGCGGCGCAGTGGGCATGGTTCTTGCTCACTGCGGCGCAGTGGGCATGGTTCTTGCTCACTGCGGCGCAGTGGGCATGGTTCTTGCTCACTGCGGCGCAGTGGGCATGGTTCTTGCTCACTGCGGCGCAGTGGGCATGGTTCTTGCTCACTGCGGCGCAGTGGCATGGTTCTTGCTCACTGCGGCGCAGTGGGCATGGTTCTTGCTCACTGCGGCGCAGTGGGCATGGTTCTTGCTCACTGCGGCGCAGTGGGCATGGTTCTTGCTCACTGCGGCGCAGTGGGCATGGTTCTTGCTCACTGCGGCGCAGTGGGCATGGTTCTTGCCACTGCGGCGCAGTGGGCATGGTTCTTGTCACTGCGGCGCAGTGAGCCCTCCTCTGGCCCACTGCGGCGCAGTGAGCCCTCCTCTGGCCCACTGCGGCGCAGTGGGCATGGTTCTTGCTCACTGCGGCGCAGTGGCATGGTTCTTGCTCACTGCGGCGCAGTGGGCATGGTTCTTGCTCACTGCGGCGCAGTGGGCATGGTTTTGCTCACTGCGGCGCAGTGGCATGGTTCTTGCTCACTGCGGCGCAGTGGGCATGGTTCTTGCTCACTGCGGCGCAGTGGCATGGTTCTTGCTCACTGCGGCGCAGTGGGCATGGTTCTTGCTCACTGCGGCGCAGTGGGCATGGTTCTTGCTCACTGCGGCGCAGTGGGCATGGTTCTTGCTCACTGCGGCGCAGTGGGCATGGTTCTTGCTCACTGCGGCGCAGTGGGCATGGTTCTTGCTCACTGCGGCGCAGTGGGCATGGTTCTTGCTCACTGCGGCGCAGTGGGCATGGTTCTTGCTCACTGCGGCGCAGTGGGCATGGTTCTTGCTCACTGCGGCGCAGTGGGCATGGTTCTTGCTCACTGCGGCGCAGTGGCATGTTCTTGCTCACTGCGGCGCAGTGGGCATGGTTCTTGCTCACTGCGGCGCAGTGGGCATGGTTCTTGCTCACTGCGGCGCAGTGGGCATGGTTCTTGCTCACTGCGGCGCAGTGGGCATGGTTCTTGCTCACTGCGGCGCAGTGGGCATGGTTCTTGCTCACTGCGGCGCAGTGGGCATGGTTCTTGCTCACTGCGGCGCAGTGGGCATGGTTCTTGCTCACTGCGGCGCAGTGGGCATGGTTCTTGCTCACTGCGGCGCAGTGGGCATGGTTCTTGCTCACTGCGGCGCAGTGGGCATGGTTCTTGCCACTGCGGCGCAGTGGGCATGGTTCTTGCTCACTGCGGCGCAGTGGGCATGGTTCTTGCTCACTGCGGCGCAGTGGGCATGGTTCTTGCTCACTGCGGCGCAGTGGCATGTTTAGCCACTGCGGCGCAGTGGGCATGGTTCTTGCTCACTGCGGCGCAGTGGGCATGGTTCTTGCTCACTGCGGCGCAGTGAGCCTCCTCTGGCCCACTGCGGCGCAGTGGGCATGGTTCTTGCTCACTGCGGCGCAGTGCATTGTTTCTGGTCCACTGCGGCGCAGTGGGCATGGTTCTTGCTCACTGCGGCGCAGTGCATCGTTTCTGGTCCTGGTCCAGTTTAGCCACTGCGGCGCAGTGAGCTTAGTCCTGGCTCACTGCGACGCAGTGGATAATTACTGTGATTAAATGAGCATCGTTTTTCAAATGTTAATAACTTTTAAACCGTAACTCCAGACGAGTCGTTACTTGTCTCTTAAGTTATCGTACTCAGTTCTAATATGCGTTACAATGAGTACATTTACGTGCAATTAGTACAATGAGTACATTACGTGCAATTGAGTACAATGAGTACATTTACGTGCAATTGAGTACAATGAGTACATTACGTGCAATTGAGTACAATGAGTACATTTACGTGCAATTGAGTTCAATGAGTACATTTACGTGCAATTAGTACAATGAGTACATTTACGTGCAATTGAGTACAATGAGTACATTTACGTGCAATTGAGTACAATGAGTACATTACGTGCAATTGAGTACAATGAGTACATTTACGTGCAATTGAGTACAATGAGTACATTTACGTGCAATTGAGTACAATGAGTACATTTACGTGCAATTAGTACAATGAGTACATTTACGTGCAATTAGTACAATGAGTACATTAC
Organism: Erigeron breviscapus; assembly: GCA_034093135.1. Taxonomy (NCBI): domain Eukaryota; kingdom Viridiplantae; phylum Streptophyta; class Magnoliopsida; order Asterales; family Asteraceae; genus Erigeron; species Erigeron breviscapus. The sequence goes on from CM067173.1 coordinate 57,439,202, forward strand.
GTGCAATTGAGTACAATGAGTACATTTACGTGCAATTAGTACAATGAGTACATTTACGTGCAATTGAGTACAATGAGTACATTTACGTGCAATTAGTACAATGAGTACATTTACGTGCAATTGAGTTCAATGAGTACATTTACGTGCAATTAGTACAATGAGTACATTTACGTGCAATTAGTACAATGAGTACATTTACGTGCAATTGAGTTCAATGAGTACATTTACGTGCAATTGAGTACAATGAGTACATTTACGTGCAATTGAGTACAATGAGTACATTACGTGCAATTGAGTACAATGAGTACATTACGTGCAATTGAGTACAATGAGTACATTTACGTGCAATTAGTACAATGAGTACATTTACGTGCAATTGAGTACAATGAGTACATTTACGTGCAATTGAGTTCAATGAGTACATTACGTGCAATTGAGTACAATGAGTACATTTACGTGCAATTAGTACAATGAGTACATTTACGTGCAATTAGTACAATGAGTACATTTACGTGCAATTGAGTACAATGAGTACATTTACGTGCAATTGAGTTCAATGAGTACATTTACGTGCAATTAGTACAATGAGTACATTTACGTGCAATTGAGTACAATGAGTACATTTACGTGCAATTGAGTTCAATGAGTACATTACGTGCAATTGAGTACAATGAGTACATTTACGTGCAATTAGTACAATGAGTACATTTACGTGCAATTGAGTACAATGAGTACATTACGTGCAATTGAGTTCAATGAGTACATTTACGTGCAATTAGTACAATGAGTACATTTACGTGCAATTAGTACAATGAGTACATTTACGTGCAATTGAGTACAATGAGTACATCTACGTGCAATTGAGTTCAATGAGTACATTTACGTGCAATTAGTACAATGAGTACATTTACGTGCAATTAGTACAATGAGTACATTTACGTGCAATTAGTACAATGAGTACATTTACGTGCAATTAGTACAATGAGTACATTTACGTGCAATTAGTACAATGAGTACATTTACGTGCAATTAGTACAATGAGTACATTTACGTGCAATTAGTACAATGAGTACATTACGTGCAATTGAGTTCAATGAGTACATTTACGTGCAATTAGTACAATGAGTACATTACGTGCAATTGAGTACAATGAGTACATTTACGTGCAATTAGTACAATGAGTACATTTACGTGCAATTGAGTACAATGAGTACATTTACGTGCAATTGAGTTCAATGAGTACATTTACGTGCAATTAGTACAATGAGTACATTTACGTGCAATTGAGTACAATGAGTACATTTACGTGCAATTAGTACAATGAGTACATTTACGTGCAATTAGTACAATGAGTACATTTACGTGCAATTGAGTACAATGAGTACATTTACGTGCAATTGAGTACAATGAGTACATTTACGTGCAATTGAGTTCAATGAGTACATTTACGTGCAATTGAGTACAATGAGTACATTTACGTGCAATTGAGTACAATGAGTACATTTACGTGCAATTAGTACAATGAGTACATTTACGTGCAATTAGTTCAATGAGTACATTTACGTGCAATTAGTACAATGAGTACATTTACGTGCAATTGAGTTCAATGAGTACATTACGTGCAATTGAGTACAATGAGTACATTTACGTGCAATTGAGTTCAATGAGTACATTTACGTGCAATTAGTACAATGAGTACATTTACGTGCAATTGAGTTCAATGAGTACATTTACGTGCAATTGAGTTCAATGAGTACATTACGTGCAATTGAGTTCAATGAGTACATTTACGTGCAATTAGTACAATGAGTACATTTACGTGCAATTGAGTACAATGAGTACATTACGTGCAATTGAGTACAATGAGTACATTACGTGCAATTGAGTACAATGAGTACATTTACGTGCAATTAGTACAATGAGTACATTTACGTGCAATTGAGTACAATGAGTACATTTACGTGCAATTGAGTTCAATGAGTACATTTACGTGCAATTGAGTACAATGAGTACATTTACGTGCAATTGAGTTCAATGAGTACATTTACGTGCAATTGAGTTCAATGAGTACATTTACGTGCAATTGAGTACAATGAGTACATTTACGTGCAATTGAGTTCAATGAGTACATTTACGTGCAATTGAGTACAATGAGTACATTTACGTGCAATTGAGTTCAATGAGTACATTACGTGCAATTGAGTTCAATGAGTACATTTACGTGCAATTAGTACAATGAGTACATTTACGTGCAATTAGTACAATGAGTACATTTACGTGCAATTGAGTTCAATGAGTACATTACGTGCAATTGAGTTCAATGAGTACATTTACGTGCAATTAGTACAATGAGTACATTTACGTGCAATTGAGTTCAATGAGTACATTTACGTGCAATTAGTACAATGAGTACATTTACGTGCAATTAGTACAATGAGTACATTTACGTGCAATTAGTACAATGAGTACATTTACGTGCAATTGAGTACAATGAGTACATTTACGTGCAATTGAGTACAATGAGTACATTTACGTGCAAATGAGCACATTGGTTACAAGTGTGCAATTTATTGGATCATGTTAATGTAAATTATGGATTGTTTGACATTGGTACGTGATCTTGTTCATCTTTTTTTTTTTTTTTTTTTTTTTTTTTTTTTTTTTTTTTTTTTTTTTTTTTTTTTTTTTTTTTTTTTTTTTTTTTTTTTTTTTTTTTTTTTTTTTTATTTTTTATTATGGATTGTTTGACATTGGTACGTGATTCTTGTTCATCTTTTCCTACGAACTCACCAACCTAGTGTTGACATTGTTTAGTACACTTTTCAGGTAATCAAGAGAACCCAAGAGCTTGACGTGCTTGCTAGATGTTGGACTTTGACCATGGATCCGCGATCCATTTGCCCGTTGATGGGATTTGCTTAGGATCATGAGCCATCTTTTGAATTGTTATTTTTGTAAACTTTTGATGGTTGGATGCTCCTTATGCTTTTTGTGACATGTATTCTAAATTGTTGGGTTCCCGGAATCCTTTTATTTTCATATAGTCTCGTTCTACGATAATTCCATCTTGTGTCATGCTTTTCGGTGCATTTCGAGCCTAGCTCGGGGTGTTACATTAACTACTTGTGTGACTAACATGTGAGCATTTTGAGGCTAACTTTCGGGTCAACGTGTTGCTTACTTTATAGAAAATGGTGGGACCAAGAAGAAGTACGACTAATCATAGCGATGGGCCAGATTTGGCAACCGTGATCGCCCAAGCGATAGCAAATGCCATACCTACTATTGTAGCCCAAGTCACGTCAAGTCTTCAAGGAAACAACGAAGCACGTGAAGCTCGAGTAAATGTGGTTGGTGATGGTGTGTTGAGTAGGTCGTCAACCAAGAGAAAGGAAGTCGGGGAGTCTAGTGGGACGAAGGAAGTTGGTAGGTTTGACTCTAAGTATGCTTGTAAGGGAAAGGCATCTGCGGCATCTGAGCCGACAAGAAATAGGTATTTGGGTTCTTTTCCTAGGTGCGGGAGGTGTTCCCGACATCATGCATCTACCTCTTCTTGTGGGGTATGCTTCAATTGTAATAATATTGGGCACTTAGCCAAGGAGTGTAGGAGACCGAGGATGGCTCCCTTGAACGCGGTTCCTCTCCAAGCCGTTCATCCCCAAGCCAATCACCCAAGGAGTCAACGGGGTACTTGCTTTGTATGTGGTAGCCCCGACCATTATAGAAGTGCTTGTCCTCATAATCAACTTCAAGTTGCCATCTCTACCCAAAACCACGGCCAACCAATCTATCAAGTGCAACCCCGAGGACGAACCTTGGCGGGAAATGCTAATGAAGCCCACGATGATCCAGAGGTGGTGACAGGTACATTCCTTCTTCCCGACCATTACGACGCGATGTTAGTTGATTTTAGGACCGATTATAGCCTTACCTCTTTTACTTAACTTCTTTGATTGACAATTATCCGTATGCCTGGATTTGAAACTCGATCTTTAAATGAATTGTGATGTGCTAGATAGGTCTAGTCGAATTGCTTGGTGATGATAGTTGACGTTAAATGATAACGAACTCTTTATTGGCCCTATGCCTGATGTGTGAAATCGAGTTTGTAAAATTTATAAATAAGTACCCACTAAAAACTGACTACTACACACTTTTAGGCAGTGGACCTGATCGCATATAGTATAGTAAGTAGTAAGTCCGAGATCGTTCGCGGGGATTGGTTTTGAAATAATTGTTTACTAAAGTGGTTTTAAAATAAGGATGGAACCGTAGCCGAATTGCTACCTCACTTGACAATATGAAATTAAAGAAATTGAAATGACAAGACAATTGAAAGTAAAGAAAGTTCAAACAATATAAATAAAGATCATCCACTTCGAATCCACTTGACTTCAGTTATGATTGCACACGTAATAGACCAAATTATTTAGAGTTGACAAGATAATCGTGAAAGGATAAAAATGCTCGCGTGGTACCACCAACCGCTCGCAAATCACCCCAACACCTAAGTTGCTAGTTGAATTACCCAAGCCGGTACCACCAATGCCTAGAAAATCTCCCCAATAATTAGTTTGCTTGATTATCCAATTACCAATTATGCCTATGTGAATGAAAACGTGGTACCACCAACCGTTTCTAAACACGTTTACCGATTAATTCCTATTATAGATTTGACATTCACTGTCATACCATGAACCGGTGACAAACAACCATAGACAATCGAATTGCAACGATAAACATATTCACCTAGTACCACTAACGATGAACACATACACCATCAACATCAAAAGAATAAATCACAAGGAATTAATTGATAAAGATCATGACACAACGATAATTTAATCAACTCTTGAATTAAAATATTGCAATCATATCATTCGTCAAGTTTCATCAAAGTGGATGATTGGAAATCTAGCCACTCATGCTAAATTGAAAATAACAAACGAAATAGAAAGAGAACATATTGTACCAATGATTGTTGAATGTAAATTGCAAGACAGAAAATTAGATACGATCTAGATGGTGTTCTTGAATCTTCAATGAATCCAATGATGAAATCTGAGATGATCCTTCGAAGAATTCGCGGTAGAACAGCTCCTAGAAAGAAAATTTGATATTTTGGAAATAGGGTTTATTTTTCTTTTTATACCTCCCCCAAAATCTGCTGCAAAAGGCTGAAACCCTGATTCCCCCATGCACTCACTGCGGCGCAGTGGGCCTTGTGCACCCCCACTGCGGCGCAGTGAGAGATCCCTGGAATTCTGTTCTTCAGGTGACTGCGGCGCACTGGGGTTGGTGCACTCCCACTGCGACGCATGGATGATCCTCTGGAAATTATTTGTTTTTCTTGACCCTTGACTGCGGCGCAGTGGGGCTAGTGCACTCCCACTGCGGCGCATCAATAATCATCTGGAATTTATTTGGCATTGGCACCCAACGACTGCGGCGCAGTGGGGATGCACTCCTCCCACTGCGGCGCATGGAATATCGTCTGGAATTCATGTGCCTTTCTCACTGGTGACTGCGGCGCAGTGAGGCAACATCCCTCCCACTGCGACGCAGTCAAATCTTGCTGAAATCAACTCACTTCTTTATTAACCGCTCTCGAACACTCGGATCAACATCTTGGCCTAAAATCGTCAGAAAATGCACCAAATTGACGCACAACCTGCTAAGAACCTGAAAGCACTAACAAACACCATAAACGCGCCAAATGCATACAAAATTGACTCAAAACACATACGAAAAAGGCCAATAATGATGTGGGCGATCTATATAAATTGGTCACATCAATGCCCCTTGAAATTGGGAACCTTGATAATTATTGCAAGCATGGATTGGATGACGAGGATTAATGCGATTAGTGGTTGTGGCAAAGAGTTGTCTAAAAATGTCTTTGTTTAACGGTAAGATTCTTAGGGTCCAAGGTGAAATCCCGATTTTACTAACTCTAAGTCCTTAGTGTTACCTTCCCACGGGTAAAATTTAAGACCGTTACTACTATTAGCGATTTTCCCGATATCTTCCGGATAACTTACCGGGATTTCTCCCATCTCGGCAACTCGACTTTCGTATTTCATGATTCCCCTAATGCCGCACCCGTAACTAGAGCTCCTTATAGGCCTGTCACAACCGAAAAGCAAGAATTGGAAACATAACTCAATTCGCTCCAAG
>CM067173.1:57446378-57512206 GCA_034093135.1 Erigeron breviscapus
TCAACAATGCTCTTAGTTGAAAAGACCACTGGGGTTGATAGTTTAGAAACCTTTTTCTTCTTCTCAACTGGAGAAATAAATTTATCTTTCTTTGCAAAAGGTTTGGTATTTTGTCTAGGGCCAGATGAAGTACCCTCAATAAAGTTTAATCTTGCATTAAAACTTTGAAATTGACGAGTTAGTAGTTGAATCTGGCTCTCTAACCTTGACAAAACATTTTCATCAGGTGAAACCTGAGCCTTTCTAGTTCTAGGCTTAGGTAGGGGATTGGTCTGAGGCAAAGGTTTATTTCGATAAACCTTTTTAACTGGAGCAGTCATCTGGAATGCTCCAGTCTTAACCTCTGGGGATTGAACTGGGAAAATATTGGCCTTAGGAGTTACAGGCTCATCATAAACAGTAACAGGCCTGAATCCCTCTGGTAAACGGTCAATTACTGGGATTAATGATGCAACATGAGTATTTCCATCTAAATAAGCACGTTTTTGTGTGGGAAATTGATTTACTCCTGCATCATATGGCTTTCTGGTTTCAAGCCATAATTTAATCACCAGTTTTTCTTTCTCTAAAATGACTTCAAGATCTTGTTTTTCTTGAATCAATTGTTCAGTTACCAGAACCTGGGCTTGAAATGCCAGTTCAATGTCTTGAAGTTCTTTTAATTTTGATTTTAAAACAGTTATTTCAGAAAAATATGTTTCTAGACCATTTACACAGTCAGATCTAACAGTTTCAACAAAAATTAAATCAGCATTAAGAGTTTCAGCTATGTCCAGTTTTAATTCTTGGTCAGTTTCAGAATCATAATCACTAACCTTCTTGATAACAATGTCCGCCCATCGTCCAGATGTGACATCTTCTTTCACCAGGTGCTCTTCGTCTGCCAGAGCCATGTAACAGCAATCTCTTTCATCTTCTTCATCAGCAGATGAATCATCAGAAGGAACCCATTTCTCTTCAGTTGTTGCAATCATGCACTTATTATTATTTTCCATTTATTGTGCCATGAGAGCAATCTGAGCCTTAAGCTTTTTATATTTCAATTTATAGCTATCATCAGGCTTTTTATTTGAATTAAATGGACCAGGCTGGGATACAAACTGACTGGACCTGCAATCTTTCATGAAATGACCCTTTTTGCCACACTTAAAGCATGTCAAATTGGTCTTATCAGTTGAAGAACTGGATGCAAATTGTCCATATGGCCTATTTGCTCTTGCTTTGAAACGGTTAAACGTTTTAGCAATCATAGCAACCAGGTCATCATCTTCAGCTTCATCACAGTCTGGAGAGATTTGACTGGCTTCTCCATAATCCATGAGTTCAGACACCATCTTCTTCACAGAAAATACATTCTCAGAAGATATCAGTGCTGTACTTTGTGGTTCAGTATGACTAACCACATTGGAACTACTGGAGGCATGGTTATAGGCATCTTATTCTGCCACAACTCTCTGAGCTTGATTTTCTTCAGTGTACCTGAAAGCTCCATATAAAGTTGAAAGAGTGTGTGTGTGCAGAGTTTTACCTTGTCGTAAGACCAGGATCATGTGAGACCATTTGGTGGGTAAAATATCACAAAATTTCTCCAGAAGTATATCCTTGTCTTTTTCAACCCCGAGACCTCTCAACTGGTTTATGATACTCATAAATCTGGTGTAAGTACCAGTGAGAGACTCATTGGGCTGAGCAAAAAATGACACATACCTCTTGTTTAAGGAGACTTTTCTGGTGACAATGGTGTCATCTCCTCCTTCAAACTGGTTCATTAGTTCATACCACATGGTTTTAGCACTGGGAAAAAGAACTAATGTAGGAATTAGGGTTTCTAAAACAGCCCCGAGGATCATGTTTTTGAGAAGGGTATCTAGATTTACCAATCTCCTCTCCTCTTCAGACCAATGTTCCTCCCTCTTTTCCCGGCCTCTTCTAGAACCAGTAGGATCAAGAAGAGCATTGAGAGGTGATGTGGGCACATAAGGCCCTTCGTTTAAAATTTTCATCATGTTTCTACCAGTGATATGTAATATCATCCTAGCCTTCCACGTACCAAATTTATCGCTATTCCCACTGAATTTAGGAACAGGATTATTTGAATAGTGCACATGCACATGTGGAGAAGCAGGAGTAGGAGGAGGAGGTGGTGGATTAGTGTTAACAGGTGGTTCATTATTTTGATTATTTTGATCATTAGCATTAGCATTAGGATCAGGACCAAAATTAAAATTTCCTTAAGTATTTTCTGAGTTGGCCATCAAAGAAGCAGATCTAGGCAATGTTTAGCCTTCTGCTCTGATACCAATTGTAAAGTCCCAAACTCGATGGTTAACTCAGAAGTGTAAAATACAACAAGTCTAATAAGCACTAGATTGGACTAGTATTACTTGAATATAAATACAAGAATATAAACAAAGTAATACAAGACTAAAAGCAATAAATTAAAGGTGGAACACAATGTAATTTTTCAAGTGTATTTTATTTATGATGTTAAATAAAATACAAGGTTGTGCGGAATCAAGATAATACAAGTATGTAAGTATCCTAACAACCTATGAATTACAAATGATCTGTATTTTCCAAATAAACTATTTGGATCGAGATACTTAAAGTTGTGAAGTATCCCTGTTTAAGATCGGGAGTATTTAGACAAATTCACCTTTAATGCTAAAAGTAATTTTAACGAAGAATATGACTTTGTATTTATACAAATATGGTTGCATGCATTTAATGAACCGACAAGATCATTAAATGCATTGGTTAAGGTACAAGGATAAAGTCACATCAAAAGACTTATTATCCTTTTAACAACCACCTTTACACACGTAAGCACTTTGGTAAAGAATAAGTGGAATGTCCTTTGGAAAGTGTGTAAAGGCAAAAAGTCAATTTCTCGATATCAGTGTCCAGACTTGTAAGGTCTAGAACACTGACAATCCTCCAGTCGTAGATCTGGTAAGACTTCCAGTGGACTCCGCCATTTGTCAGTCTTCTTTATTCTGACTTCAGTCTTTGACTTCAGTGAGAACGTCTTCAGTAGAATAGATCTGGACTGGGGTGATGTCCAGTAAGCTAATCTGGAATACTCCAGATTTCCTATACAAGTATTTGCTCACTGGTCTTCCATTATTTCTGAACAGATCTTCAGAGGGACTCCAGATTCCAAGTCTGGAGTAGGTCCAGTAATTATCATTTCTGGACAGATCTTCAGTAAGGCTCCAGTAGTCGATTCTGGAGCTAGTCCAGTAAATCTGGACCTAACAGGTGTGTTTTAGTGGATCAAATCTGAGTCCCAAAACAGCCCGTTGGAGCTTTTTGTTAGAGTTCCAAATGAGTTTAAAAGGTCAGAATCTATCGTATACGTATGTAATCATAAACATACTTATGTCTATGTTGATAAAGAGTGCAAATAACAAAATTGTCATTTTCCGATCGGGTCTTATCGTGTAAAGGCAACAAACCCCCAAAAATGAGAAAATGTTAGAATTAGTAAGACAAGATCTGGTCTTAAAGAAATGCATTTTTTGCGGTTTTTAAGTGGCTATAACTTCTTGTGTATATTGTTTCGGTTAAATCTAAAAATAGGTAATGATAGCATGTGGTTAGGCCTTTCAAAAGACATAAGACTTACTTAAAACGGGTGTGTTTTAAGTGGCTATAACTTCTTGTGTATATTGTTTCGGTAAATCTAAAAATAGGTAATGATAGCATGTGGTTAGGCCTTTCAAAAGACATAAGACTTACTTAAAAAGGGTGTGTTTTAGTGGATCAAATCTGAGTCCCAAAACAGCCCGTTGGAGCTTTTTGTTAGAGTTCCAAATGAGTTTAAAAGGTCAGAATCTATCGTATACGTATGTAATCATAAACATACTTATGTCTATGTTGATAAAGAGTGCAAATAACAAAATTGTCATTTTCCGATCGGGTCTTACCGTGTAAAGGCAACAAACCCCCAAAAATAAGAAAATGTTAGAATTAGTAAGTAAGATCAGATCTGGTCTTAAAGAAATGCATTTTTTGCGGTTTTTAAGTGGCTATCACTTCTTGTGTATATTGTTTCGGTTAAATATAAAATTAGGTAATGATAGCATGTGGTTAGGCCTTTCAAAAGACATAAGACTTACTTAAAACGGGTGTGTTTTAGTGGGTCAAATCTGAGTCCCAAAACAGCCCGTTGGAGCTTTTTGTTAGAGTTCCAAATGAGTTTAAAAGGTCGGAATCTATCGTATACGTATGTAATCATAAACATACTTATGTCTATGTTGATAAAGAGTGAAAATAACAAAATTGTCATTTTCCGATCGGGTCTTACCGTGTAAAGGCAACAAACCCCAAAAATAAGAAAAAGTTAGAATTAGTAAGTAAGACCAGATCTGGTCTTAAAGAAATGCATTTTTTGCGGTTTTTAAGTGGCTATAACTTCTTGTGTATATTGTTTCGGTTAAATCTAAAAATAGGTAATGATAGCATGTGGTTAGGCCTTTCAAAAGACATAAGACTTACTTAAAACGGGTGTGTTTTAAGTGGCTATCACTTCTTGTGTATATTGTTTCGGTAAAATCTAAAAATAGGAATGATAGCATGTGGTTAGGCCTTTCAAAAGACATAAGACTTACTTAAAACGGGTGTGTTTTAGTGGGTCAAATCTGAGTCCCAAAACAGCCCGTTGGAGCTTTTTGTTAGAGTTCCAAATGAGTTTAAAAGGTCGGAATCTATCGTATACGTATGTAATCATAAACATACTTATGTCTATGTTGATAAAGAGTGAAAATAACAAAATTGTCATTTTCCGATCGGGTCTTACCGTGTAAAGGCAACAAACCCCAAAAATAAGAAAATGTTAGAATTAGTAAGTAAGACCAGATCTGGTCTTAAAGAAATGCATTTTTTGCGGTTTTTAAGTGGCTATAACTTCTTGTGTATATTGTTTCGGTTAAATCTAAAAATAGGTAATGATAGCATGTGGTTAGGCCTTTCAAAAGACATAAGACTTACTTAAAACGGGTGTGTTTTAGTGGGTTAAATCTGAGTCCCAAAACAGCCCGTTGGAGCTTTTTGTTAGAGTTCCAAATGAGTTTAAAAGGTCGGAATCTATCGTATACGTATGTAATCATAAACATACTAATGTCTATGTTGATAAAGAGTGCAAATAACAAAATTGTCATTTTCCGATCGGGTCTTACCGTGTAAAGGCAACAAACCAACAAAAATAAGAAAAGGTTTGAATTAGTAAGTAAGATCAGATCTGGTCATAAAGAAATGCATTTTTTGCGGTTTTTAAGTGGCTATCACTTCTTGTGTATATTGTTTCGGTTAAATATAAAATTAGGTAATGATAGCATGTGGTTAGGCCTTTTAAAAAGACATAAAACTTACTTAAAACGGCTGTGTTTTAGTGGGTCAAATCTGAGTCCCAAAACAGCCCGTTGGAGCTTTTTGTTAGAGTTCCAAATGAGTTTAAAAGGTCGGAATCTATCGTATACGTATGTAATCATAAACATACTAATGTCTATGTTGATAAAGAGTGCAAATAACAAAATTGTCATTTTCCGATCGGGTCTTACCGTGTAAAGGCAACAAACCAACAAAAATAAGAAAAGGTTTGAATTAGTAAGTAAGATCAGATCTGGTCATAAAGAAATGCATTTTTTGCGGTTTTTAAGTGGCTATCACTTCTTGTGTATATTGTTTCGGTTAAATATAAAATTAGGTAATGATAGCATGTGGTTAGGCCTTTTAAAAAGACATAAGACTTACTTAAAACGGGTGTGTTTTAGTGGGTCAAATCTGAGTCCAAAACAGCCCGTTGGAGCTTTTTGTTAGAGTTCCAAATGAGTTTAAAAGGTCGGAATCTATTGTATACGTATGTAATCATAAACATACTTATGTCTATGTTGATAAAGAGTGCAAATAACAAAATTGTCATTTTCCGATCGGGTCTTACCGTGTAAAGGCAACAAACCCACAAAAATAAGAAAAGGTTAGAATTAGTAAGTAAGACGAGATCTGGTCTTAAAGAAATGCATTTTTTGCGGTTTTTAAGTGGCTATAACTTCTTGTGTATATTGTTTCGGTAAAATCTAAAAATAGGTAATGATAGCATGTGGTTAGGCCTTTCAAAAGACATAAGACTTACTTAAAACGGGTGTGTTTTAGTGGGTCAAATCTGAGTCCCAAAACAGCCCGTTGGAGCTTTTTGTTAGAGTTCCAAATGAGTTTAAAAGGTCGGAATCTATTGTATACGTATGTAATCATAAACATACTTATGTCTATGTTGATAAAGAGTGCAAATAAAAAAATTGTCATTTTCCGATCGGGTCTTACCGTGTAAAGGCAACAAACCCCCAAAAATAAGAAAGATAGCATGTGGTTAGGCCTTTGAAAAGACATAAGACTTACTTAAAACGGGTGTGTTTTAGTGGGTCAAATCTGAGTCCCAAAACAGCCCGTTGGAGCTTTTTGTTAGAGTTCCAAATGAGTTTAAAAGGTCGGAATCTATCGTATACGTATGTAATCATAAACATACTAATGTCTATGTTGATAAAGAGTGAAAATAACAAAATTGTCATTTTCCGATCGGGTCTTACCGTGTAAAGGCAACAAACCCCCAAAAATAAGAAAAAGTTAGAATTAGTAAGTAAGACGAGATCTGGTCTTAAAGAAATGCATTTTTTGCGGTTTTTAAGTGGCTATACTTCTTGTGTATATTGTTTCGGTAAAATCTAAAAATAGGTAATGATAGCATGTGGTTAGGCCTTTCAAAAGACATAAGACTTACTTAAAACGGGTGTGTTTTAGTGGGTCAAATCTGAGTCCCAAAACAGCCCGTTGGAGCTTTTTGTTAGAGTTCCAAATGAGTTTAAAAGGTCGGAATCTATCGTATACGTATGTAATCATAAACATACTTATGTCTATGTTGATAAAGAGTGCAAATAACAAAATTGTCATTTTCCGATCGGGTCCTACCGTGTAAAGGCAACAAACCCCCAAAAATAAGAAAAGGTTAGAATTAGTAAGTAAGACCAGATCTGGTCTTAAAGAAATGCATTTTTGCGGTTTTTAAGTGGCTATCACTTCTTGTGTCTATTGTTTCGGTTAAATCTAAAAATAAGAAAAGGTTAGAATTAGTAAGTAAGACCAGATCTGGTCTTAAAGAAATGCATTTTTGCGGTTTTTAAGTGGCTATCACTTCTTGTGTCTATTGTTTCGGTTAAATCTAAAAATAAGAAAAGATAGAATTAGTAAGTAAGACCAGATCTGGTCTTAAAGAAATGCATTTTTGCGGTTTTTAAGTGGCTATACTTCTTGTGTATATTGTTTCGGTAAAATCTAAAAATAGGTAATGATAGCATGTGGTTAGGCCTTTCAAAAGACATAAGACTTACTTAAAACGGGTGTGTTTTAGTGGGTCAAATCTGAGTCCCAAAACAGCCCGTTGGAGCTTTTTGTTAGAGTTCCAAATGAGTTTAAAAGGTCGGAATCTATCGTATACGTATGTAATCATAAACATACTTATGTCTATGTTGATAAAGAGTGCAAATAACAAAATTGTCATTTTCCGATCGGGTCTTACCGTGTAAAGGCAACAAACCCCCAAAAATAAGAAAAGGTTAGAATTAGTAAGTAAGACCAGATCTGGTCTTAAAGAAATGCATTTTTGCGGTTTTTAAGTGGCTATCACTTCTTGTGTCTATTGTTTCGGTTAAATCTAAAAATAGGAAAGGATAGCATGTGGTTAGGCCTTTCAAAAGACATAAGACTTACTTAAAACGGGTGTGTTTTAGTGGGTCAAATCTGAGTCCCAAAACAGCCCGTTGGAGCTTTTTGTTAGAGTTCCAAATGAGTTTAAAAGGTCGGAATCTATCGTATACGTATGTAATCATAAACATACTTATGTCTATGTTGATAAAGAGTGCAAATAACAAAATTGTCATTTTCCGATCGGGTCTTACCGTGTAAAGGCAACAAACCCCCAAAAATAAGAAATGATAGCATGTGGTTAGGCCTTTCAAAAGACATAAGATTTACTTAAAACGGGTGTGTTTTAGTGGGTCAAATCTGAGTCCCAAAACAGCCCGTTGGAGCTTTTTGTTAGAGTTCCAAATGAGTTTAAAAGGTCGGAATCTATCGTATACGTATGTAATCATAAACATACTTATGTCTATGTTGATAAAGAGTGCAAATAACAAAATTGTCATTTTCCGATCGGGTCTTACCGTGTAAAGGCAACAAACCCCCAAAAATAAGAAAAGGTTAGAATTAGTAAGTAAGACCAGATCTGGTCTTAAAGAAATGCATTTTTGCGGTTTTTAAGTGGCTATCACTTCTTGTGTATATTGTTTCGGTTAAATCTAAAAATAGGTAATGATAGCATGTGGTTAGGCCTTTCAAAAGACATAAGACTTACTTAAAACGGGTGTGTTTTAGTGGGTCAAGTCTGACACCCAAAACAGCCCGTTGAAGTTTTTTGTTAGAGTTCCAAATGAGTTTAAAAGGTCGGAATCTATCGTATATGTATGTAATCATAAAATGTCGAAAATTAGAAAAGGTTAAAATTAATAAGTAAGACCAGATCTGGTCTTAAAGAAATGCATTTTTGCGGTTTTTAAGTGGCTATAACTTCTTGTGTATATTGTTTCGGTTAAATCTAAAAATAGGTAATGATAGCATGTGGTTAGGCCTTTCAAAAGACATAAGACTTACTTAAAACGGGTGTGTTTTAGTGGGTCAAGTCTGAGTCCCAAAACAGCCCGTTGAAGTTTTTTGTTAGAGTTCCAAATGAGTTTAAAAGGTCGGAATCTATCGTATACGTATATAATCATAAACATACTTATGTCTATGTTGATAAAGAGTGCAAATAACAAAATTGTTATTTTTCGATCGGGTCCTACCGTGTAAAGGCAACAAACCCCCAAAATTAGAAAAGGTTAGAATTAGTAAGACCAGATCTGGTCTTAAAGAAATATACTTTTTGTAGTTTTTAATTGGCTATCACTTCTTGTGTATATTGTTTCAGGATCGAACACAGGGACTAAAGTGAAGTAATTGTTGACATTAAGTAATTCAAATCCAAATTAGTTGATTAAATAACCGAGACTCAAACAAAACACCAACCCCGTACCAGTCAAGTTAATGACATCATTTGACTCTCTTGCTTAAACTAGTTTCGTTACAAAGACCGGTACCCCAAGACATCTTTTATAACTTCCTTAATCAAACAATTGTTTTGGTTATTGAAATAACAATTATACCTATCGATTGTACCCAACCGTTAACACATTTCCCCCCATTATCATGAACGATTATCTACCGTACCCGTCATAGACCCAATCGTTTGTACCCAAACAATCAAAATGAAATATATGAAATCAATAATTACCATTAAAGACACACATAAATCACCAATCAATTCAAGATAAATTAAAGGAGAGAAATACATGTAACATCCGTAATTTTTACCCGTTTGACTGTACTTGTAATTTGATTAACTCAAAACGTGTATTTTGGAAGGAACACGCTAGTCCTTGGTACTTTGTACCTAGCTTCCCCACCCTGTAAGGGGTCACTACCGGGTGAAACTCCTGTTCGTGATAACCCACTGGTTATTGGGAGCGAATGAGATTCGAACCCGCGACCATGTATTCAATAGGTCTCCCCAAGGGTCCCACGTATGTGCGGAGACAGGTACCACTGGGCTACAAGCCCATTGTGTTCATTTATCTGTAAATTGGGCCAATTATAACGTCATTTATCTGTAAATTAGGTCAATTATAACGTCATAATTGGATTTCTAGAATTAAGTCCATGTTGCAAGACCATGATATTGGCCCATATGTGATAAGGAAAATATATTATAGACGATAATTGAGTAACTGTGTTAACAGGGAAAACGTATATACAAAACCTTAAGTACGGTAAACAGTGTCGGTGGATAAACTAATAATAGTACAATTAAGACAAAGCCGACATACTTTATGGAAAGTATGAATATCCGTGAATTTATCACAGACCATGTTTGGTTCATTAGCTGAATAATGTTACTAGTGGACACCCGACATAACTTTATGTAAAGAAATAATACCCGTGATCCCTTTTGTTTGTTTACTTGATTACGAACTAACAATACACAACTTGATTTAAAGACTCAGTTCAACTGACTAGTTAAGATGGTCCGCTTATTTTAGTTTACCCTAAAATAGTGATATCCATAATAATAATAATAATAATAAAAATAGTGAATCGATTGATTGAGGACCGTGGAGACGAGGTGGGACTTTCAATGTTGTTGGTAGATTTTAAAAATGCCTTCAACTTGGTAGATCGTGAAGTTATGTTAAAGGAGGTTCGCCTTCGTTGTCCCGCTATTTCTCGCTGGGTGGAATTTTGTTACTCCAACCCAGCTATATTATATTATGGGCAATACACTTTGTGGTCACACCAAGGTGTGCAGCAGGGTGATCCACTTGGACCTCTTCTTTTTTCTTTGGTGCTACATCCTCTGATATGCAAGATCAGAGATTCGTTTAGCCTTTCCCTTCAAGCTTGGTATCTGGACGATGGTACTATCATTGGAGATACTCTAGTCGTTGGGAAGGTTTTGGAACTCATTATGGTGGATGGACCTTGTCGTGGGTTGTACCTCAATGTTGATAAAACTGAGGTTTTTTGGCCTAAGGAGGACCCTAGAAGCAGGCTTGCGGGTGTTTTCCCGCGTAATATTGCAAGACCTTTACATGGTGTTAAGTTATTGGGTGGGCCTGCTAGTGTGGACCTTAATTTTAGTAGTGAGCTTATTATGAAAAGGGTTGCTAAAACCATTGAGCTTATGGATTCCCTTGCTAAGATTAATGACCCTCAGTGTGAGTTGTTGCTACTTCGCGCTTGTACCGGTATTTCCAAGTTATATTTTACCATGCGCACATGTTCTCCCCGGTTTTTTGAGCGTGCTCAGGGTTCTTTTGATGAGGCACTTCGTTCATCTCTTGAGCGTATTGTCACTGCTTCTGGACCCGGGTTTGGTGATTGGCAATGGAGGCTCGCCACCCTACCCTTTGCATATGGGGGCCTTGGTGTTTATTCTGCAGGTGATGTCTTGCACTATGCATTCCTTGCATCTAGACTCCAATCTGATGTCTTGCAAACTAAGCTGCTCCGACATTCTGGTATTCTAACTCTCGGGCCTTCCTTTAATGATGCCTTGTGTGCTTTTAATGCGAAAATGACGATAGACCTTTTGAGTAATCGAAGTGAGATCGCTGCTCCCAAACTCATGAAGAAACTTGCAGATATATATTTCACTCGTGTTACTCAAACGGTTGAATCCACTTTTTCTCTATCTTCTCGACAGATGGCATTATGGAAATCCCAAATGGAAGACTACACTTCGAATTGGCTTAGAGTGGTTCCTATATCTGGTTTGGGACAAACTATGAATGCTAGGACCTACCGGTGTGTTCTATGCTATCGGCTAGGTGTCCCCCTATTTTCTGTGCAGATGCCATGCTCAGCTTGTTCCAGGGTATTTCCAGGGGATATTTATGGAGACCATGCTGTCTCATGTGCTGGTTTGATTGGTATTAAGCACCGACATAATGTGGTGCGTGATACCTTGGTTGACATTTGTTCTAGGTCTGGGGTTTCAGCTCGTAAAGAAGTGGATATTGGGCTTACTGGTGAAAGAGACAACCCTTTACGCCCAGCTGATATATTGCTTTACTCATGGGATAGAGGGCTTGATGTATGCATCGATTTGACAGGGTCATCGCCCTTGACACAGACCGGTATGGTTGACTTTGCGCCTGGTCGCGCAGTCATTGAGGCTGTACAACGTAAACGAGATAAGTATAAGGCTAAGTGTGCAGGTATTGGATATGGTTTTATCCCCTTCTCCTTTTCTTCCTTTGGAGAACTTGAAAAGGATGCGGTGACCCTGCTCAAGCGAATCCGGAAGTTCTCAGTGACTCAAGACATCGGAGCACGTGCTGCTGCTCATATATTTAATAGGATTAGTTTTGCTATAGCTAGAGGAGTGGGGGCCCAGATAGTATCTCGGGTTCCCACTAATTTCTTGTAAATCCTATTAATTTCTAATGAAAGTGATGATTTTTAAAAAATAATAATAATAATAATAATAATAATAATAATAATAATAATAATAATAATAATAATAATAATGATACTAATAATTGGAGAAGACAAATATCCGTGAATCTAAAGTGTCGGTAGAAAACTAAATGTCAAAACATGTGAACTAGCAATTATATTTCTATGAACTCAATCAATCTTCTTTAAATTAGACTATAATATATATATGGGACACACTCAACTCACATGTACAGCACACAAATTCTTGATTTCTTTCCTTTCTGTCTTTCGACACTCACACACATACAAACATACATATATACATATATACACATATATAGATATAGATGTCGAACTATACCATTCGGCCACCACCTTTGAATATCACCATACGATCACCACCTTCTTTCTCTACATCTCTCGTGGCTGCTGCTCTTCAAAGCCTGCTGTTGATTTAGTTCAGTTGATGCTAGTTTTGTTGCCAAGAAAACCACCATCACCATTGTTACTATTCATCATCTTCAACCTTCAAACTACTACTGCTGCTCGATCACGGCTGCTGTTTTGCTACTGCTACGGCTGCTACTACTACTTCACTGCTGTTACTACTCATTCTTAGTACAAACACCACCATGAACTACTATTCATCATCTCCGTCGTAGAGCCACCATGAACCACCACCTTTTGCCATCATCAATCACTCAGAATCATCGCTAAATAGATTGCTCAACTATTTGTAAGTTTCCCATGTTGAATTTGAAACAAGAATTTTAAAGTTATAATCTGACCGTTAACACCGTTAGATTTCTGACAGTTTTAGTCCTAAACCGTTAAACTGTTTACAGTTTTAGTCCTTCGTCCGTCAGTTTCTTACTAAACTGATGACTCTATTAAAATGGGTTATTCTATACAGTTTCCTTTACCGAAGGCTAATACGTTTGGGCTATTCGGGTACATTTCAGACAGTTACATACCTCATACCGTTTGACAGGCGTTTCAGGTGAGTTCCGTAGCTCCCTACTCAATTGAGATTCGGGCTGAAAAGTGTACACTTATGTGATTTACTTGTTTATTTGTTTATTTGTTCGATTGAATGATTAATGAATTGATTGACATGTTTGAATGATTGTGCATACGATTGTGATATTATAATTTATTTAGGATAGACGTACATACATGGAAGTCGGTTATTCCTTCAAAGGGTTTTAGATGTGGTGGGAAGGCTGCGGGTGACCCTATATATAAGCATCTAGGACTCGTTGAAAGTAGAATCCTCCTAAGTGTATGTACGTATAGTATTGTTTGGATTGTTGGATATATGTACTTGTTTATTGATGATTATGTTTATTGAGATGTACATGTTGTGTGCATTGGAAACTTACACCAAGGCAAGTTGTTTAGCTGTAAGGCCACCAAGGCAAGTTGTTTAGCTGTAAGGCCACCAAGGCAAGTTGTTGAACTGTAAGGCCACATTTCGAGTACCTTGGGTACTATATGTATATGTACATCCGAGTACTTTCAAGTACTTGATGCCAAGTATTGGCCATACTTTATGACTTGATATGATTAACACCACGATGGGGACCAAGTATTGTGATACTTGATGATTTTGAGGTACATTGCATAACATTGATACACGTATGATGCACGTATTGGCATTTATACATATTTGATACATTGCACGACATTGATACACATACGATGCATTTCTTGGTAATAATAGTCATTGTACTTGATTGCATCCGAACTATCTTGTATCATTTGTTGTTCGGTTATTTATGTGACAAGGTTGTTCGATATGTTAACCTCAATTGTGTAACAGGTGATGTACATGGGTTTGTTGTAAGTACATTGTTTGATGTTGTTATTAATGATAATGTTATTGATGATGGTTCCTTGTAAACCATTACTACGAACTCACCAACCTAGTGTTGACCTTGTTTAGTACACTTTTCAGGTGATCAAGTGAATCCAAGAAGTGATGGCTGATTGATGCTTGTGCTAGGACTTGGGCTTGGACTTATATGGATCCAGGATTCATTTGCCCCTTATTTTGCTTTATGCATTTTTGTATTTGATTATTGATGATGGATTCACCGAATCCTTTTATTTCATATAGTTCATGTTCTACGATAATCCCACTGTGCGCTATATAATTTCCGTAATATTCCGGGCCCAGCTCGGGGTGTTACAGAATGGTGGCCCATGCGTGGTCGTAGAGAATTAGGCGGTTTGACCTAGACTATGGCTTAAGTTAAAACTCTTCATATAGCATGCATGGTTAGGAATTTTGTTTGCAATGTGAATTATGTGAATCCTAAAAAGTGTACATTGTGAATTCGTAGTTAAGACCACCTATGTGATAACTTGAGTTCAATGTGATGAATGTGGAATGAGTACAATGTGGTTAATGTGTACATTGATTTGAACTTGATTATGGTTAATATGGATTGTTGTTATTGATTGATAATAGTTTGATGATTTAGGGCAAAATGAAGTTATGGCATTAACTTAGTATAACAATGTGGCAACCATAAAAGAGCCTGATCAACTATTTTATGGTCACCCAATATTATAACAAGTTAATGACATCACGGATTGCACACACTTGGTTTAGGGTATAATAAGGATCCGATATGCTTAATGGGAGTTGATTGGGTGGAGGGTTAGCCGCTGGTACACCCTGTATACAAACCCGATCAATAACTAGAAGGCATATCGAATTCGGATTATACTTTGAACCACTTGTGTTTGTTTGGTAGTGTGATGTATTGAACATGAGTATGTGGTTTAGTGATGAAAAATTATTGTGAACTTGGTATGATGGCATGATACGTAATGATTTCCCCTAGAACATTAGTACTTTTCCTTTAGTGTAAAGATATGATTTATGTGTGATATGTCGGCATGAGAGCATTAACTACTTGTGTGACTAACATGCGAACATTTTGAGACTATGATGTTCAAGTAAATTAAGATACTATGAAATATTATGTGATCTAGTGTGTTAAGAGGCGTTTGTATGAACGTTGAGCTTGAGTTAGTAATTTAACGAATGTGTTCAAGAAAATGGCTAGAAAAGAGCAAACAGGATAGTAGTAGAAGATTATGAACTTAAGTGATTATATGCAAGAATCAAGTCCCGTAGATTTCACTTTATATTGGCCTTGTACCTAGAGTAAGAATACATGATTCTACAGAGAAGTACTATCCGATTATATAACATAAGCAATGATGTCAAACGAAAATAATTTTTCAAAATAGCTGACAACAAATAAGATATCTGCATCTTGATGGAACAAGATAGAGTAGGATAGCTTTATCAAAATAATAAGAGTATTAACTACAAACAAGTTATATATAAATTTCGCAATACAGAAAAGAGGGAAAAATAGGCATGCGAAAGCCAATAACTGTTTATCTAATCCTACTTTATAGTTTGAGTAGCCAAAATCTCTAAATCTAAGAAGATCACATATTTATCTATTTACTGCATACTTGTTAGTCCCAAGTTTAACCCAATGATCCTTCAAGTCAATTGGATAATCGAGATCATACCCTGCTAACGACAATTCCTCTACAACCTTTTGTAACACCCGTCGTTTAAAAACTTGGATTTTTCAAAATTTTGCCAAACGGCGTTTAAAATAAGCGGAAAGGATCACTTTCAAAATCTGCCCCATCCGTAACGGATGGTACCTTTAAAATTTGGTGTTACTACAAGCATCGTCAAAACAATAAAAGTAAATCCAAGCTTTGGCACCAACATAAATGCCACATAAATACAAGTCTTTAATCATAAATGAAATAGCCAAACAAGAGGCTAAAAGGAAGTCTAAGCGTTTAATGTCTTAGCTAAGCTCCTTTATTCGTCTACCCAAGTCTCACCAAGCTAATCCTCGCCTAGCTCACTTGATTATCCTGAAGGCACAACATTTCATCATCATCATTTCATCATTTCATGCATCATAATCATTTCATCATTTCATGCATTCATAATCATTTCATCATTTCATGCATTCATAATCATTTCATCATTTCATGCATACATAATCATCATCATTTCATCATTTCATGCATTCATAATCATTTCATCATTTCATGCATTCATAATCATCATCATTTCATCATTTCATGCATTCATAATCATATCATTTCATCATTTCATGCATTCATAATCATTTCATCATTTCATGCATTCATAATCATCAATCATTTCATCATTTCATGCATTCATAATCATTTCATCATTTCATGCATTCATAATCATTTCATCATTTCATGCATTCATATATCATTTCATCATTTCATGCATTCATAATCATTTCATCATTTCATGCATTCATAATCATTTCATCATTTCATGCATTCATAATCATTTCATCATTTCATGCATACATAATCATTTCATCATTTCATACATACATATCATTTCATCATTTCATGCATCATAATCATTTCATCATTTCATGCATTCATAATCATTTCATCATTTCATGCATTCATAATCATCATCATTTCATCATTTCATGCATTCATAATCATTTCATCATTTCATGCATTCATAATCACATCATTTCATCATTTCATGCATTCATAATCATCATCATTCATCATTTCATCATTTCATGCATCATAATCATTTCATCATTTCATGCATTCATAATCATTTCATCATTTCATACATACATAATCATTCATTTCATCATTTCATACATACATAATCATTTCATCATTTCATGCATTCATAATCATTTCATCATTTCATGCATACATACTTACCACTTACCATTGCAACCTGCATATGAATGTTAATCATCGTAAACGGTAAGTAATATATCCCTTTGCAGCCTCCCATAGTCACCCATGAACATAAAATGTACATACATATTCAATTGGAAGGTTTAACTTACGAAAACGTGTTTTGTTGTACCAACAGGTGACAAAAGATGTTATCTTACCTCGATACAGCTTACCAACAAGTTAAAAGTATCTTATAGTGCTTGCTAAGTGCTCCCGACAACCTAGAATGAATATAAGATCGAAATATAAGCTAAACGAAATGTTTTATGAAAACTGGACAAGAGGTGCGTCGCACCTCCCACATGGTGCGTCGCACAAAATCAACAGGGGAATTCTAAACATAAGCAGGTGCGCCGCACCTACCCCTTTGGTGCGCCGCATAAAATGATCAGAAATTCTGAACATGCGAATGTGCGCCGCACCTACCCTTGGTGCGTCGCATATCGGGCTTTTGGCTGAACACCATTTTTCCAAAATGGCTTGTGGTGCGCCGCACCACCCTACTGGTGCGTCGCACCTGGAGTGTCGACCAGAAACCTAATCTTTGTTCTATGATCAAACGAATTCCATACGAACCCATACCCCAAATCCAACCTGGGGGCTTAAAATTAATCCTTTCAATTGCATTTTCATCAACTTAAACCATCCTATTAATCCCTTAATCCTTTACATCATAACTCAATCTTTAAAACACCCGAACGACATGAATTCAATAAACGTTTGATCAATTAACCCAACCCAAACCCTATGGCCTGGATCGAAATCATTTCTAAAACATACATGATCAGATTTAAGAGTAAGATCAACCATAATACCTGTAGATGACTTCGAGGATTCGAAATCTTAATCAAACTTGATCGAAATGACACGAAATGATTGATTCTTGGAGAAAACTTGTCTTGAGAGGGAGGGGATCTGTTCCTAGGGCTTAATCACGAAATGTGCAGCTATTGGGGTCTCACTAGACCTTAAACTCCTGACCATAAGTTTCCTTTAGTGCCCATAGGCCCCTCGACTTCCTAAACTTTACTTTCGTAGCTTAGTTAACTTACCGGGAGACTTAACGATCTAACAAGCACTTAACTTTCATACTTTACTTTAAGTTACTTTCATTTAATTCACTTTACTTCATTTCATATTAAACACATAAGCATTTAATCACATAATCCCTTATAAGGCACATAAACATAATAGACCTAACGTTAACTAACGGAAAGTCAAATAGTCAAACATAAAACGTTTGGGATGCTACATTTGTAAATGTACCATAACCCATTCTTCTCCCCGACAACCTTACAATACGACTTTTCCCGACATATGTTGGCAACGGATACATGGAAAGAGCAGCTGTACAACAAGTGGAGGTCCATCCCTCTGTACTCCACCCACGACAGGTCCTAGGTATCCCTGTACATGAGCACATTGGTGTTGGCATCTCCGATATGTCCATTTCTTCCTCAAATACTACCAAGGTAGTATTAGGTTTCACAAACTGGTAAGACCTTCTAGGCCTTACATTTCTTTGGGATTTCGAGGTCGATACTTCTGCGGACTTTTTCTTACGGCTATAAAGTTTACAAATATAAGTCCAGGAGTCTTCTACAAGTTTCTCAAACTCTGGCCCGTGAGCTATTACTGTATCTATCAGTTTCACTATGTTCGAGGTTGAGACCTCATAACATGCGTCATCAATCGGATTGGGGGATAGTATAGACAAGTCTAACATTGGTCGTTTTTCTAGTGCCCTGTTACCCTCCTCAGAAGGTTCTGGTTGGAATGTTGATTCCAACTGGAATGTTGGTTCTGGTGTGTTGAGAAACCAGTTCTGATGAAGGGGTTCTATTAGGTTAGAAGATGATGCCCCATGATGAATTGCATCAATAGGATATGAGAACAATGCACTGACATTTTCTGTTGGGAGTTCTAGCTGTGATGTCGGTACTGTATTTTGGAGAAGCCAGTCTTGGCAAGAGTCATCAATTGATGTTCCCCATTCACTAGTACCAATCATCGGGTTTTGCCATGCGTCCATGATTCTCTTGAGTTCTTTTTATCTACAATAAAAATTTGTCAGGCAACTGACATAATAAATACGCAAGAAACATTCTCAACAATAATATCCTGGACAACTTAAGATTTAATTTATTAAATAACACAAAAATTTTATAATGGAATCAAGACATTTTTATAAAATTTCTCTCGACTTCAAGCACTGGGAGTTCTGTCAGAGCTCGATCCCAGAATGTTGCTTCCTTCGACAACATCTCTTTTTCTTCTCTTAAGTGGTGGAATATTGGGATCTTCTTCTTCTTCTTCTTCAGATGACATGGCGAAAATGGACTTCTCCCTTTGAGAGAGATTATCTTCTTCTTGCTGAGCTAAGGCTCTTGCAAACTTTTCATCTTCTTTTATTTGACGGTTCACAAGAATAGATTCTTCCTCTTTTAAAAATTGAGATAAAATCTTGCTAGCTTTTCATCTTTGGAAGTTTGCTTCTCAAAAAGGTGGACATCTTCGTCTACCATCACCTTGTAGTCTTCATATGAGATACCTAACATCACGGCCTCCCGCTTAATTCTTTTGACCCTATTTGTTTCAAGATTTTCAGGATTATCTTGAGCCGTTGGCCTTTTGCCTTTTGGATCGCTAGAAGAGGCACCGGAGTTTTTCATTGTCTTATGATAAACAAACAAATATTAACCATCGGTGGAACAATATTGTTAATTAAGCGAACATGAATTAAAAGATAAAAGTTTTATATAAACATATAAATAGATAGTATATTATCTAAGATGAGAAAGAGTACAAAAAGGTAGCTTACCAAAGAGAAAGTCGGAGATCTGTTAGAACACAAGCTGGCTGTGAACGGAATAGCTTAAGTCAAATTAGCAGATGAAGAACTAAGTAAATAAAAGAGATAGAGAAAGAAGATTTAGTGTGCATTCTTCCTTAAGAAAACGCGTTTCTATTATAGAGGATGAAAAGGGAAGTGTAACCTGAAAGAACGGACAGGTGTCCATAAACTACAGAAATTTTAATCATTGCTACGGTAATTAGTAATTACCGAATTATATTTATTTTTTTTCTAAAGATAAAATTTCTAAACTTTATCATCCCTTTAACCAAGGTTGAAAAGAGCTGAACAGCTTACTCAAAAGCGTATGCTATGTCGAGAAAATCCTCAACTTAATTAAATAGCTTAATGAATAGACCATCTTCCACACATCACTATTTTCTTCATTGCTTCTTTTTCAAGAACCATATCAATTGCTAATTCATCTTCTTGAACCCTAGATAAATTTTTGATCCAAACTGTTGTTTCAGGAGTGATCCAGGTAATATTGGTTTCTTTGACCCGTGGATTGCCTTTAATAATTGAATTTAAGAATATGATACAAATGTTATCAACAAAAATATGCCGATTTTTCTAACTGGATGACAGTAATATATTGATAAAAGAACTATAGATACGGCGTCCAATTGCTGGAAGATGACTGCTGGAAAGAAAATTCACTGCAAAAGGTTTTTATTCTAAGCTGCTAACTGACTCTTTTTCCGGAAAGAGTTTAAAGTACCTTGACATTTTGTCAAAACATCTCTCATACTAATTTTTGATTCTCTCAACAATTTCTTATTGAGATGAACATAACCAACAAGCTACCATCCAATTCAGTACTCTCATATGTGGCAGGTAGTCTGTCATATTCAAATTTGTTCCTATGCAATCCAATAAATCATTATCATTCATAAATTTAAGGATACCATATACTTATTTGAATTACACGGGGATGTGTTCGCAATTTATCACTTGTTTTATTATAAATCAATGAAGCTTCCTTCAAATCATAATTGATCGATAGATCCATTACTACCAAAACTGTATTTAGAAAATCTGAGTATTTAAATATACTCAGAGAATTTGAAAGGGGCTGAATTACTTAAAGGATTAATTGTTTTGAGTTATGATAGATGAACAAATAAAATACACAAATGAACTTAGTATAAAAATTGTATTGATAAAAATCTATCAAGACGAATATGGGAAATTCTTTTAACTGGGGAATTTCCCTAATCGACAACAATCCCAAAGAGATCAAAGAAAGTTGTATTTCATTATTCGTACAATACGAGTGAAACTCGTTACATTATTTAATGGAAATACAACAATTAGGGATGCAACATATTTAAAAACCATACAAAGAAACTCATGTGGCTACAAATAGTAAGGGAACCACGCCAAGAATGAACGCTACTAACCATGGATAAGCCTCATTTAATGGGTGTTGAGCCACAGTAATTAACCACGCTATGATAATAATGTAAATCACGATTAGGAAAGGACTCAACATTTTTGATATAAGGTTTCGGATTTTGGTTAGATTCTGAAGAAAGGAAAATGTTAAGCTGATATGGTATGAAGAAAAGTATGTTGTGGTATTATTATATAGTCTAAGAATGAACCGTTTCTAACGGTCAATTATGGAAAGAGAAATAAATTTGAATCCTGTGTGATGCTGTAGTTAGACTTACTTGTATCTAGATAGAACATCTATACTATACCATATATGTGTAAGTAGTTCATACTATATGTGTATAAGTTGTTGATTTCTTCATGGGTACAAGTTGTAGATTATTATACATGCTAGTTCTAAATGTTAATCTTGTCAAGGATTGTGTGTAAGTTCATCCTACTCTGCTGAGAGTAGAAGGATTCTGTTTAGAATCATGAGTTCATCCTACTCTGTTGAGAGTAGAAGGATTCTGTTTAGAATCATATGAGTTCAACCTACTCTGTTGAGAGTAGAAGGCATCAATTAGGGGTGCTCCTTGTATCTTTCTGTTAATTATGTGTAGAACAGATACTTAGATGCCATGTCTTCTAATATAGATTAATTGTCACTTAAACAAAGCATAAATCAAGTTAAGTATATTTTTACTTGATACAATCTAGATTTCGAGGGCGAAATCCTTTTAACTGGGGAATAATGTAACATCCGTAATTTTTACCCGTTTGACTGTACTTGTAATTTGATTAACTACTTTAATAAACGAAAACTTTGGGCCTAATTGTGTTCATTTATCTGTAAATTGGGCCAATTATAATGTCATAATTGGATTTCTAGAATTAAGCCCATGTTGCAAGACCATGATATTGGCCCATATGTGATAAGGAAAATATATTATAGACGATAATTGAGTAACTGTGTTAACAGGGAAAACGTATATACAAAACCTTAAGTACGGTAAACAGTGTCGGTGGCACAGTGTCGGTGGATAAACTAATAATAGTACAATTAAGACAAAGCCGACATACTTTATGGAAAGTATGAATATCCGTGAATTTATCACAGACCATGTTTGGTTCATTAGCTGAATAATGTTACTAGTGGACACCCGACATAACTTTATGTAAAGAAATAATACCCGTGATCCCTTTTGTTTGTTTACTTGATTACGAACTAACAATACACAACTTGATTTAAAGACTCAGTTCAACTGACTAGTTAAGATGGTCCGCTTATTTTAGTTTACCCTCAAATAGTGATATCCATAATAATAATAATAATAATGATACTAATAATTGGAGAAGACAAATATCCGTGAATCTAAAGTGTCGGTAGAAAACTAAATGTCAAAACATGTGAACTAGCAATTATATTTCTATGAACTCAATCAATCTTCTTTAAATTAGACTATAATATATATATGGGACACACTCAACTCACATGTACAGCACACAAATTCTTGATTTCTTTCCTTTCTGTCTTTCGACACTCACACACATACAAACATACATATATACATATATACACATATATAGATATAGATGTCGAACTATACCATTCGGCCACCACCTTTGAATATCACCATACGATCACCACCTTCATTCTCTACATCTCTCGTGGCTGCTGCTCTTCAAAGACTGCTGTTGCTTTTGTTAGTATGTGATCACGTAAAATGAATGTATGTCCGGAAATAATTTGAGCCTACGGGGTCACACGTCTCGATTCAAATATAGTTAATATTAATTGATTTATTAATTAATATGGATCACGAATAAGTTAACGAACGGTTGTTAATATTTAACGGTTACTAGCTAACGGTCGTTAAAGTAAGGAGATAATTGTAATTAAAACGATTAGGGAAGGTTCTAGAAAAGCCCATAGGGGGCCGGCCTCCCTACTAGGTTTCCTAGTGAAACCCTAAACTTGATGGCCAAGTTTGATTCTACCTATAAATACTAAAGGTAGTCTAATGGTTTTTTTAACAACTACAAATTAAAGAGAATTATAACTCCTAAACCTCTCATCTCCTCCTCTCTTCTTTTGGACGGCCAAAACAAGGAAAACCCTTTGGGGTTTTTGGTTTTCGGTTTTGAAGAAGAGATCAAGCCAAAGGTTGCTCGGTTCGTGATTAAGTGCTAGCACACCTATATCTGTGGATCGTGTGTGAAATCGTAGAGGGATTTACTTCAAATCCTTTTAAAAGTTTCTTTACTTTATCATCTACATTAAGAGGTATTCCTTAATCCTATTTCAAGGTTAATTATTTGATTACATGGTTTGATTTGCTTCCGTTGCGTACTCGTGAATAATGATATTTAGTTTTATATTCCAACAGTGGTATCACGAGCCACCCATGTGATTTTTAATTACCTAAAAATCAAAACTTGAAGGGGGGTTAAGGTTTCATATTTTTCGAATTTTTTATGAAATTATTTTGATTATTTTATTAATTAATTGGTTTAATTGTAATAAAATAATGAAATAAACAATAAAATTTTTTTTTTGATAAACCCCAATTCGAAAATCTGGAAATAAATTTTTTTTTTTTTTTAGGAAACCCAAATTGCAAGTTTTGATTTATTGCATGATTAATGTGTTAATTGCATGCGTTTATGGATTACCTCTATTTTAATTGTTAAATAAAAGTAATAATCATGAGTTTTTACATGCAATTAATTCATGATTATTACTTAGTTATAATGATAAAATTACTTGATCACTAGGTCTTTTAGGTGGATAATTAAAATAATTAATTGTTTGACAATGTGATAATTATATATTTATGTTGCTGCTTGACACCAGTCCACTAAAACGATCATATCTTTTAATCCGTAAGGAGTTAGAAGTCGTCCTTTGAACTGTAGATACTTGACTCATAGGGCTACAACTTTGTAGTTCTGTGCTAATCCCAGTTCGGCCATCCTCTAGGTCTAAATGGGTCGTGAAGCTGCTGGAATTTTCCAACCAGCACCTTATGTGTTTATGTGATAAATTTGTTATTAAATTTTGGCTTACGCAATCAAGTTTACTTGATGTATTTGGTCCTTTTCCTTGAGAAAGGGGAGAAAATCTTAAACCATAGTGGCCTAACCAAGGATGGATACCTAATTGTTACGTGTTTATATTTAGTAAGTTTAGTTTTGCCCTTTAAGAAAATTGTGTGCAAAATTGTTTTTCGAAAATTAAACTTGACTAAATTATATTGAAATAATGATTTTGTTTATAAAATTGGTGCCCTAAAATCAAAAGATACACCGGCTCACCCATTTGAACAAACTCTAAGAGAGGTATAAGTCGGAGTGCGTTAGCCTCCTAAAAGGGCGGGTTTTTAATTGCGTCCATCGCAAACCTTTGCCCTTGCGCTTCTTTGTGCATTCAAATGGAGCTACCGAGCTCTTTTGTATTTAAAGGCAATAAAAATAAGTTTTATAAACATATTATGTTTAGAAGATATGCATGAATCTTCAAACATAACTTTTTGATCACACATCAAATTGATTGACCCAATAAACTTAAGTCATTGCCATCCAACTTGTAAAGGACACTTGTGGCTGTTGTTTTACTCACTGGTACACAGTGGTGAAATGGCAGTTGCATGGCAAATCCCACTCACTGGTACAAAGTGGTGGACAAATTTGCGCGTTCTTGGTTGGACGACTTAAAGCGAGTTAAGCGGTGAGACCTTAACCCGTGGCAAAAGATGGGACAAAACATGACTACAAATCACTTGATGAATCAAGTGTAATTTGTAGGTCCCATTCTTACTAGGAATTGCACATGTAATGCAATTACTGCTCGTCACTTACCTTTTGAGTACAATCATTTCTAGCAGATCAACTGATGAAATGAGTGTATGTCAATTGGATCCTAGCCTTAATGAAATTAATTGTTTATTTTATAAACATTGGGTAATTGATTTCTTAAGGATTTATTATCGAAAATACTGATTTTGAACTTAATCTGTTTTGTAGATGGCAATGAATCCTCCTACAAACACCAATGCTTTTCGGCAAATGTTTGAAAGAGAAAAGCTTAATGGATCAAATTTCAATGACTGGTATCGTCAACTGAGAATTGTTCTAAGAGTTGAAGAACGCATGGATGTCATTGAAAGGCAATGGCCAGCCGAACTAGGTGCTGAATCAACAGCAGCTGAAAGAACTGAATATAGAGTTCAATACACTAGATTTAATGAAGTTTGTTGTTTGATGCTTGCGAGCAGGTCTCCCGAGCTTCGGAAACAATTCGAGAATTACACTCCATATGATATGATCAGAGAACTTAGATCCTTGTATGAAAAACAAGCTGGAGTGGAACTATTCGACTTAGTCGTGGAACTCCATGACATGAAACTTGAATCTGGAAAATCGGTTAGCAGTCATGTGCTCAAGATGAAGAGCATTTTTGACAAATTGGATTCGATGGAGTACGCTTATCATAAAGAGGTAAAAGTTGGCATGATTCTCAAATCCCTTACTAAGGAATTTGAGAGCTTTGTGCAAAACTATACCATGCACTCTATGAAAAAGAGTGTCACTGAACTTCATGCTATGCTCATTGAATATGAGAAGACGATTCCAAAGAAGGCCAATGACCCAAATGTTCTTATGATAAAGGGGGGTCGGATCCAGAAAGCTAAGAAATCGCACCAAGCTAAAGGCAAGTTTGATGGTAAGGGCAAGGGTAAGCAAGCTGCTAATGCCCCCAAACCAAAGAAAACCCCTCCGGCTAAGAAAGAGCATCCGGCAAAAGACCAGACCTGTCATCATTGTAATGAAGTCGGGCACTGGAAGAGGAACTGTCCCAAGTATCTTGCCGAGTTGAATGTGAAGAAGAAGCAAGCTAGCAGTGTTAGTGCTTCAGGTATCTTCACTATTGAATTATTTTCCTTTACTAAGCGTAAATCATGGGTTTATGATACTGGCTGTGGAACTCATATCTGTAATGAATTACAGGCACTTAGGAAAAGGAGGAAGTTGAAGCCCGGAGCTTTGCAGCTGTTCGTGAGCAACGGTCTACCAGCACCTGTTGAAGCTATTGGAGAATATCATTTAGTTCTTCCTTCCGGTTTAATTATTGTTTTAGATAATTGTCATTATGCGCCATCTATTACTAGAGGTGTAGTTTCAGTTTCAGTGTTAAAAAACAACGGGTTCATTAATGTTTTTAATGATAATGGTATTTCAGTTTCTAAAAATAATGTTCATTATTTTGATGCTATCGATAATAATGGTATTTATGAAATTGATATGCGTGGTTGTGATTCACTAAATGATAATTCAATGTATAATGTTAGCAAAAGAGCCAAGACTAACTTGGACTCTACCTATCTTTGGCACTGTCGTCTTGCACACATTGGCAAAAATCGCATTGAAAGACTCCAACGTGAGGGGATCTTACAATTAAATGATGAATCGTTTGATAAATGCGAGTCATGTGTTTCCGGCAAAATGACTAGAAAACCTTTTCTGCATAAACCGGAGAGGGCTAAAGATATTCTTGGACTCATTCATACCGATGTTTGCGGCCCATTTAGACATGTGTCAAGAAAAGGAGCTAGCTACTTCATAACTTTTACGGATGATTTCAGTCGTTATGGTTATGTTTACTTGCTTAAACATAAACATGAAGTGTTTGAAACATTCAAAGAGTTTAAAAATGAAGCAGAAAATCAACTCGGCAAAACCATCAAGATTCTTCGTTCAGATCGAGGTGGTGAATACTTAAGCCAAGAGTTTAAGGATTATCTAAAAGCGTGTGGAATTGTCCAACAGCTTACTCCTCTATACACTCCTCAACATAATGGAGTGTCTGAAAGGAGAAATCGAACCTTGCTAGACATGGTGAGATCTATGATGAACCTTACGACTCTCCCAATTTCGTTTTGGGATTATGCTCTAGAGACTGCTGTACGCATTCTCAATATGGTTCCAACCAAGAAGGTTGACAAGACACCATATGAATTATGGCATGGAGATATCCCTAATCTGTCTTACTTAAGAGTCTGGGATGTGAGGCACTTGTGAAGCGCGATACGCCTGACAAACTTGGACCCAGAACTACTAAGTGCATCTTTGTCGGATACCCTAAGGAAACGATGGGTTACGACTTCTATGATCCTGTCAAAAACACTGTTCGCGTTGCTCGATATGCTGAATTCTTTGAAAAGAAATTAGCTCAAGAGAACAGTGGGAGGGTTGTAGAACTTGATGAGACTCAAAAAAGATGTGTCACCTTCTGAAGCTCCCAGCAATCATCAACTTGGGGGGGGGGGAAATGTTCAAAGTGATGAACCTCAAGTCGATGATGATGAAGCGATTCCACTTCGTAGGTCCGTAAGGACAAGACGTCCTACTGACAGATTATGTCTGATGGTAGAAGAAAACGTTTTAGGAGATCTCGATGAGCCTCCGAATTTCAAAGCTGCATTATCAGATCCGGAATCTGACAAATGGCTTGAAGCTACGAAGGTGGAAATGAAATCCATGAAAGACAATCAAGTCTGGAGCTTGGTTGATCTTCCACAAAATGCTCAAACTGTTGGTGTAAGTGGATCTTCAAGAAGAAGACGGACATGGATGGAAATGTACACACCTATAAAGCTCGTCTCGTGGCGAAAGGTTATACTCAACGTTTCGGTGTTGACTATGATGAGACCTTTTCTCCAGTTGTGGACATTAGAGCTATTAGGATTCTCTTAGCCATAGCTACGTACTATGAATTTGAGATATGGCAAATGGATGTTAAGACTGCCTTCTTAAATGGTTACTTGGATGAAGAAGTCTGTATGGATCAACCTGAAGGTTTTATTGATCCAAAACATCCCAACAAAGTATGCAAGCTTCAAAGGTCTATTTATGGACTAAAGCAAGCATCAAGAAGTTGGAATAAGCGGTTTGATGAAGAAATCAAAAAGTTTGGTTTCGTTCAAAATCCCGATGAGCCATGTGTATATCGCAAAGCTAGTGGGAGTAATGTTACTTTCCTTGTCTTATATGTTGATGACATATTAATCATAGGAAAACACATTCCAATGTTGCAAGATGTTAAATCCCATCTTGGAAAGTGTTTTGCCATGAAAGATTTAGGAGAAGCGGCATTTATTCTTGGAATCAAGATCTACCGAGATAGATCAAAGCGGTTAATTGGACTAAGTCAAAGTGCTTATATTGATAAGGTCTTGAAACGATTCAAGATGGAGAATTCTAAGCGTGGGTTTACACCTATGCAAGAAGGACTTAGTTTATCTATCAAACAGGGTGCTACTACACCTAATGAGGTGGAGCGTATGCGAAGAATCCCTTATGCTTCGGCTGTGGGATCTATTATGTATGCGGTTAGATGCACTAGACCCGATGTGGCGTTCGCGCAAAACATCGTTAGCCGATATCAACAGAATCCAGGTGAAAGCCACTGGACTGCTGTTAAGAACATTCTGAAGTACCTACGGGCTACTAAAGATATGTTTTTGGTGTATGGAAGAAATCCAGACTTAGAGCTCAAAGTGACCGGATACTGTGATGCTGGATTTCAAACTGATAGAGATGACACGAAGTCTCAGTCAGGATTCGTCTTCGTTCTTAACGGAGGTGCTGTGGATTGGAAAAGCAAGAAGCAAACCACAGTTGCCATGTCTGCAACAGAGTCTGAGTACATTGCCGCAATGGAAGCAGTCTGGATAAGGAAGTTCATTAGCGAGCTTGACGTGATTCCCTCGAGTGACTTACCCACTGATATGTACTGTGATAACACTGGTGCATTAATCATTGCCAACGAGCCCGGAGCTCAGAAAGGTGCCAAACATTATGCTAGAAGATATCACTATGTTCGTGAGCAGATCGAACTAGGAGAGATAAAATTACTCAAAGTTCACACAGATTTTAACTTAGCTGATCCTTTCACAAAAGCTTTGGCTAGGCCCAAGCTTGAAAGGCATGCCGAGGGCATAGGACTTAAATTAGCTAGTTATTTCATGTAAATCTGTTGTTTCGGTATTTGGATAAGGGATGTTAAACAATTTATATTTTTCATAATGAAATAAAGTACTTGATATGTTTGATTTCATTTAATATTAATTGTATCCTATATTTGCATGTTTAATCCTTGAATATTTTATTAAATATTCTAAATTGTCCATTGTCGATTAATTATATGGGAATATAATTAAACTAAGACAAATCTGAGCGATTGGTTATATTCTTTAAATATATAATGGCTGGTCCCACCAAACTCACATGGTATCCATATGATGCATATCGGACTACCCCACTAACGAATTTATCACTTTATGGATCGGCGTCATTAAGTGAAATTCGTAAATGGTTACTTTATTGATCCTTTGACTTGAGATACAAGCAGGTCAGCATGTATGGATTGCACTTACTAGATATAGTTCTAACTCTCCTGAATAAGGGAGTACATAAAGGGCTATTTTCAGAAAGTGTAGTGAAGTATGATGACTGACACGTGTAGTCAATACAGGATTTGTTCCTCCAACTAATAGTTGCAGAATGATACCATTGGGCCCCTCATTGGGACTATTTAAGATGTTTACATGGCCATGTCCAAATGAATCCAGATGTGTCTGGATTATGTTTGGTAATCTTAAGTAGTGATGAAATGAGAAACATAATCGTTAAATCATGAAATGACATTGATCCATATTCATGTTTAACATGGTATCCATATGATGCATATCGGACTACCCCACTAACGAATTTATCACTTTATGGATCGGCGTCATTAAGTGAAATTCGTAAATGGTTACTTTATTGATCCTTTGACTTGAGATACAAGCAGGTCAGCATGTATGGATTGCACTTACTAGATATAGTTCTAACTCTCCTGAATAAGGGAGTACATAAAGGGCTATTTTCAGAAAGTGTAGTGAAGTATGATGACTGACACGTGTAGTCAATACAGGATTTGTTCCTCCAACTAATAGTTGCAGAATGATACCATTGGGCCCCTCATTGGGACTATTTAAGATGTTTACATGGCCATGTCCAAATGAATCCAGATGTGTCTGGATTATGTTTGGTAATCTTAAGTAGTGATGAAATGAGAAACATAATCGTTAAATCATGAAATGACATTGATCCATATTCATGTTTAACACGGTATCTGAACAAAGGGATAATAAATGCCTCAACCATTTAAATATACTTTAAGAAACTATACTTAAATATTTCTGGGAGCATTGGCGTGTTGCTAGACGCTAACCAATGTTATTACCTTCAATTGTTACGAGCTCAAGTGGGAGCTGTTAGTATGTGATCACGTAAAATGAACGTATGTCCGGAAATGATTTGAGCCTACGGGGTCACACGTCTCGATTCAAATATAGTTAAAATTAATTGATTTATTAATTAATATGGATCACGAATAAGTTAACGAACGGTCGTTAATATTTAACGGTTACTAGCTAACAGTCGTTAAAGTAAGGAGATAATTGTAATTAAAACGATTAGGGAAGGTTCTAGAAAAGCCATAGGGGGCCGGCCTCCCTACTAGGTTTCCTAGTGAAACCCTAAACTTGATGGCCAAGTTTGATTCTACCTATAAATACTAAAGGTAGTCTAATGGTTTTTTTAACAACTACAAATTAAAGAGAATTATAACTCCTAAACCTCTCATCTCCTCCTCTCTTCTTTTGGACGGCCAAAACAAGGAAAACCCTTTGGGGTTTTTGGTTTTCGGTTTTGAAGAAGAGATCAAGCCAAAGGTTGCTCGGTTCGTGATCAAGTGCTAGCACACCTATATCTGTGGATCGTGTGTGAAATCGTAGAGAGATTTACTTCAAATCCTTTTAAAAGTTTCTTTACTTTATCATCTACATTAAGAGGTATTCCTTAATCCTATTTCAAGGTTAATTATTTGATTACATGGTTTGATTTGCTTCTGTTGCGTACTCGTGAATAATGATATTTAGTTTTATATTCCAACAGCTTTAGTTCAGTTGATGCTAGTTTTGTTGCCAAGAAAACCACCATCACCATTGTTACTATTCATCATCATCTCCGTCGTAGAGCCACCATGAACCGCCACCTTTTGCCATCATCAATCACTCAGAATCATCGCTAAACAGATTGCTCAACTATTTGTAAGTTTCCCATGTTAAATCTGAAACAAGAATTTTAAAGTTATAATCTGACCGTTAACACCGTTAGATTTCTGACAGTTTTAGTCCTAAACCGTTAAATTGTTTACAGTTTTAGTCCTTCGTCCGTCAGTTTCTTACTAAACTGATGACTCTATTAAAATGGGTTATTCTATACAATTTCCTTTACCGAAGGCTAATACGTTTGGGCTATTCGGGTACATTTCACACTGTTACATACCTCATACCGTTTGACAGGCGTTTCAGGTGAGTTCCGTAGCTCACCCAAGGCAAGTTGTTTAACTGTAAGGCCACCAAGGCAAGTTGTTTAACTGTAAGGCCACCAAGGCAAGTTGTTTAACTGTAAGGCCACCAAGGCAAGTTGTTTAACTGTAAGGCCACCAAGGCAAGTTGTTGAACTGTAAGGCCACCAAGGCAAGTTGTTTAACTGTAAGGCCACCAAGGCAAGTTGTTTAACTGTAAGGCCACCAAGGCAAGTTGTTGAACTGTAAGGCCACCAAGGCAAGTTGTTTAACTGTAAGGCCACCAAGGCAAGTTGTTTAACTGTAAGGCCACCAAGGCAAGTTGTTTAACTGTAAGGCCACCAAGGCAAGTTGTTTAACTGTAAGGCCACCAAGGCAAGTTGTTTAACTGTAAGGCCACCAAGGCAAGTTGTTTAACTGTAAGGCCACCAAGGCAAGTTGTTGAACTGTAAGGCCACCAAGGCAAGTTGTTTAACTGTAAGGCCACCAAGGCAAGTTGTTTAACTGTAAGGCCACCAAGGCAAGTTGTTTAACTGTAAGGCCACCAAGGCAAGTTGTTTAACTGTAAGGCCACCAAGGCAAGTTGTTGAACTGTAAGGCCACCAAGGCAAGTTGTTTAACTGTAAGGCCACCAAGGCAAGTTGTTTAACTGTAAGGCCACCAAGGCAAGTTGTTTAACTGTAAGGCCACCAAGGCAAGTTGTTTAACTGTAAGGCCACCAAGGCAAGTTGTTTAACTGTAAGGCCACCAAGGCAAGTTGTTTAACTGTAAGGCCACCAAGGCAAGTTGTTTAACTGTAAGGCCACCAAGGCAAGTTGTTTAACTGTAAGGCCACCAAGGCAAGTTGTTTAACTGTAAGGCCACCAAGGCAAGTTGTTTAACTGTAAGGCCACCAAGGCAAGTTGTTTAACTGTAAGGCCACCAAGGCAAGTTGTTTAACTGTAAGGCCACCAAGGCAAGTTGTTTAACTGTAAGGCCACCAAGGCAAGTTGTTGAACTGTAAGGCCACCAAGGCAAGTTGTTTAACTGTAAGGCCACCAAGGCAAGTTGTTTAACTGTAAGGCCACCAAGGCAAGTTGTTGAACTGTAAGGCCACCAAGGCAAGTTGTTTAACTGTAAGGCCACCAAGGCAAGTTGTTTAACTGTAAGGCCACCAAGGCAAGTTGTTTAACTGTAAGGCCACCAAGGCAAGTTGTTTAACTGTAAGGCCACCAAGGCAAGTTGTTTAACTGTAAGGCCACCAAGGCAAGTTGTTTAACTGTAAGGCCACCAAGGCAAGTTGTTTAACTGTAAGGCCACCAAGGCAAGTTGTTTAACTGTAAGGCCACCAAGGCAAGTTGTTGAACTGTAAGGCCACCAAGGCAAGTTGTTGAACTGTAAGGCCACCAAGGCAAGTTGTTTAACTGTAAGGCCACCAAGGCAAGTTGTTTAACTGTAAGGCCACCAAGGCAAGTTGTTTAACTGTAAGGCCACCAAGGCAAGTTGTTTAACTGTAAGGCCACCAAGGCAAGTTGTTTGAACTGTAAGGCACCAAGGCAAGTTGTTTAACTGTAAGGCCACCAAGGCAAGTTGTTTAACTGTAAGGCCACCAAGGCAAGTTGTTTAACTGTAAGGCCACCAAGGCAAGTTGTTGAACTGTAAGGCCACCAAGGCAAGTTGTTTAACTGTAAGGCCACCAAGGCAAGTTGTTTAACTGTAAGGCCACCAAGGCAAGTTGTTTAACTGTAAGGCCACCAAGGCAAGTTGTTTAACTGTAAGGCCACCAAGGCAAGTTGTTGAACTGTAAGGCCACCAAGGCAAGTTGTTTAACTGTAAGGCCACCAAGGCAAGTTGTTTAACTGTAAGGCCACCAAGGCAAGTTGTTGAACTGTAAGGCCACCAAGGCAAGTTGTTTAACTGTAAGGCCACCAAGGCAAGTTGTTTAACTGTAAGGCCACCAAGGCAAGTTGTTTAACTGTAAGGCCACCAAGGCAAGTTGTTGAACTGTAAGGCCACCAAGGCAAGTTGTTTAACTGTAAGGCCACCAAGGCAAGTTGTTTAACTGTAAGGCCACCAAGGCAAGTTGTTTAACTGTAAGGCCACCAAGGCAAGTTGTTTAACTGTAAGGCCACCAAGGCAAGTTGTTTAACTGTAAGGCCACCAAGGCAAGTTGTTTAACTGTAAGGCCACCAAGGCAAGTTGTTTAACTGTAAGGCCACCAAGGCAAGTTGTTTAACTGTAAGGCCACCAAGGCAAGTTGTTTAACTGTAAGGCCACCAAGGCAAGTTGTTTAACTGTAAGGCCACCAAGGCAAGTTGTTTAACTGTAAGGCCACCAAGGCAAGTTGTTTAACTGTAAGGCCACCAAGGCAAGTTGTTTAACTGTAAGGCCACCAAGGCAAGTTGTTTAACTGTAAGGCCACCAAGGCAAGTTGTTTAACTGTAAGGCCACCAAGGCAAGTTGTTTAACTGTAAGGCCACCAAGGCAAGTTGTTTAACTGTAAGGCCACCAAGGCAAGTTGTTTAACTGTAAGGCCACCAAGGCAAGTTGTTTAACTGTAAGGCCACCAAGGCAAGTTGTTTAACTGTAAGGCCACCAAGGCAAGTTGTTTAACTGTAAGGCCACCAAGGCAAGTTGTTTAACTGTAAGGCCACCAAGGCAAGTTGTTTAACTGTAAGGCCACCAAGGCAAGTTGTTTAACTGTAAGGCCACCAAGGCAAGTTGTTTAACTGTAAGGCCACCAAGGCAAGTTGTTTAACTGTAAGGCCACCAAGGCAAGTTGTTTAACTGTAAGGCCACCAAGGCAAGTTGTTTAACTGTAAGGCCACCAAGGCAAGTTGTTTAACTGTAAGGCCACCAAGGCAAGTTGTTTAACTGTAAGGCCACCAAGGCAAGTTGTTTAACTGTAAGGCCACCAAGGCAAGTTGTTTAACTGTAAGGCCACCAAGGCAAGTTGTTTAACTGTAAGGCCACCAAGGCAAGTTGTTTAACTGTAAGGCCACCAAGGCAAGTTGTTTAACTGTAAGGCCACCAAGGCAAGTTGTTGAACTGTAAGGCCACATTTCGAGTACCTTGGGTACTATATGTATATGTACATCCGAGTACTTTCAAGTACTTGATGCCAAGTATTGGCCATACTTGATGACTTGATATGATTAACACCACGATGGGGACCAAGTATTGTGATACTTGATGATTTTGAGGTACATTGCATAACATTGATACACGTATGATGCACGTATTGGCATTTATACATATTTGATACATTGCACGACATTGATACACATACGATGCATTTCTTGGTAATAATAATCATTGTACTTGATTGCATCCGAACTATCTTGTATCATTTGTTGTTCGGTTATTTATGTGACAAGGTTGTTCGATATGTTAACCTCAATTGTGTAACAGGTGATGTACATGGGTTTGTTGTAAGTACATTATTTGATGTTGTTATTAATGATAATGTTATTGATGATGGTTCCTTGTAAACCATTACTACGAACTCACCAACCTAGTGTTGACCTTGTTTAGTACACTTTTCAGGTGATCAAGTGAATCCAAGAAGTGATGGTTGATTGATGCTTGTGCTAGGACTTGGGCTTGGACTTATATGGATCCAGGATTCATTTGCCCCTTATTTTGCTTTATGCATTTTTGTATTTGATTATTGATGATGGATTCACCGAATCCTTTTATTTCATATAGTTCATGTTCTACGATAATCCCACTGTGCGCTATATAATTTCCGTAATATTCCGGGCCTAGCTCGGGGTGTTACAATACATTAAGATCTCGATATAACGTTAAATGAAATCAACATTGAATTAATAAAATCGTGCAATCTTTACATATTGTCTCACTCCATCAAGATGGATGATGAAGCGATTAGCCACTCATATTAAAATAAGAATAACAAAGAAAATATGAAGAATTCATTGTTACCGAATGATAATAATCGAAAGCTACAAACGAAATTGATCCAATCGTGTTTGAAATCCTTCAATATGATAAATAGATGAAAATATCTCTGAAAAAGGCTTCAAAAACGGCTGGGAGAAGAGAAGAAGGGTTTTGGGATATTTTTGCATGCTATTTATATGCCTCCCGAAATCTGCCAGAACCGCCCCCAATTGCGGCGCAACTAGTGTAGTTGCGGCGCAATTGGGGTTGACTCGAGAGTTGACTTTGACTTTCATTGACCAAGGCTGGCTTGAACTTGAATGCATTGCGGCGCAACTGAGGGAGTTGCGGCGCAACTTATTCTTCTGCTTTTCAGTTGCGGCGCAATTGAACGTTGACTCGCGTTGACCTTTGACCATTGTTGACTCGTGGCTGGCCAGGAATAAAAGGCGTTGCGGCGCAACTAGGATAGTTGCGGCGCAACTTTACTTTCTGTAATTCGGTTGCGGCGCAACTCCTAGTTGCGGCGCAATTGTCCTTTTGCCAGCTTTGACTTTTGTTGACTTTCTGTAATCTTCATCCAAATGCTTCCGAAATCCTCCGTTAGCTCTTACTTCACCTCAACAATGTCGTTTTCTCCAGATTTACGCTTACATACCTGTTAGTAACCTGAAACACTAACAAATACCATAAACGCACCAAATGTATACTAAAACGACTCATAAACCATGCAAAATCAACTAAATACAATGTGGGAAATGGGTATAAAATACGACACATCAAATCCCCCCACACTTAAGCTTTGCTTGTCCTCAAGCAATTCCAACTTCAAAACTCAATTTACCTTGGTACATATGGGAATAACATTACAGTAATCATAAAGAAGCTAAACCATCATTGAAAATGAAACGAGATGGTTAGGCAGTTTTAATCTTAAATGAAAACTGGAATGTTTGACAATACTTGACTGATATACAAGCCTTAATAACACGACTAAGCACAAAAGAATCGAATTAGTGATATCTCGTCTATCCTACTCCAACTAACTTACTCTTGAGGTTGAATATTTGAATAATCACTCAATGCCTAGTCG
This sequence comes from Erigeron breviscapus, assembly GCA_034093135.1. Classification (NCBI taxonomy): domain Eukaryota; kingdom Viridiplantae; phylum Streptophyta; class Magnoliopsida; order Asterales; family Asteraceae; genus Erigeron; species Erigeron breviscapus. The sequence goes on from CM067173.1 coordinate 57,482,886, forward strand.
TGATGCATAATCTTTTAACCATAGGCTTGTACTAGGTTCGTTCCTTCACCGCCATGATGCAAGCACCACAACGTCTATCAAAAGAGGACTTTAAGGGTTTTAATGAACTTCAGAGGCTAAACAAGGTATTTAAAAGGGTATGGAAATTTGGGTAAACAAAGGGTGTTAACAAAGAAATAACACAACATTTAACAAGGTTTTCACATAATAGTCTAATCCATTAAATCCCATGTCACTAGTTGCCAACGGTCCAAAACCCGAGAAGTTGTCCAGACAATACCCCCAATAGACGATTAAAAACCGACACCATTGTGGTGTATGACACTAAACAACTCAATCAACCAAATCTAACCATGTTAGCTTAAACAAACGCGCCAACCCACAAATAACAACTTAAGATTATAGCATTCAGATCCTTTCGTTGGTGTAATTGATGTACCAACTTACAAAAATGATTTGACCAAAAGTGAGAAATACCAACTGACAGCCCAAGCTCTTTTTCTTTTTTTTTTCTATTTTTTTTTCTTTTTCTGTTTTTCAATTCTTTTATTCTCTTTTTTTTTGTGAGCTACTTTTACTCTGACTAATTGGTATTCTCTTAAATAACATTTGAAACAGTGACAAATCATATACTCATATGCTCAAATAAACGATTCAGACTTTATCCAAACAAACATGACGAAATCAATCTATTCTCAGTAACCGAGAATATCCCAACCCGACATAAAGGACAACCCCAAACCATCCACTAGCATAGGCAACCAATGACCCACCAGGACTTCGACTATCGGTATGGCTAGGTAAGGTGTATATATAAAGGTGGAGTTAATAATAAAGAACAGGCTAGTGACAACAAGTTTTCTATTGTTTCTTGCACTAAAAGTGAGTGCAACACAAGGGTTTAAAACAGGTGGTTCACTAACCAGTGTAGTTAGCTACTAAGCACATTAACAAAACATGCACATAACAGATTTTTACGAAACAAGGGGTGAACATACAAAGAACAAAAGGGTTTTATCCTAAATTTGCCTTTTCTGATAAATAACACGGAACGATCAACCAGGACAAGTTCTAGAATCAACGCAATCACCGGCACACTTATAGCAAATGAAAATAATCCGGAAATGGAAAAACCAACCTCAAACTTACACATCATAGTTCAGAGCTCTAAATAGAACCCTTACTCTTGAATAAATCCAAAAGCTTACGAGATGGACAAATTAACAAGGCTAATAATTCTAAAACCGTAACACCTATCATAACTAGCAATGAATCAATAATCTCACAATTTGGGTGTTTTGGTGCTTTGAGTGTGCTAGTCATATTATTAATCCAGAAGGGATTGCCTAATTAATCAGTCAAAACACATTCCTCGTATTAAAATTTGTACTAAAGGTGTAGTCAAATTGCTTATTAAGTTCTATAATTAAATGACAAAAGCAATTAACTACAAGGACAAGCATGCAAAAGTTCAAAATTCCTCAAAAATACCCGACTTTTTCCTATTTACCACCCCCCCCACACTTGAGTTGGACAATGCCCTCAATGTCCAATGAACTAAGGCAAACTATGGGAAATAGGGAAAAGTAAACAAAACAAAAGCAAGAACAAGAAAAACTTGCCGGGTATGACGAGTGTTCCATGCTTGAATATGATGCCAACAAAATATGTCGCTGAACTTACTGCCAGCATATGCATATGACATTCAACTTGCTATCAACATGAACAACACAATTAACGAGCAACATAATCTAATAAACCATGCATTCATCCTATCCCTAATTATTCAAACGGAAATGGAAAAGTAAAATACGATGTTCCCTCACCCTTAAGGGTGATTACAAACCAAACAAATAGAAATAAATAAAAGTACGGAAATAAAATCGTTCAAACAAATAAAAGTACAAGCCATCATCACCAACAAACGGCAGCAGCATCATCCCATCATATATCACTGAGGAGGGTGAGGGTAACCAGGCATAGGTCCTGTACCAAAAATCGATCCAACCACCTGCTCAGCAAACGATGGTTCTGCCGAACCTGATCCTCCAGCATCCGCACCAGCCTGCGTACCTGCAAAAGACCCAAAGCTAACAGGGTTATCGGGCACCCGTCCCTCCAAGATCATGGGAAGGAGCCACCTCATACTGACGCTCTGGTGGAAAGAAGAATCCACCTCCAGCCCGGTGCTCTGGAATGAATATACTGGGAGGGTGGTAGTCGGGAATAGGATCAGGTCTATGGAACTCCTGACCCGTATACTGGGCCTCCCACATGGGCTGATAGCGCTGCTGATCATGCATCACGCGCCCCACACCTGAACCAACCCATCTAAAATCACTATCCATCCTCTGCTGGAACTGCTCATGGGAATGCTGAAAGTGCTGCTGAGACTCCCACATGTTACTAACAAAGTCCCCAAAGAAGAAAAATCCCATGGACCTGAAGGGGCGGCAGAAGAAGAAGATGGCCCCTCAGTAGGTGTAGTGGTGGCACGACGCTTAGTACGTCGTGCGGGCTCTAGCAGCTGCTCTGGTGCATCGGCCATCTCCGCATCATCATCATCACCTGCCTTTGCCTCCTCCTCATCATCAGAGGCAGCACCACCAAAATCAATCAACTCAGGAATAGCATTTTTATGAGCTAGAGGCTTAATCAATTTCCAACGCTTCAAATCATTCCAAGTGAACGACTTCATAGGTTTGCAGTTCAAAGCGACTGCATTATCCGCACCCTCAAAATACTTCACCATCTTGGAAATAAAATGACCACAGACTAACCCCCTATCACAAACTCCTTTTGTCCCCATATGTTTGGCCAACACATAGGGAGCACAAGCTTTCCTATAAACATCCCCCTCATCAAACAACCTCAGTAACCATAAGTCCTCCATATATAACTTGTCCGGGTGATTAGTCCTTTGGACAAAGGAATGGACTAACATCTTGTGGAACAAGCGCAAAATAGGCGACTGAAGTGTATTCGCCCCACAAGTTGCTTTCCAAGCGCGACCCCCAGACACCCGGTTATAGTAATCTCTAAAATCACCTGCTTCCCTAGTAAAACCAGAAGTAGTCCTAACAGCAGTGGCTAAGAGACGCTCGAAAGCAGGATCATCCAACATCTCTTGGGTGTACATCCCCGTGCACAACCCAAACTCAGCAATAGTGAGGTTTCTATTAACACCCTCACAGCGAAAGAAAATGACCTGATCAGCAAACACATCCTTTGCCTTCTCTATGTTCTCAACAGAAATAGTCGAATAAACCTCCAAACACCACTCCTTACAAACTATCTCCCGATTCCGAAATATATCAAACCACAAACTAAACTCTTTGGCAACGGGATTACCATCCATATCATTCGAACTACCCATCAAATGCATAGATAAGTTGCGGCGCAACTTCCTTAGTTGCGGCGCAACTTCATTCTGTAATCCAGTTGCGGCGCAACTAGGAGTTGCGGCGCAATTCATGTTTTCTGGAAAGTTGCGGCGCAACTTACTGTCGAGTTGCGGCGCAACTCACTGTCGAGTTGCGGCGCAACTTCACTGTCGAGTTGCGGCGCAACTTCACTGTCGAGTTGCGGCGCAACTTCACTGTCGAGTTGCGGCGCAACTTCACTGTCGAGTTGCGGCGCAACTTCACTGTCGAGTTGCGGCGCAACTTCACTGTCGAGTTGCGGCGCAACTTCACTGTCGAGTTGCGGCGCAACTTCACTGTCGAGTTGCGGCGCAACTTCACTGTCGAGTTGCGGCGCAACTTCACTGTCGAGTTGCGGCGCAACTTCACTGTCGAGTTGCGGCGCAACTTCACTGTCGAGTTGCGGCGCAACTTCACTGTGCAGTTGCGGCGCAACTATGTCGTCAGTTGCGGCGCAACTTCCTTCAGTTGCGGCGCAACTTCATGTCTGTAATCCAGTTGCGGCGCAACTAGGAGTTGCGGCGCAATTCATGTCTGGAACAGTTGCGGCGCAACTTACTGGCCAGTTGCGGCGCAACTATGTCGTCAGTTGCGGCGCAACTTCCTTCAGTTGCGGCGCAACTTCACTGTCTGTAATCCAGTTGCGGCGCAACTAGGAGTTGCGGCGCAATTCATGTCTGGAATCAGTTGCGGCGCAACTTCCTTCAGTTGCGGCGCAACTTCATGTCTGTAATCCAGTTGCGGCGCAACTAGGAGTTGCGGCGCAATTCATGTCTGGAACAGTTGCGGCGCAACTTCACTGTCGAGTTGCGGCGCAACTCACTGTCGAGTTGCGGCGCAACTTCACTGTCGAGTTGCGGCGCAACTTCACTGTCGAGTTGCGGCGCAACTTCACTGTCGAGTTGCGGCGCAACTTCACTGTCGAGTTGCGGCGCAACTTCACTGTCGAGTTGCGGCGCAACTTCACTGTCGAGTTGCGGCGCAACTTCACTGTCGAGTTGCGGCGCAACTTCACTGTCGAGTTGCGGCGCAACTTCACTGTCGAGTTGCGGCGCAACTTCACTGTCGAGTTGCGGCGCAACTTCACTGTCGAGTTGCGGCGCAACTTCACTGTCGAGTTGCGGCGCAACTTCACTGTCGAGTTGCGGCGCAACTTCACTGTCGAGTTGCGGCGCAACTTCACTGTCGAGTTGCGGCGCAACTTCACTGTGCAGTTGCGGCGCAACTTATGTCGTCAGTTGCGGCGCAACTTCCTTCAGTTGCGGCGCAACTTCACTGTCTGTAATCCAGTTGCGGCGCAACTAGGAGTTGCGGCGCAATTCATGTCTGGAAAGTTGCGGCGCAACTTCACTGTCGAGTTGCGGCGCAACTCACTGTCGCCAGTTGCGGCGCAACTTCACTGTCGCAGTTGCGGCGCAACTACTGTCGAGTTGCGGCGCAACTTCACTGTCGCAGTTGCGGCGCAACTACTGTCGAGTTGCGGCGCAACTTCACTGTCGCAGTTGCGGCGCAACTACTGTCGAGTTGCGGCGCAACTTCACTGTCGCAGTTGCGGCGCAACTACTGTCGAGTTGCGGCGCAACTTCACTGTCGCAGTTGCGGCGCAACTACTGTCGAGTTGCGGCGCAACTTCACTGTCGCAGTTGCGGCGCAACTACTGTCGAGTTGCGGCGCAACTTCACTGTCGAGTTGCGGCGCAACTTCACTTCGAGTTGCGGCGCAACTTCACTGTCTGAATCCAGTTGCGGCGCAACTTCATGTCTGGAATCCAGTTGCGGCGCAACTTCCTTAGTTGCGGCGCAACTTCACTGTCTGGAATCCAGTTGCGGCGCAACTGATAGTTGCGGTGCAACTTGTATAGTTGCGGCGCAACGCAAGTTGCGGCGCAACTTTATAGTTGCGGCGCAACTTCACTGTCTGTAATCTAGTTGCGGCGCAATGAGGGTGTTTCTGGGTTGGGTACGAGCAGCAACGGGGATGAACAACAAAAATCCATCAAAAATCCTCAGACATAATCCCCAATCTTAATTCAAGGGTTTATCCATCCAATTTATTAGACAAGTGTAATTAAACCCTAATTAATTTAATCACCCAATTCATGAACAAAACATCAATCTTTCTAACAAATTATCCCAACCCACATTGTTCTTAAACCAAATAATCTCAAATTCGACCTCTAACAAGTAATGAAAGCATAATATCAAGCAAAATCGAATTTGAAACAAGAACAAATGGCAAAATTAAATTACAAACAAATAATGAGATTAGAGGGTGGATCAAACTAACCTTTCCAGTTCGAGTCATGGTGAATGATAATGAAGATTTAAGATAGAATATTTAGAGGGAAAACTAAAGAAAATAAGGGAAGAAAAGAAGATGGGTCGGCTGGAAAGTTTGAGAGGAGAAGGAGGATCTCAATAATTGATGTGTGTGTGAAAGAAGAATAAAACCCCCGATCCCCTTTTGATTGAAATTGATTGACCCAGTTTGACCCGGGTTGCGCGCAACTCACCCGTTGCGGCGCAATGCCTTATTTTTGAATTTAATTTTTTTTTTTTTTAGATTTTCGATTTTTCTGAAACATGACACGTTGCGGCGCAACTGAAAAACAGAAAGATAGGTTGCGGCGCAACTTGTATAGTTGCGGCGCAACCCAACAGAAGCATTGCGGCGCAACTTATGTTGCGGCGCAATTCACCTCCCCCACACTTACCTTTTGTTTCACCTTCGAAACGACTTACCGGAAGGCATGAGAGCGGCTCCTACCTGCAATTCTTATTAAAACACATTACCACTGACAAATAAACAATAATGAAAACAAGAAACAAGGTTTGCCTCCCGCGAAGCACTTAAGTTATTAACGAGTCTTTAGCTCGACTCACAGTCCTTTCTTCATTGATCCATTCCGAAAAATGGAAGCTCGTCAACGACGACTCCCACATTTTCCTCTTCTTCATGATAAAGCTTCAACCTGTGCCCATTAACAATAAAAGTAGCTCCATCCGATTTAAACAATTCAACATAACCAGACGGAAAGACATGTTTGATCACAAAAGGGTCGGTCCACCTAGAAGTCAACTTGGGTTGCTTGAACTTATACTTGGAAAGGAACAACAAAACTTTATCACCGGCTTTAAAATCCTTCTCTCTAATCCTACGATCATGCTAAACCTTAGTCCTCTCTTTGTAGAGCCTAGAATTCTCATAAGCATTCAACCTCAACTCATCTAACTCATGTAATTGCAACATTCTCAATTCACTACTTTCAACTAAGTCCATATTGCAATTCCTAAGAGCCCAATAAGCTTTATGATCTATTTCTAAAGGCAAATGACATGTCTTCCCATAAAGCAACCTATAAGGTGTAGTCCCGATTGGAGTCTTAAATGCGGTTCTAAAAGCCCATAATGCATCATCCAACTTCTTAGACCAATTTTTAGGATTATCACCTATAGTTTTCTCTAAGATTCGTTTTAAAGCCCTATTAGTATTTTCTACTTGGCCACTCGTTTGCTGGTGATAAGAAGTAGAGAAACGATGATGAACACCATACCTCTTTAACACCTTAGCAAGTTGGTGATTCGCGAAATGAGTTCCATGATCATTGATTAAGGCCTTAGGACAACCAAAATGACAAAATAATTGCTTTAAGAAATCAATGACAACCCTTGCATCATTAGTTGGCAAGGCCTTAGCCTCGGCCCATTTCGAAACATAATCAACCGCCACTAAAATGTAAAGACACTTATTTGAAGGCGGAAAGGGTCCCATAAAATCGATTCCCCAAACATCAAATACCTCACAAACCTTAATGAAGTTTTGTGGCATCTCATCCTTCTTTGAAATGTTACCTTGACGTTGACAAACTTCACACGTCTCACTAATGTTTGAGCTTCTTTGAAGATTGAAGGCCAATAAAATCCTGCATCAAATACCTTCTTACCGGTTACAGATGGTCCATAATGACCACCGATTGGTCCATAGTGGCATGCATCCAAAAATTTTTGGGTTTTTGCACCGGACACACATCTCCTGATCATGCCATCTGCACACATTCGAAACAAATATGGTTCTTCCCAGAAATAATGCTTAAGCTCAGAAAAGAATTTCTTTTTCTGTTGATAAGACATTTCCTTAGGAAGAACACCTGCACATAAATAGTTAGCAATGTCTGCATACCATGGGTCCTCCTCCACATCCACCTGCATTAGAAACTCATCAGGAAAAGCATCATTAATATCATGCTCCTTCAACTCCTCAAGGTGAGGGTTTTCGAGCCTACTCAAGTGGTCGGCTGCCACATTTTCAGCCCCACTTTTATCTTTAATCTCAATATCAAATTCTTGTAAAAGTAAGACCCAACAAATTAAACGAGGCTTAGCATCTTGTTTCGAGAACAAGTACTTCAAAGCCGAGTGGTCGGTGAACACAATAGTCTTATTCAAAACCAAATAGGGTCTAAACTTATCAAAGGCATAAACCACGGCTAACAACTCTTTCTCGGTCACGGTATAGTTCTGTTGAGCCGGGTTTAAGGTCTTGCTAGCATAGGAGATAGGGCGGAAATGCTTATCCTCCCTTTGACCTAAAACGGCCCCTAAGGCATAATCACTAGCGTCACACATAAGTTCAAAAGGTAATGACCAATTAGGTGGAGACATAATAGGTGCATTGGTCAATTTGTATTTATGTGAGTTAAATTCATCAAGACATTCTTTATCAAAATTGAATGGGACATCCTTTTCCAACAACTTTGTCATCGGTCGGGTGATTTTTGAAAAATCTTTTATAAACCGAAGATAGAACCCGGCATGACCCAAAAAGCTTCTAATTGATTTGACATTAGTAGGTGGAGGCAATTTAGCTATAACATCAATTTTTGCTTTATCTACCTCTAATCCCGCTTTTGAAACTTTGTGTCCCAAAACAATACCCTCTTTCACCATAAAATGACACTTTTCCCAATTCAAGACCAAGTGTGCCCTTTCACACCTTTCAAGCATTTTATCAAGACTTTCAAGACAATTTTCAAAAGAACTACCGAAAACAGAAAAGTCATCCATAAAAACTTCCATGGACGTTTCGATCATGTCCTGAAATATGGCAATCATACATCTTTGAAAAGTACCCGGGGCATTGCAAAGACCAAATGGAATCCTCCTATAGGCATAAGTGCCAAAGGGACAAGTAAAGGTGGTCTTTTCTTGGTCCTTGGGGTCAATGGGTATTTGGAAGTACCCGGAGAACCCATCCAAAAAGCAAAAATACTCGTTACCGGCGAGCCGTTCGAGCATTTGATCAATAAAGGGCAAGGGAAAATGGTCTTTGCGGGTAGCATCATTTAATCTCCGATAATCTATACATACCCTCCACCCCGTGACAGTCCTAGTGGGAACCAATTCATTTTTGTCATTTAAAACTACGGTCATCCCACCCTTCTTTGGTACACAATGTACCGGACTTACCCATGAACTATCCGTGATGGGGAATATGATTCCCGCATCAAGCAACTTTATTATCTCCTTTTTAACCACATCTTTCATATTTGGATTCAATCTTCGTTGCCTTTGCACAACCGGTTTAACATTATCAACAAAATTTATGGTATGTTTGCAAAATTCTGGACTTATACCCGGAATATCGGAAATTTTCCATGCAAAGGCCTTTTTATGGGCCTTTAGGATGGTCATAAGTCTAGATTTCTCATCCTCCATTAATGAGGACGAGATGGCAACGGGTAAAAGAGATGTACCTTCCAAATATGCATACTCAAGATGGTCCAGAAGCGGCTTGAGCTCCAAGTCGGTAGGAGGATTTTCTACCGAGGTTAGCACCCGTGTGCTATCACTAGTGGTAATCTCTTCAAAAGCTTCATCTTCCGGAGGCGTTTCATCAACACTTAACGCCATGATCTCTTGCATCATCTCTCCAACCAATTCTTGCTCATCTTCACTGCAAGCTAACAATGCTTCACCCTCTTCCATGTCCAAGAAATCCATGAGCTCCTTCTCCAAAGCATCTTCTTCTTCAATCACATCTAACATGAAACAAGTTTCATCACAAGAGTAGGGATGCTTTAATGCTTTATCAACATTAAAAACGACTCGGTCATCACCGAACCCTAAGGAAATTTCCTTAGCCTTAACTCGGATGATAGCATCCGCGGTCATAAGAAATGGTCGGCCAAGAATGAGGGGGACTTTGGCGTCCGCCTCCATCTCAAGAATAACAAAATCGACCGGAAATATCATGTGCCCTACTTTAATTTGCAAATTTTCCGCTATCCCCATGGGATATTGGAAAGAACGATCTGCGAGCCTAATGCTCATGCGGGTAGGGGTCAACTCTCCTAAAGGCAACTTCCTATACACAGAACAAGGCATCAAATTGATACTAGCCCTAAGATCGGCTAATGCCTCACACAAATAAGCACCAAAAGAACAAGCAATTAGAAAACTCCCTGGATCTTCCAACTTGGGAGGAATCTGATTCTGAATGATGGCTGAACATTCGGCACTCATAACTGCAGTCTTAGCCTATTCAAGCTTCTTCTTATCACTGACAAGTTCCTTAAGGAACTTCGCATAATTTGGCATACCTGCAAGCAAATCAACTAAAGGAACAGTTATATTAACAGACTGAATAAGATCAACAAATTTCTTAAAATGTTCCTTGACTTTTTCTTTCCTCAACCGTTGAGGAAATGGAATCTTTGGTTGATAGGGCTTCACCATCGGTTTCTCAGCGGGTTTGGATGGAACGGCCGGTATCGGCACGGCTTAGTTCAGTTCCATCTCAACTTCTTCATCACCCGTTTCTTCATCTTCATTAACCTGCACGAGTGGGGTAGAGTCATCAGGTAAAGGGTTTGCAGAGTCATAAGTCTTATCTGTCCTCGTAGTGATGGCATTCACTTGCTCATTTCGAGCATTAGGAGGGGTATACTTCTGTCCTGATCCTTGATTATTTTGCCCTTGGTTATTGAATTGAGGCTTTGGGTTCTACTGAGTGTTGCTCGGTAAAGTACCGGACTGCCTATTTGAGTTTCCTAGCCTCTCAATCCTTCCTTCTAAATCCTTAATGGTGGCTTGTTGATTCTTTGCTCCTTGATCCAACTTATGTCCGAGCCCATCCAAGCGAGTAGTCAAAGCGTCCAACACAGAAATTACCTTCTTGGACTCTTCTGCAACATGTTCATTAGTTGCTTTCTGGGCACTAATGAAATCCTTCACTATGTCTCTTAGTTCTGGATCAGAGCCTCGTTGATTGTTGAACCTACTAAACTTGTTACCACAATAACCAGAACTGTTAGCATTAAAAGAAGAAGTAGGGTAAGAACTACCTGATGGCCGGTTTTGATAACTGGTATTTTGGTTGAAATTCCCTTGATTCTGAACATAACTAACATCTTGCACTGGTTTATCCGGGCAATCCTCCGTATAATGCAAGTCCCCACAATGCTCACAACCATCAGCCATAACCTTAACATCTCTTTCAAGGATCTTGAATCTCTTATCTTGATTATCAAACCTCTCATTCATTTGCTTCGAGAGAGCTTTGACTTCGGTAATAAGCTTAGAGTCTTCACTACTTTCCACCTCGGCCACAGTGCTTTTACTAGATCTCTTGTTTCGGTCCTCATCTCTTGTTGAATACTCCTTAGCCATATCCTCAAGAATCTTATATCCTTCATTTGGGGAAATGTTGTTTAGACTACCCCCAAATGCATAACCGAGCTCCCTTTTGGGCTTTCTATCCAAACCATCATAGAAAATCTCAAAACTTTCTTTAGTACCCATACTATGTCCGGGGCAATTTCTGAGCATTTCCTTGAACCGTTTCCATGCATCAACAACATCTTCACCCGATTCTTGAGAAAAGCCTCTGATTTTATTTTCTAATTACCTTTGAGTTCTCACAGAATAAAACTCATCAATAAATCCTTCACGAAGTTCGGCCCAAGTGGTGAATGAGTTATCGGGTAACTCCTTAAACCAAGCAGCTGCATCTCCAATGAGAGTTAATGGAAATAGTTCCAACTTAACAGTCTCAGCTTGCCCTGTTCCATACTGATATAACCTACAGATCTTCTCAAACCTCTCAAGATGTGCATATGGGTCATTTCTTCGAATCCCATCAAACTTATCCTCTTCAACACTCTTGAGGTGATTCCCTTTCAAAGAAAAAACTACTGAAATAGCCGGAGGGCGAATAGCTGTGCCCTGGTCCGCCGGTATATTTCTTATTCTCTCCCCGTAAGGACGGGCGTTCGGATCTACCAGTTGTTCATCTCCCATTCTTCTACCCCTCGGTTGTTGATTAATATTAAGGTTGGTTCGAGGTATGACAATATTGCCCGGTTCAGGTGTTTAAATTTTCTCTTATGTATCTGAGTCTTCTCTTGTTCTAAAGATCCAAGCCGTTCCTTCCTCACTATTAACCACTTTCTCTTTCAAGGCTTGGTCCGGTGGAGCTTGATTTGCGGTTTCTAAATCTATTTTGACTGGTGTGGATGGTTCCTTGGTTATCTCTTGACACAAGTCGACGTCTGACTTTCCCTGGATTAGATAATGGGCTAAGCAAAGGTCGGCCAGAAGCTCTTGTGTTCATCAACTAGCAAGAACCTGCACAATCACCACAAACAAACCGTTAACCGCACCTGTGGTATAATTGAAATGAAACAAAATACAAACTATCTAGTAAAGCAATAACTTTCTCACAAACGAATGTGAAAAAGGATCGAACTACAAAATAAAACAACTACTAAACTTAAGTCCCCGGCAGTGGCGCCAAAAACTTGATGTGTAAAATCGAGTTTAAAAATTAAAAACAAGAAATACCCTAAAACTGACTACTACACACTCTCGGGCAGTGGACCCGTTCGTATATAGTATAGCTAAAAGGTAAGTCCGGGATCGAACACAGGGACTAAAGTGAAGTAATTGTTGACATTAAGTAATTCAAGTAAATAGGGGGTTTTGTGACCGAAATCTCACTTTGCAACAAGTAAAAGTAAATAACTTAAATCCGGTATTACCGGGGCAGGAATCCTCCTAAAACGATATTTAAAATGTTTTTATGACAATAATTTAAAAGGCATCCATCTTGATTTCGCTTAACAATACGCTCAGATTGCACATTAATGAAGTTCAAATCCAAGTTAGTTGATTAAATAACCGAGACTCAAACAAAACACCAACCCCGTACCCGTCAAGTTAATGATATCATTTGACTCTCTTGCTTAAACTAGTTTCGTTACAAAGACCGGTATGTCACACCCCGTTGTAGCGGAATACAGGGTTAACAAAAGAATTGCGTACTAATCAGAAGGTAAATAGAGATTACATCTATTAATCCAAATACAAGTCTATTACAAGTATAATCGTTCAGATGTGGACCCCAATACACGGATACAAACTATCCTCAATTGGAAAAGGGGCCCACTTAATACAATAACAACATCTGGACAGCTAAGTACAATTAGGACTAATAAAATGATAGTCCTCAGGGGTCTGACGCTAATTGTACGTCCAATGTTCAAAAGATGGCTTCAAAATGCCAAATACGCTTCCAATACTTACTGTTGGTTACCTGAAAAGCATGAAATTTGAGAGGATCAACTATCGAAATAGTTGGTGAGTTTACAGAATGTTTGACCAAGTTTATTCGTCATTGTGAGCACACAATGACTTGTAGTTATTTTCAACAAGACAATCAGAATTCAACACTTGATAATATTTCATAACAAGACAGCCGGGGTCTAAGTCCGACTAAAGCATATGACAGCCGGGAGCCAAGTCCGACAGTATCAGTCACTATGCTACATTGCTTCGCACAGGATTTCCCTCTAAAATGGGGTGCGCACCACAACAATGTTCATGACTAGCATATGACAGCCGGGAGCCAAGTCCGACAGTATCAGTCACTATGCTACATTGCTTCGCACAGGATTTCCCTCTAAAATGGGGTGCGCACCACAACAATGTTTATGACTAGCATATGACAGCCAGGAAACAACATCCGACAGTATCAGTCAACATGCCTCGCACAGGATTTCCTTCTACTAGTGGGTGCGGACCCTAAACAAGACAGTCAAGAACTAAGTCTGACAACACGACCACAAGGGTTCCATAACAATGATAACTACAGGGACAACATTTTAGTTCGTCAAACACAAAGAAACATTTTAATCAGCCATCACACGGCAATTCAACGTCATTTTATCCAACATTTAATAAATGACACGTATACACATTTTCGACAACCATCAACATGGCAAATTTAAGTCAAATGATCTAAGCATCCAAATCACATGGCATACTCACAAAACAATCATTTATTTAACAAATCGTGTATACAATAACACATGCTTTTCAGGCCCAAAGTAAAAGGAAAAGGGCGCCATAAACTCACCTTAGCGATCTAGTGCTAAAAGGTGCAAAGTAGCTCGAGAAGATTCAACAATCAGTTCTCCACGTTATCCAAAACCTATGATATCATTACCAATAATGAGGATCAAATCTCTTGACGACGAGTATCCTACGTACAACTACTTAGCTATAGACCCTAGAATGCCATAACCGAGAACATGTTCCAAACTTTCGTTTTGTTTACCTTTAGTTGGTAAAATCAATGACATAGTCATTTAAAAGTTGTATATAAAATACCATAATGTCAACCCTATAACCTCAACAAGTTGATTTAATACGATTAAGTCAAGTCATAAGTCCCTAAACACAATTACAACTTAAATGAGTATGAACAAGACGCGTTCGACTTGACCCTTTTAGAAATGAGAGAAGTCTCGTACAAGAAGAGTGTTATTACTAGAAACTAGACTCTCTTACGATTCCAACGATAGGTCATAAGACTTAATTGGAGTCACGGATCAAAAGTTATTAACGTTTTAAAATTGAAGCGTACAATTTTACAAGGGGTATCCACTGCGCCGCAGTGAGCCAGAACCATGCTCACTGCGCCGCAGTGGGCTAAATGCACTGCGCCCAGAGACCAGAACATTGCCACTGCGCCGTAGTGAGGAAGGGCTGTGCCCACTGCGCCGCAGTGGCCACCTCCTGCAGCCTGCACCTGCAGCTCCAAGTGCAGAAAACCAAACCCAAAACACTCCAATTCGACCCAAACCTTCCCAAAACGACTTGTAGGAGTTTGTAACTCAATTTAAAGCATAACTAAACATCATTAACCATAAATACACATAACCCAACCCATAATTTCACCCATAACATCATCGAATCTTCCGAAACGATCAAATCAAACCAAAACCCTATTAAACCCTAGTTCCATTTTAAGTTGTTTTAAGCCATGTAAAAACTCGAAATGACTAGAAAAGAGTAAGTGAACATAAATAGGCGCAAAAGGGATGATTTAGACTTACCAAAAATTGATGTTCTTGAAGATAATTGAAGATGGTGATGATGATGTTTGATAATGATAATAAACCCTTAAAATCTCCAAATGATTTCTTCCCTTGCAAGACCAATTTAGAATAAGAAGATAGAAGAGATTGAGAGATTTTGAGTGATGTATCTGTGTTTTGTGTGGTGTGTGTGTGTTGTGTGTGGTGTTGGTCGATCAAAAGAAATAAGGAGGGAAGGGGGTGGGGTGTTTGTTTCCCTGCCTCTCAAAACATTTCAGCCCATGTGGCCTCATTTTGGATATTTCTAATACCCTAAATTTGGTAAAATGCTTACGATTAAATACCGTTTGACCAAAAGGTTATAATTTAAAGTAAAGGTATTTTCCCTCGTCTTATTTTAGTTAAGACAAGTAAATAAAACTTTATCAAACTAACTTTAGAAATATTAAGTTTAGACAGTCTAATTACTGTGCATAATTTATAACCTTTAAATATCTCATTTAAAGTTATTTTAAGACTCGGCATTCTGTCTAAATAGCTAATAGTCTACGTCATCAGGATACGTCCTATTGAATCATATCAAATGTTCAATTATCTATTAATTTACACGTCATAATCTCTAAATTAGACGAAATTATAGTAATGATCAAGATTAGAACTAACCCGTTGATAATAAATTACGAGTTGTCACAGCATCCCCGACTTCTAAGGATTTCGTCCCGAAATCAAGTCTTGCTCAGTAAAAAGATGAGGATAGCGATCCCTCATATAGTCTTCACGTTCCCAAGTAACATCGGGTCCGTGCTTCGAATCCCATCGAACTTTAACCAACTTGACGCGACTTCGTCTAGTTTGCTTGAGGTGTTGATCCAAAATTTCAACAGGTTCCTCAACGAATTGAAGAGAGTCATTCACTTGCAACTCTTCCACTGGTACAACCAATGTTTCATCAGTCAGACATTTCTTAAGATTCGATACATGAAATGTGTGATGAACATGTTCCAGCTCTTGGGGTAAATTGAGCTTATACGCCACGGAACCAATCCTTCGAACAATTTCGAATGGTCCGATATAACGAGGACTAAGTTTTCCTCTCACGCCAAATCGTGCAGTGCCTTTCCAAGGTGACACCTTCAACATAACTTTATCACCCACTTGAAACTCAAGGGGTTTCCTTCTATGATCTGCATAGCTCTTCTGGCGATCCTGAGCCGCCTTCAGCCGTGCCCTAATTTCAACAATCTGGTCAGTAGTCTTCTGAACCAGTCCATACTTGTACAAACGACGCTCACCAGCATCAAGCCAACAAACAGGCGATCTGCATTTCCGCCCATACAAAGCTTCAAAAGGCGCACACTTTATGCTTGTATGATAGCTGTTATTATATGAAAATTCAGCTAACGGCAAAAAGGTAGCTGGGAAATCGATAACACATGCCCGAAGCATGTCTTCTAACGTTTGAATGGTACGCTCACTTTGCCCGTCCGTCTGTGGATGGTAAGCCGTACTCAATTTCAACTGAGTGCCCAAAGCGTCTTGAAATATCTCCATGATTGAGAAGTAAAACGACCATCACGATCCGAGATAATAGACACAGGAACACCATGAAGTGACACGATCTTCTCAATATATAATTGAGACAACTTCTTTATTTTCCAATTCTCCCGTATGGGAATGAAGTGTGCAGACTTCGTCAATCGGTCAACAATGACCCAAATAGTATCGTAACCCTTCAAGGTTCGAGGCAACTTCGTAATGAAGTCCATAGTAATCTGTTCCCATTTCCAGTCAGGAATTTGGGGTTGCTGAAGCAGCCCAGAAGGCTTTTGGTGCTCTGCCTTAACCATTGAACAATTTAAACACTTTGAAACGTACGTGGCGATATCTCTTTTCATACCAGGCCACCAATAAAAATCCTTTAACCCATGGTACATTTTGTCAGCACCAGGATGGATTGAATACTTAGATCGATGACTCTCGTTCATCAAGAGTTCTCTAAGTCCATTATACTCGGGAATCCACACTCTGCCCTTGACATGTCGGATCCCATCGCCATCCAATTCAAATAACTGTTCGGCATTCCACAATGCTTCCTTCTCGATACGCCCTGGTTGTAAGGCCTCATTCTGATCATCTAAAACTCTATCCCTTAATGATGAGCCAAGGTAAGAACTTTCTCTTGTTATGACAGATAGTGAAATTCTATCTTTTCGACTTAGCGCGTCAGCAACAACATTTGCTTTACCGGGATGATATTTGAGTTCACAATCATAATCACTGAGTAATTCTACCCATCGCCTTTGTCTCATATTCAGCATTTTCTGATCGAAGATATGCTGGAGACTTTTGTGATTTGTGAATACCGTACACTTTGTACCATACAAGTAGTGCCTCCAAATCTTTAAGGCAAAAACAACCGCTCTGAGTTCAAGATCGTGGGTTGTGTAATTCCTTTCGTGGGTTTTGAGTTGTCTGGAAGCGTAAGCAATGACCTTACCCTCCTGCATAAGTACACATCCCATTCCCTGATGTGATGCGTCACAGTATACCACGAAATTTCACAATTCGCGGATATTATAAGCGATCTAGTGCTAAAAGGTGCAAAGTAGCTCGAGAAGATTCAACAATCAGTTCTCCACGTTATCCAAAACCTATGATATACCAATAATGAGGATCAAATCTCTTGACGACGAGTATCCTACGTACAACTACTTAGCTATAGACCCTAGAATGCCATAACCGAGAACGTGTTTCAAACTTTCATTTTGTTTACCTTTAGTTGGTAAAATCAATGACATAGTCATTTAAAAGTTGTATATAAAATACCATAATGTCAACCCTATAACCTCAACAAGTTGATTTAATACGATTAAGTCAAGTCATAAGTCCCTAAACACAATTACAACTTAAATGAGTATGAACAAGACGCGTTCGACTTGACCCTTTTAGAAATGAGAGAAGTCTCGTACAAGAAGAGTGTTATTACTAGAAACTAGACTCTCTTACGATTCCAACGATAGGTCATAAGACTTAATTGGAGTCACGGATCAAAAGTTATCAACGTTTTAAAATTGAAGCGTACAATTTTTACAGGGGGTATCCACTGCGCCGCAGTGAGCCAGAACCATGCTCACTGCGCCGCAGTGGGCTAAATCGAACCAGGGACCAGTACAATGGCACTGCGCCGCAGTGAGGAAGGGCTGTGCCCACTGCGCCGCAGTGGCCACCTCCTGCAGCCTGCACCTGCAAGTGCAGAAAACCAAACCCAAAACACTCCAATTCGACCCAAACCTTCCCAAAACGACTTGTAGGAGTTTGTAACTCAATTTGAAGCATAACTAAACATCATTAACCATAAATACACATAACCCAACCCATAATTTCACCATAACATCATCGAATCTTCCGAAACGATCAAATCAAACCAAAACCCTATTTAAACCCTAATTCCATTTTAAGTTGTTTTAGGCCATGTAAAACTCGAAATGACTAGAAAAGAGTAAGTAAACATAAATAGGCGTAAAAGGGATGATTTAGACTTACCAAAAATTGATGTTCTTGAAGATAATTGAAGATGGTGATGATGAAGTTTGATAATGATAATAAAACCCTTAAAATCTCCAAATGATTTCTTCCCTTGCAAAACCAATTTAGAATAAGAAGATAGAAGAGATTGAGAGATTTTGAGTGATGTATCTGTGTTTTGTGTGGTGTGTGTGTGTTGTGTGTGGTGTTGGTCGATCAAAAGAAATAAGGAGGGAAGGGGGTGGGGTGTTTGTTTCCCTGCCTCTCAAAACATTTCAGCCCATGTGGCCTCATTTTGGATATTTTCAATACCCCTGAAGTAAAATGCTTACGATTAAATACCGTTTGACCAAAAGATGATAATTTAAAGTAAAGGTATTTTCCCTCGTCTTGTTTTAGTTAAGACAAGTAAATAAAACTTTATCAAACTAACTTTAGAAATATTAAGTTTAGACAGTCTAATTACTGTGAAAATTCATAACCTTTAAATTTATTTAAAGTTATTTTAAGACTCGGCATTCATCTAAATAACTAATAGTCTACGTCATAAGGATACGTCTAATTGAACTATATCAAATGTTCAATTATCTAATAATTTCCACGTCATAATCTCTAAATTAGACGAAATTATAGTAATGATCGAGATTAGAACTAACCCGTTGATAATAAATTACGAGTTGTCACACGGTACCCAAGACATCTTTTATAACTTCCCTAATCAAACAATTGTTTTGGTTATTGAAATAACAATTATACCTATCGATTGTACCCAACCGTTAACACATTTCCCCCCATTATCATGAACGATTATCTACCGTACCCATCATAGACCCAATCGTTTGTACCCAAACAATCAAAATGAAATATATGAAATCAATAATTACCATTAAAGACACACATAAATCACTAATCAATTCAAGATAAACTAAAGGAGAGAAATACATTAAGATCTCGATAAGAAATACATTAAGTTCAAATCCAAATTAGTTGATTAAATAACCGAGACTCAAACAAAACACCAACCCCGTACCCGTCAAGTTAATGACATCATTTGACTCTCTTGCTTAAACTAGTTTCGTTACAAGGACCGGTACCCCAAGACATCTTTTATAACTTCCCTAATCAAACAATTGTTTTGGTTATTGAAATAACAATTATACCTATCGATTGTACCCAACCGTTAACACATTTCCCCCCATTATCATGAACGATTATCTACCGTACCCATCATAGACCCAATCGTTTGTACCCAAACAATCAAAATGAAATATATGAAATCAATAATTACCATTAAAGACACACATAAATCACCAATCAATTCAAGATAAATTAAAAGAGAGAAATACGCTAAGATCTCGATATAACGTTAAATGAAATCAACATTGAATTAATAAAATCGTGCAATCTTTACATATTGTCTCACTCCATCAAGATGGATGATGAAGCGATTAGCCACTCATATTAAAATAAGAATAACAAATAAAATATGAAGAATTCATTGTTACCGAATGATAATAATCGAAAGCTACAAACGAAATTGATCCAATCGTGTTTGAAATCCTTCAATATGATAAATAGATGAAAATATCTCTGAAAAAGGCTTCAAAAACGGCTGGGAGAAGAGAAGAAGGGTTTTGGGATAATTTTGCATGCTATTTATGCCTCCAAAAATCTGCCAGAACCCCCCCAATTGCGGCGCAACTAGTGTAGTTGCGGCGCAACTATGTGTTGACTCGTGAGTTGACTTTGACTTTCATTGACCAAGGCTGGCTTGAACTTGAATGCATTGCGGCGCAACTGAGGGAGTTGCGGCGCAACTTATTCTTCTGCTTTTCGGTTGCGGCGCAACAACTAGTTGCGGCGCAATTGAACGTTGACTCGCGTTGACCTTTGACCATTGTTGACTCGTGGCTGGCCAGGAATAAAAGGCGTTGCGGCGCAACTAGGATAGTTGCGGCGCAACTTTACTTTCTGTAATTCGGTTGCGGCGCAACTCCTAGTTGCGGCGCAATTGTCCTTTTGCCAGCTTTGACTTTTGTTGACTTTCTGCAATCTTCATCCAAATGCTTCCGAAATCTCCCGTTAGCACTTACTTCACCTCAACAATGTCGTTTTCTCCAGATTTACGCTTACATACCTGTCAGTAACCTGAAACACTAACAAATACCATAAACGCACCAAATGTATACAAAAACGACTCATAAACCATGCAAAATCAACTAAATATGTTGTGGGAAATGGGTATAAATACATGTAATCATAAACATACTTATGTCTATGTTGATAAAGAGTGCAAATAACAAAATTGTCATTTTCCGATCGGGTCTTACCGTGTAAAGGCAACAAACCCCCAAAAATAAGAAAAAGCTAAAATTAGTAAGTAAGACCAGATCTGGTCTTAAAGAAATGCATTTTTACGGTTATTAAGTGGCTATCACTTCTTGTGTATATTCTTTTGGTTAAATCTTAAAATAGGAAAGGATAGCATGTGGTTAGGCCTTTAAAAAGACATAAGACTTACTTAAAACGGGTGTGTTTTAGTGGGTCAAATCTGAGTCCCAAAACAGCCCGTTGGAGCTTTTTGTTAGAGTTCCAAATGAGTTTAAAGGTCGAAATCTATTGTATACACTTGTAAAGGCAACAAATCCCCAAAAATAAAAAAAGTTACAATTAGTAAGTAAGACCAGATCTGGTCTTAAAGAAATGTATTTTTGCGGTTTTTAAATGGCTATAACTTCTTGTGTCTATTGTTTTGGTTAAATCTAAAAATAGGTAATGATAGCATGTGGTTAGGCCTTTCAAAAGACATAAGACTTACTTAAAACGGGTGTGTTTAAGTGGGTCAAATCTGAGTCCCAAAACAGCCCGTTGGAGCTTTTTGTTAGAGTTCCAAATGAGTTTAAAAGGTCGGAATCTATTGTATACGTATATAATCATAAACATACTTATGTCTATGTTGATAAAGAGTGCAAATAACAAAATTGTTATTTTTCGATCGGGTCCTACCGTGTAAAGGCAACAAACCCCCAAAAATAAGAAAAGGTTAGAATTAGTAAGACCAGATCTGGTCTTAAAGAAATGTACTTTTTGTAGTTTTTAAGTGGCTATCACTTCTTGTGTATATTGTTTCGGTTAAATCTAAAAATAGGAAAAGATAGCATGTGGTTAGGCCTTTCAAAAGACATAAGACTTACTTAAAACGGGTGTGTCTAAGTGGGTCAAATCTGAGTCCCAAAACAGCCCGTTGGAGTTTTTTTTAGAGTTCCAAATGAGTTTAAAAGGTCGAAATCTATTGTATACGTATGTAATCATAAACATACTTATGTCTATGTTGATAAAGAGTGCAAATAACAAAATTGTCATTTTCCGATCGGGTCTTACCGTGTAAAGGCAACAAACCCAAAAATAAGAAAAAGTTAGAATTAGTAAGTAAGACCAGATCTGGTCTTAAAGAAATGCATTTTTTGCGGTTTTTAAGTGGCTATAATTTCTTGTGTATATTGTTTCGGTAAAATCTAAACATAGGTAATGATAGCATGTGGTTAGGCCTTTCAAAAGACATAAGACTTACTTAAAACGGGTGTGTTTTAGTGGGTCAAATCTGAGTCCCAAAACAGCCCGTTGGAGTTTTTGTTAGAGTTCCAAATGAGTTTAAAAGGTCGGAATCTATTGTATACGTATATAATCATAAACATACTTATGTCTATGTTGATAAAGAGTGCAAATAACAAAATTTTTTTTCGATCGGGTCTTACCGTGTAAAGGCAACAAACCCCCAAAAATAAGAAAAGGTTAGAATTAGTAAGACCAGATCTGGTCTTAAAGAAATGTACTTTTTGTAGTTTTTAAGTGGCTATCACTTCTTGTGTATATTGTTTCGGTTAAATCTAAAAATAGGAAAAGATAGCATGTGGTTAGGCCTTTCAAAACACATAAGACTTACTTAAAACGGGTGTGTTTTAGTGGGTCAAATCTGAGTTCCTAAACAGCCCGTTAGAGCTTTTTGTTAGAGTTCCAAATGAGTTTAAAAGGTCGAAATCAATCGTATACGTATGTAATCATAAACATACTTATGTCTATGTTGATAAAGAGTGCAAATAACAAAATTGTTATTTTCTGATCGGGTCTTACCGTGTAAAGGCAACAAACGCCCAAAAATATGAAAAAGTTAGAATTAGTAAGATCAGATCTGGTCATAAAGAAATGCATTTTTTGCGGTTTTTAAGTGGCTATCATTTCTTGTGTATATTGTTTCGGTTAAATCTAAAATTAGGTAATGATAGCATGTGGTTAGGCCTTTGAAAAGACATAAGACTTACTTAAAACGGGTGTGTTTTAGTGGCAATCTGAGTCCCAAAACAGCCCGTTGGAGCTTTTTGTTAGAGTTCCAAATGAGTTTAAAAGGTCGGAATCTATTGCGTTCAAAACTCATTTGGAACTCTAACAAAAAGCTCCCACGGGCTGTTTTGGACTCAGATTTGACCCATTTAGACACACCCGTTTTAAGTAAGTCTTATGTCTTTTGAAAGGCCTAACCACATGCTATCATTACCTATTTTTAGATTTTACCGAAACAATATACACAAGAAATTATAGCCACTTAAAAACCGCAAAAAATGCATTTCTTTAAGACCAGATCTGGTCTTACTTACTAATTGTAACTTTTTCATTTTTGGGGTTTGTTGCCTTTACACGGTAAGACCCGATCGAAAATGACAATTTTGTTATTTGCACTCTTTATCAACATAGACATAAGTATGTTTATGATTACATACGTATACGATAGATTTCGACCTTTTAAACTCATTTGGAACTCTAACAAAAAACTCCAACGGGCTGTTTTGGGACTCAGATTTGACCCACTAAAACGCACCCGTTTTAAGTAAGTCTTATGTCTTTTGAAAGGCCTAACCACATGCTATCATTACCTATTTTTAGATTTAACCGAAACAATATACACAAGAAGTGATAGCCAATTAAAAACTACAAAAAGTACATTTCTTTAAGACCAGATCTGGTCTTACTAATTCTAACCTTTTCTTATTTTTGGGGGTTTGTTGCCTTTACGTATGACCCGATCGGAAAATGAAAATTTTGTTATTTGCACTCTATATATGTGTGATCGATTCCATGTAATGGTGCAGTTGGTACTAATATAGTAGTAGTTGATATGCAGTCTTGTTTAGTTATGTGATATGGTTTTTGTTAAAATTATGAAGATAAATAAGTCATAGCAATGAGATTTCTGTTTTGATAAGATTATGGTAATTAGTAGGGTAACAGAGAAGTTAGTGGTAAAATTTGTTGTTATCGATAATATTAAGCTTATAATGTAATGAGCAAAGCCTTATTGTAGTTGTAAGTTTTAGATAATAATTAAGCAGCCTGAAGATTAATAGTCAGTATTTGCAGTTAACCATTGTTATTGGCCTTAGATAATGATCATGCCAAAGGGAGAATCTACGCTGTTGATGTTGTATATTGAGGTATGATTATAGCGATGAATCGACTTATTTGTGAGCTAGAACGCTAAGGAGGCTAGATTGGTGATAGCCACGTTGTTTGTTGGATTAACAATGTGTTACCTAGATGTTTTGTTGTGTAAGTGTGTATGTTATGCAACCACACGTGCTTTAATTGTTATGTGATCGTAGAATTGTGTTAGTCATGTTGTTATGTGTATGTAGATGTTTTGTTGTGTAAGTGTGTATGTTATGTAATCACACATGCTTTAATTGTTATGTGATCGTCATGTGATTGTGTGTTGTTAATTTGGATACATAAGGCTAATGTGCAGATTTTGTGGATGTATGCGGATTGACGATGTAGAAGCAGTTAATCCTTTGATGCAAATAGCTGTATTATTTACTTTCTTATAGTTTGTTACAATGAATCTATTTTAGCAGGCAGATTCAGAGTTGATTATATGGAGGTTGGCTATATACGTGTAGTCTGGTCCATATAACTGAATAGCTGGCAGATTATAGTTGCAGACTATCATGCAGTTTATCACACGCAGTTTATATAATGCAGAAGGTTAATATATATACACGCAGTTTATATAATGCAGAAGGTTAATATGTTTACTTTCTATATATTCACTAAGCGATGTGCTTATTCCTTTAATTATAATGTTGTAGGTGCTTATGGATTTAGTGTTTAATGATGAGCAATTGGATAGGACGAACATGGGTAAAATTCAGTCGTGGATGAGCACTTGTCGAAGGTTAAGCAAGTGTTATCTTTAAATTACAGCCGAGTACATTATGCTTGTTACAATACTTGCCCATATTTTAGAACTAATGAGGCCTTAGGGGATGGACCGGACTTTCCATATATTAATTAATCCACTATTAATTAATTTGGACCATTAACTAATTAATTATCCAACCCGTTAACTCATTTAATTAATTAAACTCATTTAATTAATAAGTTATTTATCAATCAATTAAAACTAACTTTAATCGACTATTATAAATAACGGTTGTCGGTTTATCCGTTTATCCTTAATTAACTCGCGTTAATTTATAAACGTATAATTTAATTAAAACTATTTAATTAAATGCGTAAATGATCAAATATCATTCCGTAGCTTTATGGTTAAACATTATAGATGTTCTATTGTGTATGACCATACGGGCTCAAAGATCCGAAGACATATGGTTAGTCGGGTCTACGAAAGTTCACACAATTTCAACATGAACTTGGTCTGATCATAAGGACTCATAAGGAAGAAATTGGTCTACAAAGAGCTTCTGAGCTGAATATGGTGCCAAATGTACATTTATATGCTCTCAAGCTGGTCTGCAATCAAGTTGGAGACAGAAGTAGCAGATTTCATGAAGCTTTAATGATGGAAGGATCAAGAAGGGGATATGATTTGAATAAGCCTGCTCCAGATCACATTAAGGAAGAGTATTATGAAAGCTTTCTGTGATATACTCAAACTATGTCTTTATGTAAAACTTGTAAATACTCTATGTTTATGCATTATTGTAAATTTAATTAAGTAAATAGAGTCAATGACATCTTTTTCATTAAGCATTGTAAGTATGTACTTTATTAGATGAAAAAGATCAAAAGAACCCAAAGAAAAGATTGAAATGGTCAAATGTATAATGTTATCAACTTGATAACTCTTTCAATCTGTTTAAGTATTTCCAGACTTATCAGTAGAAGCTGCAAGGTTTTGTCATCATCAAATAGGGAAAGATTGTTGGAGTCAAGTTGCTCATACATTACAAGATTTGAAGATTACAAACAATTTCAGAAATACTTGAGTCTTTGGTTCTGGAGCTGAGTCAGCTTGGACTGATCCAAGCTGAGTCAGCCTAAACATCTTCACTGAGAGATGATATCATTCAAGTTGCATCAAATAGAAGATAAGCACTTGGTTTGAGTCAAAGATAAAGATTATGGATAGAAGGCCAAGCTGATGGGTGGAAATCAGCTTAGTTCTTGCAGTCAACTTGGAAGGTACAGATGCAGCTTGGGGTATTGCAAGTGCTCTAAGTTGTTATAACTTTGTATATCATCAACAACTGGATAAGTATCAGAAAGGACATTCTAAGTGCCAGTTGTTGATTGTAAACATTCTATGAGGTGTCCATTTGTGTTGACTGCACGATCATCCTTGGAGAGCATGTGGGGAACAAAAAGTACAATGTCACTATCACCAGGTACTGATCAAGCAGAGGTCATTAGATCAAGACGCGTGGAAGACAATGGACGCCATCTAAGCCATGGTTGATGCCTATATAAACCAACCTTAGAGTCTCAAGAATGTGCGCATCCATAATATTAACTCTTACAACGATTAAAGCAATCAGCTTGGATCCGTGTTGTACTCAGCTTAGGCTAATAGAGTTAATATACAGAGTTGTAACTTGCTATTCAACCAAGTAGTTAGATTTGTAGGCTAATCTGTTCCACAACTACTTGTAATTCTTTTTATTCATCAATAAAAGAATTAGTTGAAATCAGCTTGCACTTTGTTCTTGGACTGCACTTTACTTTATTGTCTTTATATTCTGTTATTTATCCTTACTGTTCCATTGGATTTTAACTCAGACTTATTATGGACAAATATGTTAAGATAATTTATATTCCGCAAAAAGGCTTAAAAGTTGATTAAGTTTAAAAAGTTGTATTCACCCCCCTCTACAACTCTTTGAGACATCTTAAACCATCATGTTATCTCCTTGGGGACCTATCAAACTATACTCATAAGCTTTTAAAAAAATGTGGCTAAAGGTCCTTGTAGTAAATACCAGGCAACTGATTAGAATCAAAGATTACAACCAGGTGAGGGAGGGCACCGAATTGTTTACAAATGTTAGCCAGTTTATAGTGAAACTGGACTTGTACTCCGTACTCCCAACAATAATGTTGAGCACTCCCAACTGAATATCAATAACTTTGTAACAACATTTAGAATTGACATTTTCACACTAATCTAAATCTTGGTTAACACTTTACTACCATTTACTACAAACAACAGCAAAAACTCTCAGGTCTGAAATCAACATATAAGAAGACACAAGTACATCCGGTTCAAACATTTTGCAGAAAGTCAGGCAGGATACAACTTAGTTGAGCATGTGTTGCTTTATGTTCTTCGCCTTATGTCTTTATGATAAAATTATGTCACTGTGACCTGCAAATTATCATACACAAACTACTAAGCTATTTCCTAATCAAAAAAATAACGTCCATGGTATATAGACTAATGCTAAATCCCTCCTAGTCCTACCGAGTATATAACATTAACAAATGCATGCAAGTAGCATGAGAATCGCATATTAATATGAAGTTAACCTAGAGAATGTTGACCATATGTATGCACACATGAAGACGACCGGCTATAACAATTATACAGCCATGTTGAAATTCATAGCATGCACCATTAAAGTTCGGTTGAAGAATTAATGGACATCAGTCCTTTGCTAACTCTTATGCATCAAGGAACTAAAAGATATTTGCCTATTAAACAGAGTTTATTGTTGTGTAGAGAACAATTGGTTCAACAACTACTTACCTCTTATTTGTAAACCACAACAACGTCATTAAGCAATAAAAGATAAGTTAGAGGGCAATAAAAGTAAAATCTGGGTAGTGACTGAATTACAGTAAGTTGTATTCGTATTCCTTGAACAGATAAGTTAGAACATACCTTGGTGATCAATTGCGTTAATTTGTGGTCCTATCATTTCTACTCCAACGTCATTAAGCAATACTATTCCTTGTGAAGTAACTTCAAAAGGGAATGCCAGTGATGGCGACATTGGAGATTTTGCCACCTTTATAAATCGCCGGCCTGCAAAAAAAAAAAGATCATGACTGCTAAACATGCACTTACAAAGATTACAAGAACTAATTTAAAACTAAGTTCCAGCTTCGAAATAGAAGGATTTGTTACAAGGTATAATGACAACTTCATCTTCAAAATTGCCACCTCTAATCATAGCCTCATAGGTGTGGAAAAAGCATGAAACCAACCTGATCTAGATTCAAGAACAAGACGAATGGTAACAGCATGAGCCCAGTGTATTCCCAAAGCAGCAACAAGATGAGAATCAATATTTCCGGTACTGTCCACGGTAGCCGCCCTATTATCTGCAATTTTGAATTGAATAACTCAACTTACACTGGAAACTTGCACAATACATTTAACCAAGGTTGTGAAACTCGGCCGATACAGCCGATTTCACCGAGTCGGATGAGATAGTTGTGATATTCTAATGTGGTGGAATATCTCCCGGTGCGGGACTTCTGTGGATCAGCTTTTCGATACTCACTTATTTATGGAAATAATTATGTACATAGGTGTATATACATTAGTATCGAATCTATGGCTCAACTTGAAACTATGTGATCCTACGAACTCACCAACCTCGTGTTGACGTTTTAGAGTATCTTTTCAGGTATACAAGAAATCGCTTGCAAGCTAGGAGTTGATGCCTCTAGTTGGACTTAAGGATCTATTGGTTGCTTATAGATTGTAGGCTCGGGCACGATGCCTCGGTTTGTTGTCCCTTGCATGGGATTTATTTGTTGTACTTTGACTTATATTTGACAATTTGTAGTCTTGTGTGAACATCATGTAGTTTCTCTGTATAAATCCATTGACAAGTTTGTTTCAGTTGCATCTCACGTTTCCGCCACTGGTAGGGTGTTACATA
Source organism: Erigeron breviscapus (assembly GCA_034093135.1). Classification (NCBI taxonomy): domain Eukaryota; kingdom Viridiplantae; phylum Streptophyta; class Magnoliopsida; order Asterales; family Asteraceae; genus Erigeron; species Erigeron breviscapus. Next base: position 57,511,391 of record CM067173.1, read on the forward strand.
CAAGCCAATACAATTTATAAAGATCAATCATGTCTATTGGCACTTGGCAGTCCTGTTATCTCTACTCCATCATCATTCAACCATGAAGTAACTTAAAATGGAAATTGGAGACTTGGCCACTTTCGTAAATCGTTCCCCTGCAATCAGTGGCGGCCCTGAGAATTCAAACACCCCGGCGAGCTAAGAAAATAATACCCCTAGCTTCTACCGAATTCAAATATATAAACAAATTTTTTTATAAATGATAACTAGCATTATAACAAAAAGTTATATATGCATAATAAGATCATAATTTTAGAATTACATACCATAATAGTTACTTTTTCGATGATTCGTGAAGCTCTCTAGCATTCTTCATAGCAAATTGGTTGTTAGCTCTTCACAGTTTATGTTCTCTAAGATTTCGTTCTCGATAGCTACTACATCTTTTACACATTATTAAATTAATCAAATATATATTTATATAATAAACACATCTTTTTAGCATATAGACTTATATATAATATATAATAAAATTCGGAAATTTATGCCCTTCAAACTTATGCCCCGACCGGGAATCGAGTTTGCACACCCTCTAGGCTCACAGCCTAACGCCTGCAATATAACTAATTCATTAATCCTTCATATGATATTCAACACTAGATATTCACCAACATTAGGCTCAAAATTGCAGGATTTGGTACATCTTCTATTTATTTCAAGTGAACCATAAGGACCAAATGGTCCTTCTATTTATTTACTTAACTATTGATTTCAAGTGAACCATAAGGACCATTTGCTTAATTTACTCTATATTTGTTGGTTAGGTTCGTCTTT
>CM067173.1:57513206-57568358 GCA_034093135.1 Erigeron breviscapus
CTACCGGTGACTGAGATGGTTGAACATGAATAGATACATGTTCACTTCCAGACTCACTGGATGTTGATACTAGATTGATAGGGCGAGATTCATTTACCGATTCCTCATTGGTTCCTCTTCAAAGAGTCAGGAACACAAGGAATGGAGTTTGCCACAACTGGAACTGGAGGTGTACTAGGTACAACAGCATTAGAGCTAACTCCGTCCGACATGACTATTCTGAAAGGATAGTCAAAGAATCCATTAAAGTCTGATGGATAAGACAATTCGAATCAATTGAATGAGACAGTACGCAACAAGAGTTTCAAAGATTTCTTTGTCTAGATTATACACATTCGATTTGGGTTTCTATTAGCAACATATCTCCAATGCTTATATATAGGGTCACCCGCAGCCTTCCCACCACATTTTCAATATGTTGTTAATATAATCCAAACTATCACGTATATAAACATTATGTATACACATACGAGTTGAGTTTCTATTCCTAACATACCTTCAATGCTTATGTATAGGGTCACCCGCAGCCTTCCCACCACATTTACAGTATGTTGTGAATATAATTCAAACTAACACGTATATACACAATTTAAGATATTTATTTCGAGCCTTATACTATTTTACATAATCGGGACGTAGTTGATCGGGTTAGGTCTAATTATTGACAAATAGTATAACTCTCGAGATAACTATCCTAAACCTTAAAGACTTAGATTTCTTATTTGAAGCGACCATGGCTATAGATTGAGTTATTCACGAGGAATAACTCCGTATTCACTATAACCTGTCTCTGATACCAATTTTTGTCACACCCCGTTGTAGCGGAAATACAGGGTTAATAAAAGAATTGCGTACTAATCAGAAGGTAAATAGAGATTACATCCATTAATCCAAATACAAGTTTATTACAAGTATAATCGTTCAGAAGTGGACCCCAATACCTCGTCACTTACCGCCCTGACGCATTACTCCCGGTGAACTCCCGCACGGTCCGGTGGACTATACGCAGGCCTGCCACTTCACCAACTTGACCCGTATAGTCTTCTCGTGCCTGCTTATTACTCATAGCCAGCGATGCGTCCGCCTCTATGTAAGTGCCGCCCGACCCTCTTGCAGTTCCGGCGGCTGAAGGGCTCTACGCCCGGCGTATCCAAGCCCCCAGAGCTCGAGAAGCGTTTCAACCCACTAACCCACCAATTTCACCCTTTCGCCCGCCGCCTTAGTACAACCCCTCACCATTCTGTCCGATCCCCCCCTATACCAAATCTACTCACCTTTCCCGTCATCTACCTCGCTCCCTCACCAACCCCCTCTCCCTCCCATGAAGCGATACCCCTTCCTTGGCATGGGACAGCCCCTTTATCCTTTAAGCCATGCCACTTGGCACTTTTTACCGCTCCCCTATGTACTTCCCTATCCTCTAACTCTCCCTTAACCTACCTACTCTCTTGCCTGTGGATGTGGTACTAGAGATTACATCCATTTATACCAATACAAGTCAATACAAGTACAATCGTTCAAAATGTGGACCCCAAAATACGGATACAAGTCATCCTCATTTGGAACTGGGCCCACTAATACAATAACAATATCTGGACAGCTAAGTACAATTAGGACTAATAAAATGATAGTCCTCAGGGGTCTGACGCTAATTGTACGTCCAATGTTCAAAAGATGGCTTCAAAATGCCATATACGCTTCCAAATACTTACTGTTGGTTCCCTGAAAAGCATGAAATTTGAGAGGATCAACTATCGAAATAGTTGGTGAGTTTACAGTATGTTTGACCAAGTTTATTCGTCATTGTGAGCACACAATGACTTGTAGTTATTTTCAACAAGACAATCAGAATCCAACACTTGATAATATTTCATAACAAGACAGCCGGGGGTCTAAGTCCGACTAAAGCATATGACAGCCGGGAGCCAAGTCCGACAGTATCAGTCACTATGCTACATTGCTTCGCACAGGATTTCCCTCTAAAATGGGGTGCGCACCACAACAATGTTTATGACTAGCATATGACAGCCGGAGCCAAGTCCGACAGTATCAGTCACTATGATACATTGCTTCGCACAGGATTTCCCTCTAAAATGGGGTGCGCACCACAACAATGTTTATGACTAGCATATGACAGCCGGGAAACAACATCCGACAGTATCAGTCAACATGCCTCGCACAGGATTTCCTTCTACTAGTGGGTGCGGACCCTAAACAAGACAGTCAAGAACTAAGTCTGACAACACGACCACAAGGGTTCCATAACAATGATAACTACAGGGACAACATTTTAGTTCGTCAAACACAAAGAAACATTTTTAATCAGCCATCACACGGCAATTCAACGTCATTTTATCCAACATTTAATAAATGACACGTATACACATTTTCGACAACCATCAACATGGCAATTTAAGTCAAATGATCTAAGTATCCAAATCACATGGCATACTCACAAAACAATCATTTATTTAACAAATCGTGTATACATAACACATGCTTTTCAGGCCCAAAGTAAAAGGAAAAAGGGCGCCATAAACTCACCTTAGCGATCTAGTGCTAAAAGGTGCAAAGTAGCTCGAGAAGATTCAACAATCAGTTATCCACGTTATCCAAAACCTATGATATCATTACCAATAATGAGGATCAAATCTCTTGACGAGTATCCTACGTACAACTACTTAGCTATAGACCCTAGAATGCCATAACCGAGAACGTGTTCCAAACTTTCATTTTGTTTACCTTTAGTTGGTAAAATCAATGACATAGTCATTAAAAGTAGTATAAAAATACCATAATGTCAACCCTACAACCTCAACAAGTTGATTTAGCACGATTAAGTCAAGTCATAAGTCCCTAAACACAATTACAACTTAAATGAGTATGAACAAGACGCGTTCGACTTGACCCTTTTAGAAATGAGAGAAGTCTCGTACAAGAAGAGTGTTATTACTAGAAACTAGACTCTCTTACGATTCCAACGATAGGTCATAAGACTTAATTGGAGTTACGGATCAAAAGTTATTAACGTTTGAAAATTGACGCGCATACATTCACAGAAGCTATCCACTGCGCCGCAGTGAGCCAGAACCATGCTCACTGCGCCGCAGTGGGCTAAATCGAACCAGGGACCAGTACAATGGCACTGCGCCGCAGTGAGGAAGGGCTGTGCCCACTGCGCCGCAGTGGCCACCTCCTGCAGCCTGCACCTGCAGCTCCAAGTGCAGAAAACCCAACCCAAAACACTCCAATTCGACCCAAACCTTCCCAAAATGACTTGTAGGAGTTTGTAACTCAATTTGAAGCATAACTAAACATCATTAACCATAAATACACATAACCCAACCCATAATTTCATCCATAACATCATCGAATCTTCCGAAACGATCAAATCAAACCAAAACCCTATTTAAACCCTAATTCCATTTTAAGTTGTTTTAGGCCATGTAAAAACTCGAAATGACTAGAAAAGAGTAAGTAAACATAAATAGGCGCAAAAGGGATGATTTAGACTTACCAAAAATTGATGTTCTTGAAGATAAATGAAGATGGTGATGATGATGTTTGATAATGATAATAAACCCTTAAAATCTCCAAATGATTTCTTCCCTTGCAAGACCAATTTAGAATAAGAAGATAGAAGAGATTGAGAGATTTTGAGTGATATATCTGTGTTTTGTGTGGTGTGTGTGTGTTGTGTGTGGTGTTGGTCGATCAAAAGAAATAAGGAGGGAAGGGGGTGGGGTGTTTGTTTCCCTGCCTCTCAAAACATTTCAGCCCATGTGGCCTCATTTTGGATATTTCTAATACCCTTAATTTGGTAAAATGCTTACGATTAAATACCGTTTGACCAAAAGGTTATAATTTAAAGTAAAGGTATTTTCCTCGTCTTATTTTAGTTAAGACAAGTAAATAAAACTTTATCAAACTAACTTTAGAAATATTAAGTTTAGACAGTCTAATTACTGTGCATAATTTATAACCTTTAAATATCTCATTTAAAGTTATTTTAAGACTCGGCATTCTGTCTAAATAGCTAATAGTCTACGTCATCAGGATACGTCTAATTGAACTATATCAAATGTTCAATTATCTAATAATTTCCACGTCTATAATTCTCTAAATTAGACGAAATTATAATAATGATCGAGATTAAGACTAACCCGTTTAATAAACTCCAGTTTCGTTACAAAGACCGGTACCCCAAGACATCTTTTATAACTTCCCTAATCAAACAATTGTTTTGGTTATTGAAATAACAATTATACCTATCGATTGTACCCAACCGTTAACACATTTCCCCCTATTATCATGAACGATTATCTACCGTACCCGTCATAGACCCAATCGTTTGTACCCAAACAATCAAAATGAAATATATGAAATCAATAATTACCATTAAAGACACACATAAATCACTAATCAATTCAAGATAAACTAAAGGAGAGAAATACATTAAGATCTCGATAAGAAATACATTAAGTTCAAATCCAAATTAGTTGATTAAATAACCGAGACTCAAACAAAACACCAACCCCGTACCCGTCAAGTTAATGACATCATTTGACTCTCTTGCTTAAACTAGTTTCGTTACAAAGACCGGTACCCCAAGACATCTTTTATAACTTCCCTAATCAAACAATTGTTTTGGTTATTGAAATAACAATTATACCTATCGATTGTACCCAACCGTTAACACATTTCCCCTATTATCATGAACGATTATCTACCGTACCCGTCATAGACCCAATCGTTTGTACCCAAACAATCAAAATGAAATATATGAAATCAATAATTACCATTAAAGACACACATAAATCACTAATCAATTCAAGATAAATAAAGGAAGAAATACGCTAAGATCTCGATATAACGTTAAATGAAATCAACATTGAATTAATAAAATCGTGCAATCTTTACATATTGTCTCACTCCATCAAGATGGATGATGAAGCGATTAGCCACTCATATTAAAATAAGAATAACAAAGAAAATATGAAGAATTCATTGTTACCGAATGATAATAATCGAAAGCTACAAACGAAATTGATCCAATCGTGTTTGAAATCCTTCAATATGATAAGAGATGAAAATATCTCTGAAAAAGGCTTCAAAAACGGCTGGGAGAAGAGAAGAAGGGTTTTGGGATGTTTTTGCATGCTATTTATATGTCTCCCAAAATCTGCCAGAACCGCCCCCAATTGCGGCGCAACTAGTGTAGTTGCGGCGCAATTGGGGTTGACTCGAGAGTTGACTTTGACTTTCATTGACCAAGGCTGGCTTGAACTTGAATGCATTGCGGCGCAACTATGGGAGTTGCGGCGCAACTTATTCTTCTGCTTTTCGGTTGCGGCGCAACAACTAGTTGCGGCGCAATTGAACGTTGACTCGCGTTGACCTTTGACCATTATTGACTCGTGGCTGGCCAGGAATAAAAGGAGTTGCGGCGCAACTAGGACTGTTGCGCGCAACTCCTAGTTGCGGCGCAATTGTCCTTTTGCCAGCTTTGACTTTTGTTGACTTTCTGCAATCTTCATCCAAATGCTTCTGAAATCCTCCGTTAGCTCTTACTTCACCTCAACAATGTCGTTTTCTCCAGATTTACGCTTACATACCTGTTAGTAACCTGAAACACTAACAAATACCATAAACGCACCAAATGTATACAAAAACGACTCATAAACCATGCAAAATCAACTAAATATAATGTGGGAAATGGGTATAAAATATGACACATCAGTAATCATAAACATACTTATGTCTATGTGGATAAAGAGTGCAAATAACAAAATTGTCATTTTCCGATCGGGTCTTACCGTGTAAAGGCAACAAACCCCCAAAAATAAGAAAAAGTTACAATTAGTAAGTAAGACCAGATTGGTCTTAAAGAAATGCATTTTTTGCGGTTTTTAAGTGGCTATAACTTCTTGTGTATATTGTTTCGGTAAAATCTAAAAATAGATAATGATAGCATGTGGTTAGGCCTTTCAAAAGACATAAGACTTACTTAAAACGGGTGTGTTTTAGTGGGTAGAATCTGAGTCCCTAAACAGCCCGTTAGAGCTTTTTGTTAGAGTTCCAAATGAGTTTAAAAGGTCGGAATCTATCGTATATGTATGTAATCATAAAATGTCAAAAATTAGAAAAGGTTAGAATTAGTAAGTAAGACCAGATCTGGTCTTAAAGAAATGTATTTTTGCGGTTTTTAAATGGCTATAACTTCTTGTGTCTATTGTTTTGGTTAAATCTAAAAATAGGTAATGATAGCATGTGGTTAGGCCTTTCAAAAGACATAAGACTTACTTAAAACGGGTGTGTTTTAGTGGGTAGAATCTGAGTCCCTAAACAGCCCGTTAGAGCTTTTTGTTAGAGTTCCAAATGAGTTTAAAAGGTCGGAATCTATCGTATATGTATGTAATCATAAAATGTCAAAAATTAGAAAAGGTTAGAATTAGTAAGTAAGACCAGATCTGGTCATAAAGAAATGCATTTTTTGCGGTTTTTAAGTGGCTATAACTTCTTGTGTATATTGTTTCGGTTAAATCTAAAAATAGGTAATGATAGCATGTGGTTAGGCCTTTCAAAAGACATAAGACTTACTTAAAACGGGTGTGTTTTAGTGGGTCAAATCTGAGTCCCAAAACAGCCCGTTGGAGCTTTTCGTTAGAGTTCCAAATGAGTTTAAAAGGTCGGAATCTATCGTATACGTATGTAATCATAAACATACTTATGTCTATGTTGATAAAGAGTGCAAATAACAAAATTGTCATTTTCGATCGGGTCTTACCGTGTAAAGGCAACAAACCCCCAAAAATAAGAAAAAGTTAGAATTAGTAAGTAAGACCAGATCTGGTCTTAAAGAAATGTACTTTTTGTAGTTTTTAAGTGGCTATCACTTCTTGTGTATATTGTTTCGGTTAAATCTAAAAATAGGTAATGATAGCATGTGGTTAGGCCTTTCAAAAGACATAAGACTTACTTAAAACGGGTGTGTTTTAGTGGGTCAAATCTGAGTCCCAAAACAGCCCGTTAGAGCTTTTTGTTAGAGTTCCAAATGAGTTTAAAAGGTCGGAATCTATCGTATACGTATGTAATCATAAACATACTTATGTCTATGTTGATAAAGAGTGCAAATAACAAAATTGTCATTTTCGGATCGGGTCTTACCGTGTAAAGGCAACAAACCCCCAAAAATGAGAAAATGTTAGAATTAGTAAGATCAGATCTGGTCATAAAGAAATGCATTTTTTGCGGTTTTTAAGTGGCTATCATTTCTTGTGTATATTGTTTCGGTTAAATCTAAAATTAGGTAATGATAGCATGTGGTTAGGCCTTTCAAAAGACATAAGACTTACTTAAAACGGGTGTGTTTTAGTGGGTCAAATCTGAGTCCCAAAACAGCCCGTTGGAGCTTTTCGTTAGAGTTCCAAATGAGTTTAAAAGGTCAGAATCTATCGTATACGTATGTAATCATAAACATACTTATGTCTATGTTGATAAAGAGTGCAAATAACAAAATTGTCATTTTCGGATCGGGTCTTACCGTGTAAAGGCAACAAACCCCCAAAAATGAGAAAATGTTAGAATTAGTAAGATCAGATCTGGTCATAAAGAAATGCATTTTTTGCGGTTTTTAAGTGGCTATCACTTCTTGTGTATATTGTTTCGGTTAAATCTAAAAATAGGTAATGATAGCATGTGGTTAGGCCTTTCAAAAGACATAAGACTTACTTAAAACGGGTGTGTTTTAGTGGGTCAAATCTGAGTCCCAAAACAGCCCGTTGGAGCTTTTCGTTAGAGTTCCAAATGAGTTTAAAAGGTCAGAATCTATCGTATACGTATGTAATCATAAACATACTAATGGCTATGTTGATAAAGAGTGCAAATAACAAAATTGTCATTTTCCAATCGGGGCTTACCGTGTAAAGGCAACAAACCCCCAAAAATAAGAAAATGTTAGAATTAGTAAGTAAGACCAGATCTGGTCATAAAGAAATGCATTTTTTGCCGTTTTTAAGTGGCTATCACTTCTTGTGTATATTGTTTCGGTTAAATCTAAAAATAGGTAATGATAGCATGTGGTTACGCCTTTCAAAAGACATAAGACTTACTTAAAACGGGTGTGTTTTAGTGGGTCAAATCTGAGTCCCAAAACAGCCCGTTGGAGCTTTTCGTTAGAGTTCCAAATGAGTTTAAAAGGTCGGAATCTATCGTATACGTATGTAATCATAAACATACTTATGTATATGTTGATAAAGAGTGCAAATAACAAAATTATCATTTTCCGATCGGGTCTTACCGTGTAAAGGCAACAAACCCACAAAAATAAGAAAAAGCTACAATTAGTAAGTAAGACCAGATCTGGTCTTATAAATATATAAAATTTAGTTATTATATTAATTAAAGTAATATATATCAATATGAATAAATTATGAGTTATTTAAAAAGCCGTATAAATGTCGCCTGTATTTTAAGTAACGTTACTAGAGGGACTAAAATTGCAACTAATTATAAAGAGGGGGCTTAAGTAAAATTTGGAAATTAGTTCCATGAATATAATATGATTAAATGATCATTAATAGATCAAACACAAAGAAAGTAAGTCGGGCGAGAAGAAAGAAAGAAATGGCGAGAAGACGAAGTCGGCCGAAAGAGAAAGAAGAGAAGATTAAAGGGTTTCAGGCCAAATCAAATATGTCAGATCATTCCTAATCAATTATAGAGTTTGATTATCATTCTTTTAAGGTATTATTTTCTAGTTTCTAGTTTGATTTGTAGTTATATAAAATTATTTTGGGTCAATAAAAGGTGGTTGTTTAGGTCCATATTAATTTCTTAGTATCTAGGCTCAGCTGAGAAGCATATATTAAAATTTGGCAAGATTCTGAGATAGTTTTTATGTCGCGTTACGAGACATAAAAATGTTAAGAAAAACTTTGATTTTGTAAGATAATGATGAAATAATAATAAGGAAATGAAAATAATTGACCTGGGAAGTATTGGGTAAGAAAAAGTTAGAAAAGACAATATGTATAGATGTTGATGGATTATATGAATTTGGTTAATAGGTAACCAAGGATTTTGAGGAATACAACTGTATGTTGTAGCAGGACCACAGGTGAGTATATAGGATTTAAATTGGCAGGTTGATCATATAAGGGCAGATTACATGTGCGTAAGAGAACTCATTTGATCAATATAGTTATATAATGCCGTATTTTGTTTAGTTGTTTTAATTGTTGAAAATATGTGTTGAAATTGCTGTTATTAATTAAATTATGAATGATTGAGCCGTAACATTGAATTATATGGAACTCGGTTATATATTCCATGTAATGGTGCAGTTGGTACTAATATAGTAATAGTTGATATGCAGTCTTGTTTAGCTTTGTGATATGGTTTTTGTTAAAGTTATGAGGATAAATAAGTTGTAGCAATGAGATTGCTGTTTTGATAAGATTATGGTAATTAGTATGGTAATAGAGAAGTTAGTGGCAAAATTTGTTGTTATCGATAATATTAAGCTGATAATGTAATAAGCAGAATCCTTATTGTAGTTGTAAGTTTTAAGTAATAATTAAGCAGCTTGAAGATTAATAGCTAGTATTTGCATTTAACCATTGTTATTGGCCTTAGATAGTGATCATGCCAAAGGCAGAATCTAGGTCGTTGATGTTGTATATTGAGGTATGATTATAGCGTTGAATCGACTTATTTGTGAGCTAGAACGCTAAGTAGGCTAGGAATGTGATAGCCATGTTGTTCGTTAGAGTAACAATGTGTTACCTAGATGTTTTGTTGTGTAAGTGTGTATGTTATGCAAGCACACGTGCTTTAAATATTATGTGATCGTAGAACTTTGTTAGTCAAGTTGTTATGTGTATCTAGATGTTTTGTTGTGTAAGTGTGTATGTTATGTAATCATACATGCTTTAATTGTTATGTGATTGCCATGTGATTGTGTGATGTAAATTCAGATATATAAGGCTAATGTGCAGATTTTGTGGATGTATGTGGATTGATGTTGTAGAAGGGAACTATTAAAGAATAACAGTTAATTCTTCTATGCATATAGCTGTATTATTTACATTCTTATAGTTTGATACAATGACCCTCTTATATTTAGCAGGCAGAGTTGATTATATGGAGGTTGGCTATATACGTGTAGTCTGGTCCATATAACTGAACAACTGGCAGATTATACTTGCAGACTATCATGCAGTTTATCTCATGAAGTATAATATACACGCAGTTTATATAATGCAGAACATTCATATGTTTACTTTCTATATATTCACTAAGCGGTGTGCTTATTCCTTTTATTATAATGTTGTAGGTGCTAATGGATTTAGCGTTAATGATGAGCAACTGGATAGATAGAGCTTGGGGAAAGTCATAACCGTGGATGAGCACTTGTCGAAGGTTAAGCAAGTGTTATCTTTAAATTACAGCCGAGTACATTATGCTTGTTACAATACTTGCCCATATTTTAGAACTAATGAGGCCTTAGGGGGGATGGACCGGACTTTCCATATATTAATTAATCCACTATTAATTAATTTGGACCATTAACTAATTAATTATCCAACCCGTTAACTCATTTAATTAATTAAACTCATTTAATTAATAAGTTATTTATCAATCAATTAAAACTAACTTTAATCGACTATTATAAATAACGGTTGTCGGTTTATCCGTTTATCCTTAATTAACTCGCGTTAATTTATAAACATAAAATTTAATTAAAACTATTTAATTAAATGCGTAAATGATCAAATATCATTCCGTAGCTTTATGGTTAAACATTATAGATGTTCTATTGTGTATGACCATACGGGCTCAAAGATCCGAAGACATATGGTTAGTCGGGTCTACGAAAGTTCACACAATTTCAACATGAACTTGGTCTGATCATAAGGACTCATAAGGAAGAAATTGGTCTACAAAGAGCTTCTGAGCTGAATATGGTGCCAAATGTACATTTATATGCTCTCAAGCTGGTCTGCAATCAAGTTGGAGACAGAAGTAGCAGATTTCATGAAGCTTTAATGATGGAAGGATCAAGAAGGGGGTATGATTTGAATAAGCCTGCTACAGATCACATAAAGGAAGAGTATTATGAAAGCTTTCTGTAATATACTCAAACTATGTCCTTTATGTGAAAACTTTGTAAATACTCTATGTTTATGCATTATTGTAAATTTAATTAAGTAAATAGAGTCAATGACATCTTTTTCATTAAGCATTGTAAGTATGTACTTTATTAGATGAAAAATATCAAAAGAACCCAAAGAAAAGATTGAAATGGTCAAAATGTATAATGTTATCAACTTGATAACTCTTTCAATCTGTTTAAGTATTTCCAGACTTATCAGTAGAAGCTGCAAGGTTTTGTCATCATCAAATAGGGAAAGATTGTTGGAGTCAAGTTGCTCATACATTACAAGATTTGAAGATTACAAACAATTTCAGAAATACTTGAGTCTTTGGTTCTGGAGCTGAGTCAGCTTGGACTGATCCAAGCTGAGTCAGCCTAAACATCTTCACTGAGAGATGATATCATTCAAGTTGCATCAAATAGAAGATAAGCACTTGGTTTGAGTCAAAGATAAAGATTATGGATAGAAGGCCAAGCTGATGGGTGGAAATCAGCTTAGTTCTTGCAGTCAACTTGGAAGGTACAGATGCAGCTTGGGGTATTGCAAGTGCTCTAAAGTTGTTATATAACTTTGTATATTCATCATACAACTGGATAAGTATCAGAAAGGACATTCTAAAGTGCCCGTTGTTAATTGTAAACATTCTATGAGGTGTCCATTGTAATGTGGCTGCACGATCATCCTTGGAGAGCATGTGGGGAACAAAAAGTACAATGTCACTATCACCAGGTACTGATCAAGCAGAGGTCATTAGATCAAGACGCGTGGAAGACAATGGACGCCATCTAAGCCATGGTTGATGCCTATATAAACCAACCTTAGAGTCTCAAGAATGTGCGCATCCATAATATTAACTCTTACAACGATTAAAGCAATCAGCTTGGATCCGTGTTGTACTCAGCTTAGGCTCATAGAGTTAATATACAGAGTTGTAACTTGCTATTCAACCAAGTAGTTAGATTTGTAGGCTAACTTGTTCCACAACTACTTGTAATTCTTTTTATTCATCAATAAAAGAATAAGTTGAAATCAGCTTGCACTTTGTTCTTGGACTGCACTTTACTTTATTGTCTTTAATATTCTGTTATTTATCCTTACTGTTCCATTGGATTTTAACTCAGACTTATTATGGACAAATATGTTAAGATAATTTATATTCCGCGTTAAAAAGGCTTAAAAGTTGATTTAAGTTAAAAAGTTGTATTCACCCCCCTCTACAACTCTTTGAGACATCTTAAACCATCATGTTATCTCCTTGGGGACCTATCAAACTATACTCATAAGCTTTTAAAAAAATGTGGCTAAAGGTCCTTGTAGTAAATACCAGGCAACTGATTAGAATCAAAGATTACAACCAGGTGAGGGAGGGCACCGAATTGTTTACAAATGTTAGCCAGTTTATAGTGAAATTGAACTTGTACTCCGTACTCCCAACAATAATGTTGAGCACTCCCAACTGAATATCAATAACTTTGTAACAACATTTAGAATTGACATTTTCACACTAATCTAAATCTTGGTTAACACTTTACTACCATTTACTACAAACAACAGCAAAAACTCTCAGGTCTGAAATCAACATATAAGAAGACACAAGTACATCCGGTTCAAACATTTTGCAGAAAGTCAGGCAGGATACAACTTAGTTGAGCATGTGTTGCTTTATGTTCTTCGCCTTATGTCTTTATGATAAAATTATGTCACTGTGACCTGCAAATTATCATACACAAACTACTAAGCTATTTCCTAATCAAAAAAATAACGTCCATGGTATATAGACTAATGCTAAATCCCTCCTAGTCCTACCGAGTATATAACATTAACAAATGCATGCAAGTAGCATGAGAATCGCATATTAATATGAAGTTAACCTAGAGAATGTTGACCATATGTATGCACACATGAAGACGACCGGCTATAACAATTATACAGCCATGTTGAAATTCATAGCATGCACCATTAAAGTTCGGTTGAAGAATTAATGGACATCAGTCCTTTGCTAACTCTTATGCATCAAGGAACTAAAAGATATTTGCCTATTAAACAGAGTTTATTGTTGTGTAGAGAACAATTGGTTCAACAACTACTTACCTCTTATTTGTAAACCACAACAACGTCATTAAGCAATAAAAGATAAGTTAGAGGGCAATAAAAGTAAAATCTGGGTAGTGACTGAATTACAGTAAGTTGTATTCGTATTCCTTGAACAGATAAGTTAGAACATACCTTGGTGATCAATTGCGTTAATTTGTGGTCCTATCATTTCTACTCCAACGTCATTAAGCAATACTATTCCTTGTGAAGTAACTTCAAAAGGGAATGCCAGTGATGGCGACATTGGAGATTTTGCCACCGTTATAAATCGCCGGCCTGCAAAAAAAAGATCATGACTACTAAACATGCACTTACAAAGATTACAAGAACTAATTTAAAACTAAGTTCCAGCTTCGAAATAGAAGGATTTGTTACAAGGTATAATGACAACTTCATCTTCAAAATTGCCACCTCTAATCATAGCCTCATAGGTGTGGAAAAAGCATGAAACCAACCTGATCTAGATTCAAGAACAAGACGAATGGTAACAGCATGAGCCCAGTGTATTCCCAAAGCAGCAACAAGATGAGAATCAATATTTCCGGTACTGTCCACGGTAGCCGCCCTATTATCTGCAATTTTGAATTGAATAACTCAACTTACACTGGAAACTTGCACAATACATTTAACCAAGGTTGTGAAACTCGGCCGATACAGCCGATTTCACCGAGTCGGATGAGATAGTTGTGATATTCTAATGTGGTGGAATATCTCCCGGTGCGGGACTTCTGTGGATCAGCTTTTCGATACTCACTTATTTATGGAAATAATTATGTACATAGGTGTATATACATTAGTATCGAATCTATGGCTCAACTCGAAACTATGTGATCCTACGAACTCACCAACCTCGTGTTGACGTTTTAGAGTATCTTTTCAGGTATACAAGAAATCGCTTGCAAGCTAGGAGTTGATGCCTCTAGTTGGACTTAAGGATCAATTGGTTGCTTATAGATTGTAGGCTCGGGCACGATGCCTCGGTTTGTTGTCCCTTGCATGGGATTTATTTGTTGTACTTTGACTTATATTTGACAATTTGTAGTCTTGTGTGAACATCATGTAGTTTCTCTGTATAAATCCAATGGCAAGCTTGTTTCAGTTGCATCTCACGTTTCCGCCACTGGTAGGGTGTTACATACAAGCCAATACAATTTATAAAGATCAATCATGTCTATTGGCACTTGGCAGTCCTGTTATCTCTACTCCATCATCATTCAACCATGAAGTAACTTAAAATGGAAATTGGAGACTTGGCCACTTTCGTAAATCGTTCCCCTGCAATCAGTGGCGGCCCTGAGAATTCAAACACCCCGGTCGAGTCAAGAAAAAAATGCCCCTAACTTCTACCGAATTCAAATATATAAACAACTTTTTTTATAAATGATAACTAGCATTATAACAAAAAATTATATATGCATAATAAGATCATAATTTTAGAATTACATACGATAATAGTTGCTTAATTTTTCGATGATTCGTGAAGCTCTCATAGCATTATTCATAACAAATTGGTTGATTAATTTTTCACAGTTTAATGCTAAAGTATTGTATATTTACATTTTAGACATTAATTAAAATGGAATCAAATATATATTTATATTATAACACATCTTTTTAGCATATTATACATTATATATATAATATATATATATAAATTTTCAAAAATTTATGCCCCTTTAAAATTATGCCCCGACCGGGAATCGGGTTTGCACACCCTCTAGGCCTCCCAGGCCTCCCCTGCCTGCAATATAACTAATTCATTAATCCTTCATATGATATTCAACACTAGATATTCACCAACATTAGGCTCAAAATTGCAGGATTTGGTACAGAATTTCTTCATCAGTTCCTCTGATATGTCAATATTAGGCACATCTTCTATTTAACTATTGATTTCAAGTGAACCATAAGGACCATTTGCTTAATTTACTCTATATTTGTTGGTTAGGTCGTCTTTTATCATCAGTTGCAAATTACAAAAACAAAATTACCAATATAACATGGTAATATCAATGCATGATTTTTACAACAGCGATAACGATACATACAAATTAGATCAATTCAGGTAAAAGATCATGGTGCATCCAATCGATAGATTTTGGGTTAACCTTCAAACATTTTTCTTCTTCCATTTTAGAACTTCTTATAGATATAGATAACTAATATGTTAAAAATATAATCAAACATTTTTCTTCTACCATAATTATCTTTATTTTCAATTGTGAGTCGGAAACATTCAACCTTTTAGCCAATATTGATTTTTAACTTGACACATTCGATACAAAACACTACCTAAATCGGACAGTAGGTATATCTCAAGCTAGCAGGATTTAATCATAGGTGTTGAAAAACCAAACTGATCCGGATTCAAGTACAAAACAACACGAGTCCAGTGAGCAACAACGAGATGAGTATCAAAATTTCCAATATCCTCTATGGTACTACCCCTGCACAGGACAATTGTAAAATTCATTTATTAACTAACTAACTTGGAGATTTGCAAACACAATTATTACATGACACCTAGGAAAGTATAATAAGATTAGCACTTGGGGATCTTAATGAAAACATAAATGAATAGTAGAGATGTTTCTGAGTGCAAGGAGGGAGATGTACCCGAGTGAGATCATTCTATAGCAAGATGAGGAATTTGTGAGATGATGGGCCAGTACTTGCCTTTTCTACTATGATACTTTTTTCCCAGTCTCGGGCAATAATTCACACACAAACTTGAAAGCGAAGGAATTAGCGTCTCTGGCAAACCTCTAAGCTTTGGGCATGCCCAAACTACTAATTCTTCAAGGCAAGTGAGGTGTTGCATCCCCTTTGAAAGTGATTTCATGTCCATAAAATTACTGATATATAGATAAGTTAGAGATGATGGAAGATGAAAACATGGTGTAGTAGTATTGCTGCTATTCGTCATATCTTCCGCATTTGCAAATGGAATCACTCCAGAATTCTCACCATACAAGATTAGTGTAACAAGAGAGGTTGGGAAATTTTGCACCCCCCACTCTGAAATGGGCTTCTTTAAGCCTCCTATTGACAGGTTGCTCAAATTTGGAGGCCACAAACCACAAGGAAAAGAGTAGTCTATACTTGGACAGTAACTTATCCACATATATTCCAAAGACTTAAGACTTTGCAAATGTTCATGAGGAAATGACTTTAGATTCTTGCAATTATTGATCAAAAGAGATCTCAGGCAAAGAAATGGGAGAAAACCAAAGCCTTTACATGGAATAGATTCTAGATTATCACAACTAGAAACCATCAACGTGGTGAGGTGAACTAAGCATCCTTCCGGGAACAACCTAAGTTTTGGCAATTTATAAATGACAAGAGATTCAAGCGATGACAAGAAGTTATTAAGAAGCCAATTCACCTCCAGATTATGACAATTCTCAATATTAAGAACTTTCAAAGAGGACGGGAGGTTGTGATTTGTTGGGAAGGTCAAAGATGTAATTGAACCACAACCGGATATCTTTAACTTCTCGATATTATTTGGACAATAGTAACTCTCTAACCTCAGACAATTGTTAATTTCAACTTCTCTAAAAGATTGTATGCTAATCACAGAATTTACCTTTTCCTCTTCCAGGGATAACAAATTTACACACCCACTTACTTCCAACTTCTGCAAACTCAGAAGAATTTCACATGCCTCCACGTCTGATTTCCACAAATGTCTAACTTCATCACATTGTAAAATGCGTAAATTTTCAACTGCCTGGAGATGAGCTAAAACTTCACCAGATAGCTGAGCAAGTCCTTTGATATCACACATTGTCAATCTATTGATTGATGAAGATAGACCAACTATGCTTCTCAATACCGATACCGAACATCCTTGTATATCTAAAACCCGAAGTGACGGTATTAACTCAACTGCCACTACATCTAGTGCCGGACAACTGATTATAGATATCTCATGAAGACAAGGAAATGATCCAGCAGTTCCATCTTTGTCACCAGTTGACCATTCCTCCCAGTCCTGCATATCTTTAAATTCCAAAACTTCAAGTGATGGAAATGCGACACCATGGGGAGAGTTGAGAGGTGCAAGTAACTCCGGACCCAATATTTTCAACCCATTCATGCTTTGAACTAACAACTTCTGAAGTGACGGTAGATGTCCAAGTGTTGGTAAACATATACAACTTCTAGAGCCACATAAAGTAAGCTGGGTTAAGCAAACATATGAGGGATCCCCGACCCAACTAGGAAACTTTGTTCCACCATAGTACAAAATCTTGAGGCTTGTTAACATCTCAAAAGGCTGTAGCCCTTCAAGAACTTCATATTCAGTCACTTCATTACGAGAACTATCAAAGACATCACTCCATTTCATCTCCAAATCACAAAGGCCCTTCTTTTGCTGTAAGTTTGCCTCCTTGGCTTGTGTTGCATCTATCACTTTATCGAGCCCCTCAATGGAAAGTTGACCTTGAAGATGCAATAGGCCCTTAAGATCAGATATTTTAAACTCATCAGCTCCTCCAATGATGACTTTGGAAAGCGTTTGCAGACCCGTCAACTCACCAATTCGTAACGGCGTCTTGGTTAGCTTTGGAGTATCTCTAATGTCAAGATGTCGCAGGTTTACTAACTTTACAACACTATTTGGCAAGCTAGATAAATGTGGACATCCAGAAAGCAACAAGCTTTGTAGATTATAAAGGTCACCGACTTGTTCGGGTAAACATGTGATGTCAGTGTTGGAAAAATTGAGATACCTCATATGCTTGAGACTACCAATAGATTGTGGTACCTCTGTAATGTTATAATTAGCTAGGCTTAGCACCCTTAGGAACTGTAGTTGGGGAATTAGCTCGGTAAGAACCTTGTTTGATAAGTAGAATCTTTGCCATGTAAACAACTTTGTAACTGACATAGCTAAGAAAGTTCGCAAGCATCTAACTCTTTTTAATGCCTTGAACTTTCTGTAGACTCCATATCGTTCACGAATAAATGAAAGGTGGTGGAACTTCTCTAAAGCTTCAGTCTTGTCGTAAACATCCATCATATCACCAAATGTATAAAAGAACTCTCTTGAGACACTTGTGGCCAAGTCATTTATCAGCTCATGCATTGCATATCGTGATTTATCAAAGGTAGACTGCTGAAAAAACGATCGTGACTCTAGCTCTTCAAAACACTCCCTTCCGAAGCTCTCCATTAACTTGCTGCCTTTCGAATCCTGCAAAAGTAATTCTGCCATCCATAGTAGGACCAGTTCATCCTTGTCAAATAAGTAATCCTTGGGAAATAAGCAACAATATGCAAACATTTGCTTTAAATGCGGTGGGAGATCATAGTAGCTGAGCCTTAGAGCTGGAAGAATTTCGTTCTGCAAATTCCATATTTCACTATTCAACAACTCCTCCCATTCTTCATTCTTTGTCTTTGTTCTCAATACCCTCCCTAGTGTCCTCAAAGCCAAAGGCAATCCGCCACATTTCTTCACGATACCTTCACCATATGATTTGAGGGTTGGATGTGAATCAAAATTTTGTTTACCTAATGCATGTTGAGCAAATAAAGATAAAGATTTTTCATTTGACAAAAACTCGAGAGGGTAAGGTTGAGCAGAGTCCATTACAGATGCAACCGTGGTTTTCCGTGTTGTTACAATTATTTTACTCCCAGATGCCCCTACAACAAAAGGGCGTTGAAGGAGTTCCCAATCATTGTAATTTTCGTTCCATACATCGTCTAGAACAAGTAGGAACCTTTTACTTGAAAGTCTTTCCGAAAGGGCCACATGAAGCTGATTAAGAGTTTCAAACTTTTTGTCTTCCCCACCCACATCTTTGAAAATAGCCTTGCTAATATTAAATACATCAAACTCGTCAGTCACACAAACCCATGACATGAGTTCAAAGTGATCCTTAACTTTCTTATCATTATACAATACTTGTGCAAGAGTGGTCTTGCCAATCCCACCCAAACCAACAATGGACACAATGCTGAAATTTTCATCACATGATTCGTTTCCTAACAACTTCATTAGCAATGCCTCTTTATCCTCATCACGACCCACAATTCTGGTTACATCAACCAATGAAGTTTCCTCTAATCGTCTACTTGTTCTATATGTTTTCTCAACATTACTAATCAAACCCAGAATACTTTTCTCCTCAACTAGAGCATGCAATTTGGTTGTAATCTCATCGAGCTTATAACTCATCTTACGACCATACTTTATGCTATGAGGACTGACACTAGTACAACAAGTTGAAATAACTTTCAATACCTTACTAATATTGGCATTAGATGTCTCTTTCAATTGGTACTGCATAGCTTCGGTGGCCAAATCATCGAGTATATCGTCTATTTCGTAAGCCAAATGCTCAAGTTTGTTGAGCCACAACTGAACAGAACTGTCTTTGATGTGCTTCTGACCTGCATCAACAAGGACAGCTTGAATCTGGGACAAAGTGCTTTTCCAGTTCTCCAGCTCAGAATATATTCCTGCAGATCGAGCTAGCCTGATCAAGTCAGCGGAGGCCAGCTTCTCAAACAACACAGTAATAAATGCTCCGATAAAGATTTCGGCAACAGCCATCTGTAAAAGGGGAAAGACAGCCTGTTTCTTAAGGTTTGAGTTTTAATTTCAGATATTGGTTGAGTTGAAAATTGGCAAATAATGCAAGGAGTTGACTGAAGATGTGTGGATTGCATAAATGTCTATAAAATACCAATCACACCATACTGCATAGCTGTCATTGTTTGAAATATAAAAATAAATATCATATTCCACATTGATATTTTTATTTCTCAAAACAACTTACATTTTTGTTTTGTTGATGTGACGCTATGTAGTGGATATATATTTTCTTTAAAGTAACTTTTTTTGAAACAGTATAAGAACTTGCTTTTTTTAATAAAGAAGCCATGTTAATTGTTAGGTCACCGCCACATTGGCAGAATGTCTAGTCAACGCTGAATTAGTCATTGACCATCAAGAAAGTCAATGTTGTTACAAAGGGGATAAAGAAAGCCAACTTTGGTTGTGCTTTTAGAGAATCAAATTTACATGGAGAAAAGTAGATTGTTATTTTATGACATTTAACCAATTATAAATCATGTCAAAATATTAGATGCCCATATTATTGAATTATTTTCACATTATTAATAAAAATAGTTGGTTATTCAGTATTAGTAGATAAAAAAATATACACACACACACAATGAAAACAAATAAATACATATGTCATGCAAGTACCTGTCCTCTTTGTCTGGATCCGCTTCAAGTAGTAGTAACACAATTTGCAGATCATATCAAACTTCGTCATTGATATTATTACAAAATGCTGTTAAGTTATTAATTATGCTTCCCAAGACAACTAATTACTTTTGTTTATCACTATAAAAGCTACAAATATTAAATGTGTAATTAGTAATAACTGCTAAGACTGTACCGCTATGGCAGTTTTTTCTTTTTAGGATAACTGACCCATTATCGTCCTCCATTGACCCATCATGGAAGCTTTGACAAAATGTGGCTAAAGGTCCTTGTAGTAAATACCAGAAAACTGATTAGAATCAAAGATTACAACCTTATGAGGGAGCGCACCGAACTGTCTACAACTGTTGCCAGTTCATAAAGAAATTGAACTTGTACTCCGTACTCCCAACAATAATGTTGAGCACTCCCAACTGAATATCAATAACTTTGTAACAACATTTAGAATTGACATTTTCACACTAATCTAAATCTTGGTTAACACTTCACTATGATTTTCTACAAACAACAGCAAAAACTCTCAGGTCTGGAAACGAAATCAACATATAAGAAGACACAAGTACACTCGGTTTCAAGCATTTCGCAGAAAGTCAGGCAGGATACAACTTAATTGAGCATGTGTTGCTTTATGTTCTTCGCCTTATGTCTCTATGATAAAATTATGTCACTGTGACCTGCAAATTATCATACACAAACTACTAAGCTATTTCCTAATCAAAAAAATAACGTCCATGGTATATAGACTAATGCTAAATCCCTCCTAGTCCTACCAAGTATGTAACATTAACAAATGCATGCAAGTAGCATGAGGATCGCATATTATGATGAAGTGAACCTAGAGAATGTTGACCATGTGTATGCACACATGTAGATGACTGGCTATAACAATTATACAGCTAGGTTGGAATTCATAGCATGCACCATGAAAGTTCGGTTAAAGAATTAATGGACATCAGTCCTTAACTAACACTTATGCATCAAGGAACTAAAAGATATTTGCCTATTAAACAGAGTTTATTGTTGTGTAGAGAACAATTGGTTCAACAACTACTTACCTCTTATTTGTTTAGATTGTAAACCACAACAAGTCATTAAGCAATAAAAGATAAGTTAGAGGGCAATAAAAGTAAAATCTGGGTAGTGACTGAATTACAGTAAGTTGTATTCGTATTCCTTGAACAGATAAGTTAGAACATACCTTGGTGATCAATTGCGTTAATTTGTGGTCCTATCATTTCTACTCCAACGTCATTAAGCAATACTATTCCTTGTGAAGTAACTTCAAAAGGGAATGCCAGTGATGGCGACATTGGAGATTTTGCCACCTTTATAAATCGCCGGTCTGCAAAAAAAAAAAGATCATGACTGCTAAACATGCACTTACAAAGATTACAAGAACTAATTTAAAACTAAGTTCCAGCTTCGAAATAGAAGGATTTGTTACAAGGTATAATGACAACTTCATCTTCAAAATTGCCACCTCTAATCATAGCCTCATAGGTGTGGAAAAAGCATGAAACCAACCTGATCTAGATTCAAGAACAAGACGAATGGTAACAGCATGAGCCCAGTGTATTCCCAAAGCAGCAACAAGATGAGAATCAATATTTCCGGTACTGTCCACGGTAGCCGCCCTATTATCTGCAATTTTGTATTGAATAACTCAACTTACACTGGAAACTTGCACGATACATTTAACACAACCATGACTTCCTACCTTGGAAAGAATACTGAGAGATTTGATTAGTGATTCGAGATCTAACTTGGTTTGTCATCACCACAGGTATTCGTGAAAATTCAGCAAGGGACCTGGAAATATCAATATCAAAGAGCAAATACGTTATTAAGATAAGTAGTAACAGAGCTTTAGTGCTTTACAACAACCAAAACTGAGAATGTTAATCTCACTTTAAAAATGATATATGCCAACCCAATGGATGTTGCCTTTGAGGTCCTTGCTCGTATTCCCTAAATACAACACAATAAGCATTATCTTTTAAATTTCGTATCGACTTATAGTGGTTAGTCATTTGTGCAAAGTTAACTAACCCGGAAACAAGGGCAGCCATGCTATCGATGATTAGCAACTTCACTTGATGCTGGAGGAGTGAAACTTTGATTTTTTGCAAGCTGGAGACGAAATAGTTGAATATTGACAATAACATACACATAGATAATTAGATGTAAAATGAACTTAGATGGCATAAAAACATTGAAAAGAATTAACTTCTAAACCTCTCAGTGAACTCAGCAAGAGAACCAGGTCTTAAAACTGTGATCCTACCTGCCATCTACACAAAAACATGAAAGAGTACCTTTATAAGTAAAATACTTGAAATACAATAAACACATATATTTCCATAACAGATGTATGTTTATATCTCTTAATATCCAACATCAAGTGAGCGTTTATTCGGTAACTCATACACATTTTTCTTTGTACTTCTATTGATACATTTTTTAATATTTTATCACAGCAATTCAGCACTGTTGTTTTGTATAGTTTGTTCCAATTAGGGCACTTTGAAATATTATCTAGTGAGCAAACACTTACTTTAGTAACTATTTTTAATATTTAGGTGCTTGTGTCTGATTTTTAAATATAAAGAGTGACACAATTAAACCATACCTCTTTTGTTATGCCCTCCAAGCAAAATATTTCTGGGAAACTATTAAGACCAATTTCGATTAACCTGTAAAAATTGAAATATCTATTTATCAAGTAAAAATTATAAAAAAGGATAAATGATCAAACTAATTGGAACTTTAGATTCAAGCTAAGCTAGAGCAAACATGTGTCAAAAGAAGAAATGATGAAAATGGAATAAAAAAGAATAATGATACACATGCCTAGTCTATTCCATGGTTGACGGTTGACAGATGTTTAGCCATTTACTGTCTCCGTATTTCCATATTTTCTATGCCATGTTAGGCATAGCTTTAGGCAAGTGGTTTAGGCATATCAATCATTACTGAATAATGAAAGGCAGCTCACAGGTACCTTCTCGAATTAAATTTGGATTCTACATCAATATATATTACATGACCATCCAAGCCTCCATAACAAGACGGCAGTGCAGTCAAAAGAGCAATCTTCAAACAGAACTGCAAGTTCAAGACTTCAAGAAATAAGCAAAAAATATGTTCAATTGTGCTATGATCTAAAACGTCTACTTAAGGAGGATGGCGTAAACTAGTAATATAGTCCAGGAACAAAACTATTTTGATAAAGATGAATATGGTTCAGCAGTTAAGAGATTTTAATAAGAATGAACTCAATGAGAACTGGTAACATAGTTCAAGAGACTTAAACAACATGTGTGTTTCCAAACATAATGTTGTGAGGAGTTAATGAATTGGAGAATTGACACACCTGAGTCTTTCCAATTCCTGCCGGTCCGACCAACTCTGTCAAAGCACCAAACGGTAGCCCACCAGATAATGCTGCATCAAGACCCTTTAAATGTGTTGGAAGATGACCTGTGAGATGCTCATTCTGCATGCGTTGCTCCAGCAGGGATTGCACCTACAACGACAGCTGAAACAATTATGATTACTATACAATAGAAAGAAGTAGATAAAGAGGTTTCTGCACACACTGTATACCATGCTAAATGAAGATATGTGCCTGATTATAGACAGATTTAAAAAGTGAATTAACTAAAGAGTAATACAAGTTTAGCTGTAAGTATTCAAAAATGTATATGTTGGGATCGAATCTCTTCAGAATCTGCATATTATAGCTAGCACATGACCAAAAGCTGGGAACTGTAATCTAACTTTGACTGTTCTGTCCTTCTGGGGACAGAGTTAATATGACTGCCATCTTCACTAATGAAGTGGCAAAAAGAATTGAGTTCAATTGAGAGAGTGAGTTTACCGTTTGATAGGGTGGAGAAGCAACCTCACTAATGAGAGCTATCGCAAATGTTACCTCTGCTAAACCCACATCCAACAATTCCGCTAACTCAAACTCTGTCAACGATAATGCATCCTAACAAAAAAAAAACATTTAACACAATAAAGTCAATGATTAAATTCTGGGATATAGATTTACAGCTTAGACAGGCTATCATCTATATCATATGCCTGCTTAAACAGATGTGGCCCAACTTTCGAACTTAGATTTCTTATGTCTAATATCCTGCTAAAACGGGTTTTGTACTATAAGTGGTCCAAACATTTTTGTTTATCTCCTCTTATTTATGAGGTTTTAGTGAAGTAAACTGATAATGACTAACAGTTAACATTGCTTGACATCTAACATTTTTAACAAGTCACGATCGTTGCTCGTGACCAAATACCGGTGTCAAAGAGCAGCTGATTTGATACCAAAAATCAAATAGAAGCTATCTATATCTATATCTATATCTATAACTATACTACATTATAAAGTATTTGATTCCTCAAATTTTTCAACAATGTTGTTGATAACCCCGAAATGTTCCTCCCTTTTTATTTACTATTTTAAAGATCTCCACTAAAAATACCTATAATATCTACCCTTAACTCTTAAATAACTACACTACCCTTTTACGTCAATTACTTTTACTATAACCACACCGCTACCCCGCCACCCGTCACGCCGCCACTACACCGCCTCATCGCGCGGGACATATAATAGTTGAACCTTAGAATACAATGTAATCGAAATGATTGGATTAAACTACATAAGAATTCAAAATCCGTAATAATATAGATAATGAAAGATAGGGTTTAACATATAATAATTTAAGTTTATAAAATTAAATTATATACTAATATAGATATAGATAATATTTCATACCTTCGCCGTGATGATATTTCGAGCAGCAAAAATGTTGGTAATGGATTTAGGCAGCAGACCCATTTCACTGATTAGCTTGTTCGCCATATCCCGATCTCTCCCGCCAATTTTTCCTTTTCTTTCTTTCTTTATTTATTTTTCTTTTTCTTTATACTTTTTTCCTTTTGTGATATAAAAAAGATTTTTCTTGAATAATATTTCATAACTTTGATCGATAAAGAATGGGTTTGGGTTTGGGTTTTTTAAATATCATAGATCACAGGCCCAACATGTAATTTATCCAACCCATTTTAACATCAAGGGTGTGCTTGGTTTATGTAGTTATATAACTTATCTATAATCTATATCTATATTATATTATAAAGCAAATTCACTTTTGATTTTCAACATTGAACTTAAAATTTCAATATTGATTTTAAGTTTCAACAGTATACACATTCTATTGCATGATGTACCATACATTATAGCCACATTACATCAATAACTTTCGCTACTCACCGGCGCCACCACCACCGCCACCAATCTCCGCCACCGCCACCACCGCCGCCACCAACCCGCCACCGCCACCACCACCGCCACCAATCTCCGCCACCGCCACCGCCACCACCACCGCCACCAACTCCGCCACCGCCACCGCCACCACCACCGCCACCAATCTCCGCACCGCCACCACCACCGCCACCAATCTCCGCCACCGCCACCACCACCGCCACCAATCTCCGCCACCGCCACCACCACCGCCACCAATCTCCGCCACCGCCACCGCCACCACCACCGCCACCATCTACCGCCACCGCCACCACCACCGCCACCAATCTCCGCACCGCCACCACCACCGCCACCAATCTCCGCCACCGCCACCACCACCGCCACCAATCTCCGCCACCGCCACCACCACCGCCACCAATCTCCGCCACCGCCACCGCCACCACCACCGCCACCAATCTCCGCCACCGCCACCGCCACCACCACCGCCACCAATCTCCGCCACCGCCACCACCACCGCCACCAATCCCGCCACCGCCACCGCCACCACCACCGCCACCAATCTCCGCCACCGCCACCGCCACCACCACCGCCACCAATCTCCGCCACCGCCACCGCCACCACCACCGCCACCAATCTCCGCCACCGCCACCGCCACCACCACCGCCACCAACTCCGCCACCGCCACCGCCACCACCACCGCCACCAATCTCCGCCACCGCCACCACCACCGCCACCAATCTCCGCCACCGCCACCGCCACCACCACCGCCACCATCTACCGCCACCGCCACCACCACCGCCACCAATCTCCGCACCGCCACCACCACCGCCACCAACTCCGCACCGCCACCACCACCGCCACCAATCTCCGCCACCGCCACCACCACCGCCACCAATCTCCGCCACCGCCACCACCACCGCCACCAATCTCCGCCACCGCCACCGCCACCACCACCGCCACCAATCTCCGCCACCGCCACCACCACCGCCACCAATCCCGCCACCGCCACCGCCACCACCACCGCCACCTCTCGACACCACTTCTACGCCCTCTTAGTACATTTCCAATACGAATTCTCTCATCAACGTCTTCATAGTATTCACCAGTCTCCTCATCCACTGCATCTTCATACTGAGCATCCTCAGCTTCATTATAAGTCGGCCCTTCATTCGTCGCATTTCGTGCATTTCGTGCCAGGATAGCTGTAACACCCGTCATTTAAAAACCTGGATTTTCAAAAACTTTGCCAAACGGCGTTTAAAATGTAGCGGAAAAGATCACTTTAAAATCTGCCCCATCCGTAACCAGATGGTACCTTTCATTAAGTGGTGTTACTAACGTGCATCATCAAAACAATATAAATGAAATCCAAGTTTTGGCACCAACATAAATGTCATCATTATTACATGTTCATAAATCATTAATGAAAGTAGCCAAGACATAAGGCTAAAAGGTGAAGTCTAAGCATTCAACGTCTAATGCTAATCTTCTTTATTACTTCTACCCATCTCACCGAGGTAATCCTTTCCGAGCTCAAGCTTGCTTATCCTGAAGGCACAACATTTTCAAAAGAACAAGTGTTAGCTAATAAATTAGCTAAGTAAGATAACACATATTTGAAAACATTTGCCATTTCATAATATATTAACAAAATCATTTCATATCTGTTAATATCACAGAATCATCATAACATATGTCATATCACAATAGAGATATCACTTACACAACATAAACATAACACATTAGGATTCATCATACTCCTAATTGTGCCTAACTTTTCTTTCTTTTTCTGTTTCTTTGCCTAGACGTAGGCTAAGTGACTTATGCCACTTACTTAGGGATGTGGGGTTGTGTGTAGGCGGTCATAGACCATACATGGAGTCCTCACACCCGACATGATGGGTAAACCATAAGGTGGTCCATCGGCGTTGTTAAGGAATTGACAAAGTCATTTCCAACTGAATAAACCGTTTATGCCTTTATGCAATAGTGGTTAGTTACTCCACCCGGAATACTCAAACGTAACTATGCCACGGGAGGTATCATGATTCCCAAACCACGTGACCACGTACGCACTAGCTCCTTAGAGCTAACACGGGTTAAGCTTAACACAAGACTTTACATATGCTCGAGACTTCTTAATCATATTAGCTTAGGCTACACTTTCACCTAAACTAATCACATAATTCATCTTTTACTTTAGGGCCCTTAACGTGCACGTGAACATGGCAATCCTAATCATAAGTCTAGTGACTAGGTGTTCAAGCCATGCATACAACATATAACATAAGCACATCATCATTTCATAATCGTATAACAATATCATGCCAACATTTCATTTCATCAAAACTTACATCTTACCTTTGCAACCTGCAAATGCATATCATACATCATAAATGATAAGCCACATATCCCGTAACAACCTCCCATAAGCACCCTTTAACTTACTTTTAAGCATCATAAACATTTGGAAGGTTTAACTTATGAAAACGGGTTTTGTTGTACCATCAGGTGACAAAAGATGTTATCTTACCTCGCTGAAGAGCACAACAAGTGATAACGTAAGTTACCGAGTTTTGCAAGTATTCCCGACTACCTATAATCATTAAACGACCAATAAATGAGCTAAACAAATACCCACTTACTTATGGTCATGAATCATGTCTAAATACCTATAAATATGACCCACGACAATGCTTGATGCATCGGAGGTTAGTTTAATACTTTAGAGCTTACATAACTCGACGGAACTCGGCATTCACTCACTAAATTAACCTTTCAGGAAACTTGACATCATAATCATCTTTTAAAAGCATTACCATTAGAAAGTAGACTCTCTCAAGATTCCGTGGAGAGCTTATTTGTCAAAAACGGAGTTACGGTTCAAAAGTTATGGTCATTTAAAAATTCTGTCGCTATTGCGTCGCAATGGGCAAATGTCGCAACTTAAGTCATTATTCTAGTTGCATCGCAACCTAGGTATTGCGCCGCAACTGACCCCGAATCTGCACAAACCTCATTGTTTAACCTCCAAAACTTAACCAAACACACCCCAAACGACCCCAAACCTTATGAACGACTTTTGTACCTCAAAATTCATCATTTTAAGACCATAATGATGCAATGAAATCATTGATTAATCCCTACTTGATTTGCATCACAATAACAAACGTTTTAGGTTACCGAATCGATTAAAACACACGATTATGACTCCAATCAATCCTCTAAAGACCTAGATCAGTTATGAAACGAATCAAGGGATTGAAGGGACATGAAATCAATGTAATAATACCTCAAATACCTGGAGATTACACAAAGGATGCAAACTATGGATCAAAGCCTCTTCAAATCACCAAGAAACGATCGTAACACGCAAGAATTGATCAAGGGAAGGGAGGGGGCGGCCTAGGGCTTGGAAAGGGAAGAATGAGAACTGAAATTGTGTTTTGATTAACCCTAATGACCCCTTAACCTGCTGGAACAACTTTCCTTAGCACACACTTAGGCCCCTCGACTTTACTTCTTTACGTTTATGGCTCAAACGACCTAACGGGAATACTTACTAACACTTTAAACACATTTAATCATCTTAAATACATTAACACATGAATCATTAAGGCATTATAACCTTACACGTATAGCACATTGGTCACACATAAGCCAATTAAGGCAAATAAACTTGACGAAAGCTAACGTTAACTAACAGAATAGTCAACAAGTCAAACACGAAAAGTTTGGGATGTTACAATTACCTCCCCCTTAAAAGGATTCCGTCCTCGGAATCTCATCAGAAATGAACAAATGAGGATACTTCTCTTTCATCACGGACTCGGTTTCCCATGTTAAACTTTCACCATGGTTATGCTTCCATTTGATCGACACAAGATCAATCACCTTCCGGTGAAGTTTCTTTTGCTTCCTTCCAAGTATCGCTATCGGTTCATCAACCATTCTCTTCTTGGGATCAATACTCACATCTTCAATAGGAATGACACTAGACTCTTCCACCAAGATTTTCCTCAAATAAGAAACGTGAAATGTGTTGTGAATTCCATCCAATTCTGGAGGCAATTCCAACTGATATGCTAGATCTTTGATACGCTTCAAAATCTTGAAAGGTCCAATGAAACGTGGGCTTAGCTTTCCTTTCTTCCCAAAACGAATAACTCCTTTCCATGGAGAAACTTTCAGCATCACCATATCCCCAACTTTGAACTCAACCGGTCTTCTTTTCTTATCGGCATAGGTTTTCTGATGTTCTTAGCTGCACGAAGTGCTTCTTTAGCAATGTTAACTTTTTCAGCTGTGATCTCAATGATTTCAGGACCCGTAAACTGCTTTTCACCGGGCTCCAACCAACAACTTGGAGTCCTACATCTCCTACCGTAAAGCATTTCAAACGGTGGCATTCCAATACTTGCATGATAGCTGTTATTATAAGCAAATTCAATCAATTTCAAATGATCATCCCATGTTCCACCATACTCTAAAACACAAGCCCTTAGCATATCTTCTAAGGTTTGAATCGTCCTTTCACTTTAACCATCAGTTTGGGGATGATAAGCAGTGCTCAGGTTTACTCTAATACCTAACTCTCATTGAAGACTTTTTCAAAAGCTAGATACATACCTCGTGTCTCGATCTGAGACAATAGACAAAGGAACACCATGCTTTGAAATGATTTCATCTATGTACAACTTCGCCATCTTGGTCAATGGTACATCTTGACGTGTCGCTAAGAAATGAGCACTTTTCGTCAATCTACCATACCATGTCATTACCACTTGGTGTCCTTGGTAACTTAGTTACAAAATCCATAGTAATATGGTCCCATTTCCATTCCGGAATCTCCAATTGTTGCAACATTCCATAAGGCTTTTTGTGATCAGCTTTAACACGAGCACAAGTCAAACATCTTTCAACAAAATGTGCAACTTCTCCTTTAATATTCGGCCACCAATAAAGAGGCTTCAAATCTGCATACATCTTTGTAATACCGGGATGTACTGAATATCTAGACCTATGAGCTTCTTCAAGAATTAGCTCACGGTTACCATCAAGCAATGGTACCCAAATCCGGCCTTTATAGGTCTGAAATCCACGGCTATTCATTTCCATAGCAAGTCGCTTCTTCTTGCCGATACTTCCTTTATCAACATTTTCTTTCAAAAGAGCTTTAGCTTGGGCTTCCTTGATTCGTTCAAGTAACCCAGACTTAGCTTGGACAACCATACTCATCAACTTACAAGAAGAATTCTGCACTTTTTGACTTAATGCATCCGCAACAACATTAGCTTTACCGGGATGATACTTAATTTCACAATCATAATCCTTCAGAAGTTCCATCCATCTTCGTTGTCTTACATTCATATCCTTTTGAGTGAACACATATTGCAAACTTTTATGATCAGTGTACAAGGTACACTTAGTGCCATACAAATAGATCTCCACAACTTCAATGCAAACACCACAGCAGCTAATTCAAGGTCATGAGTCGGGTAGTTCTTTTCATAGGACTTCAACTGATGTGAAGCATATGCAATAACTTTGTCCATTTGCATAAGAACACAACCCAAACCTGAAATAGAAAAATCACTATAAACAACAAGATCATCGGTACCTTCGGGTAAGGCTAGGACAGGAGCTTCACATAACTTTTCCTTTAACGTTTGGAAGGCTTTTTCTTGAGCTTCGGTCCACACAAACTTCACCCCTTTCTTCGTCAATTCTGTCATAGGTTTAGCTATACGTGAGAAATCTTGAATGAACCTTCGGTAGTAGCCCGCTAAACCAAGAAAACTTTTGATTTCCGTAGGTGTCTTAGGCTGTTCCCATTTGGAGACAGCTTCAATCTTTGCAGGATCAACTTTTATACCTTCGGAAGAGATAACATGCCCGAGGAATTGAACTTCTCGAAGCCAGAATTCACACTTTGAGAACTTAGCATATAACTTTTTCTCCCTAAGAACCTCAAGAACGGCTCTTAAGTGCTCACGGTGCTCGGCTTCAGACTTAGAATAAATCAGAATATTGTCAATAAAGACAATCACAAAATGATCTAAGAATGGGCGACATACCCGATTCATTAAATCCATAAAAGCGGCAGGAGCATTTGTCGACCCAAACGGCATGACAAGAAACTCATAGTGCCCATAACGTGTACGAAAAGCTGTCTTGGCCACATCTTCCTTTTTGACTTTTAATTGATGATAGCCGGACCGCAAATCGATCTTTGAGAAGTAAGAAGCACCATGGAGCTGATCAAAGAGATCATCAATGCGTGGGAGAGGATACTTATTGTTAACCATTCGCTTATTAAGCTCACGGTAGTCTATGCACATACACATAGAACCATCTTTCTTTTTGACAAAGAGAATAGGAGCTCCCCTAGGCGAGGAACTTGGACGTATGAAACCTTTGTCAAGTAGCTCTTGGAGCTGAGACATAAGCTCTTTCATTTCTGAAGGAGCCAAACGATATGGTGCTTTTGCAACAGGAGTAGCACCGGGTACAAGATCAATCTGAAAAGTGACCTCACGGTCGGGAGGAATACCGGGAAGATCATCAGGAAAGACATCAGAAAAATCAGAAACCACATCAACATCTGAAATAGGAGACTTTTCTTTTCGTGCATCAATAACATAAGCAAGGAAGTGGTTCTTATTCTGTCGTATACATTTGAGAGCTTTCATCATGTTGATGATCTTTAAACTCCTTTTCTTCTTATCTCCATAAACCGAAACAACATGACCATCCGGAGTAGAGAAACGCACCATCTTTTTGGAACCCAAAATGTTAGCATCTTGTTGAGATAACCAGTCCATACCAATCATTACATCAAATCCAGCAAGAGTAGTGGGCAATAGCTGAACCGGGAAGGAACGACCTTCTATCTCAATGGAACAATCATCATAACCCTCTTGAATGTCACTAATAGTACCGTTAGCAACTTCAACTTCTATAGAACAATCTAGGCGAGTAGTAACTTTATCGAGCTTAGGGGAAAATAAAGTAGACACAAAAGACCTATTTGCACCCGAATCAAAAAAAACAGAAGCGGGTTTTGAACTAACAAGGAAAGTACCGCTTACTTCCTCATCGTTATCTTTGGCAGCTTCAACTGTCATCTGAAGATCTCGAACCTTAGGCTTTGGAGCAGCCGTCTTCTTTACATCATCTTTTCCTTGCGGGCAATCCTTGATGAAATGACCACCTTGGTGACACCTGTAACACTTTGGCTTGTCCTTGCATTCTGAAGTAGCATGACTCGTACCACCACAAGTATCACATCTACGGGTCTTATCTAAACATGGACTAATATGAGCCAGCTTGCAACCAAAACATCGACCCTTCAACATTCTATCCACCTTGAACCCCTTACTCCCATTTTGAACTTCTGTGTTCTTCCTTTCGAACACGAACTTTGTTTCATCAACATTTGTAAGTCCCAACTCAATAGATGGTACTACCTGAAGACACCTCTATGTCGATGGTGTGGTTACTTTGCAATATAAACGTTGAACTGGAGACGACCAGTTGCAATGAGTATATACCAAGTTCTTGGATAGAGTACTTATTAAAGTGACAATAAGTAAAAGACAATGTAATAATAGAAAGAACTGTAAAGTAAATTGATGAGACAATATGTAATTTTCAAGTGTAATTTATTTATTAACTTTAAATAAATTACAAGGTTGTTGCGGAACCAAGATAATACAAAGTATGTAAATATCCTAACAACCTATGAAATACAATTGATCTACACTTGGAAATTCTCTTGACAATCGAAACACTTAAAGTTGTGAAATGTTTCTTTTTGCGATTGAGAGAATATTGCACAAGTTCACCAAGAATATTGCAGGTTTGCAAAGTCGTTTTGTGTTGTGCAAAGACCTCTATTTATAGGCAAAGTTGACATTGGGATGTCAACTTTGGCCGTACAAATATGGTTGAGAACATTTAAGGAATAGCATTTAATTCCTTAAAATGCTGTGAAAAGTTACAGTATAAAGTAACTTTTCTCAACCTGCTTTATGTACCTTTTTGTACTTTATACATAGATAAATCCTTTTATCCGTGTAATAGCACATAAAACATAAAAGGTCTTTTCCTCGTAATCAGTGTAAAGCTTTGTAAGTACTTTACACTGATGGTCTCCAGTTTGTATATGAGTAGAATGTCAACTGGGCTTCGCTGCCATTGTCATTCTCTATCTTCCACTTGTTGTCTTTGACTTCAACTGGAACGATTCTTCATCTGGTCAGATCTCAACTGGAGGAAGTCTTCAGTTGCGTTAACTGTACGTTGCAACTGAACTTCAATATATTTCTGGACAAATCTTCTTAGTCTCCAGATGCAACTGGAGACTGGCCAGTTTCAGTTAAACTGGTCTAACAAATTCCCCCTATTTGTCCTGAAATATTGCCAAGTCTTTTTCAGTTCTTGTATCTATACAAGTATGAACTGGAAGACTTGTTCGATTAAATCTATCTAAGTTTTCCAAGGCATTTTTATAGATCAATAAATGCCTTGGGTTTTTCTTTTTGAGTTTGTTAGATTTAATCTATTATCTACCTTGTGGTTACAAACTGGTAACTTCATTTATACAAGGAAATGAAATTTACATAAGTTACATAATGTAAATAAAATTACAAGTAGATAATTCGAAAGGAAAACTTAATCAGATGGCCCTTCGCCAGTTCTCATTCTCTTTGACACTGAGGAGATAGGACGAGAGTCTTCAGGATCAATGTTCAACTTCAGCTCCAGATTCTCTTTGTGTTGAATCTTGCCCTTTAAAAAATTGACCCATGCTTTCTCAAACCTATTCTTTTGTGCCTTAGCTTCCAAAAAGTTCACCATCTCCACCCATTCCGAGAACCCATATTGCATCACACCAGGATTATCAGTTTTAACTAGTGGCCCTCTAGTATAACTGACTTCAACATGAAAGTACTTGGTGCCTGGCTTGATTGTTACAAAGACACCATTGATTGCCCCACTGTGCTTTCTGGTTGCCATGATCTGGGAATAATAGTTTCTGGCTTCAGATTCATTTGAGATTTTAATAGTCCCAGCTCCAGCAGCCTGCACAGCAACCTTGATGTCATCATTTGAGACTTCGCCAGTTGGTTCAAGGAAGGTTCTTAGATCAGCATCTCTGTGCAGTGGTTTTCTTGGTTGAGGGTTCCTTCTTGGTGGATTCAAGACCCTTTTCACAACCTTCTTCACATTTTCAATTCTTTTAAGAATCCCACTGGCCCGATTCTCTTTAGCCTTCTCCACTGATATATTCAAATTTCTGGCATCATGCTCAGCTTCATCATCAGGATAGTGTCTGTCCAGTTCAATATCAAGCATTTCTTTTAACATGCCCACTATCCTTGCATCATCTTTCACTCTGGCATATTCCTCCTTAGTGATTCCCAATAGGTGAGCATCACTTATATCAAGCAATTTTATCTTAGCAAGATGTTCTCTGGCTTCAGCTTGGTTTGCTTGTTTCATTTTCTTTCTTTAATTTGATCTCCAAGCCTTGCCAATCGTTTGCTATCACTTTCTAAGACTGGAGGAAGCAAATCAACATTGCCAGTTTCTAACATTGGTACATCAGTGGCCGGCTGGGCAGATTCATCAGATGCTATCCCTTTGCCCTTATCCACATTCCCCCTATCAATCACATCATCATATTCTTCAACCCTTTGCTCACCAGTTTCAGTACTGGCAGCCACTACCATTTCTCTACCAGTTTGACTTCCAGATGGAGTGCTTTCAGTTGCAATTGGTGCAAGGACTACACGTTTTTCCCCCTTGGCAGCTTCTAGACCTGCCCTTATGACTTCCCATTCAGAAGGGCTAGATGGCAACCGGTCAAGAGGCTGCCACGATTGTATGTCCTTGCATTCTTTAAATATTGTGCACATCATCCTAAAAAATCTCCACAAATGGTTGGTTTCTTTAGATTGGGTCAGAACATTTGCTGCCACTTGTTGCTGACCAGTTTTCAGTTCATCCAAGGTCTTATAATCTTCATTCAGACCAGAAACCACCTGTTCCTTCACCTCTTCATCCTTTTTCTTCAAATTTTCCACTTCAGTTGTCAGTTTGTCAATAGACTGAGTGTGAGTTGATACCTGGGTGTTTAATGTGTCTATGATGCCCCTCAACTGGTTGATCTCATTAGTGAGTGGGGCCAGATCAACCTGAGGAGAGACCAGCTTGGTGATCTCAGCTATCACCTTTTCAATCAATTGAGTTTCTCTTGCACCCAGCGTATCATCAATTTTCTGACCAACCGAAGTCATCAGCTGCTGCCCAAGCTCAGTCACATTTAAGCCAGATTTTTCAACTAATTCCTTAACCTGCTTTTCAATGTCCTTCAAATCAACTTATGATTGTCTGACAGTATTACCCAGCAAGTTGGAGATTGAAGTGGTGACTTTGGACCGAGTGAGGTCGAAGGCTTCCTTTAGAGAAGTGGCCAGATTGTTACAGCCTTCGACCAGCTCATTGAGCTTCTTGAATACCAGGTCCTCATTTTCAGCGAACTTATTAATCCCCAGATCAACAACCTTAGAATTTGTAGTTGTGTCCTTGTTGTATCTGGAGAGGGACTTGGTATTTTTATCAATTGCCTTTTGAACATCCTCCACCCTTTGAATAAGGTTTTGGATGTCGGCTTGGAAGGAGGTAAATTGAGTGTCCAGTGATGGAGGAGAACGTGTCACTGGAATAGCAGCAGCTACCACTGGAGTAACTGGAGAAGGCAAATTGAGAGAAGCCTCCCAGTTGACATCGCAGAAGTT
The DNA here is from genome assembly GCA_034093135.1 of Erigeron breviscapus. Classification (NCBI taxonomy): domain Eukaryota; kingdom Viridiplantae; phylum Streptophyta; class Magnoliopsida; order Asterales; family Asteraceae; genus Erigeron; species Erigeron breviscapus. Next base: position 57,549,795 of record CM067173.1, read on the forward strand.
GGGAGAATAATAGCAGGAGTGGTGGAAGAAGGAAGGACAGGAAATTCAAATTGTTGGACATGCTGAGAATGCTCAGGTGTGTCCAACGGCGGCGGTGGTGGTGGCATTTCTCGAAGGAGTGAGAACTGCCCAGATGGTGATGGTGCCATACGTCTGTTTCCAGATATATAGCTGTAAGTGGGAAATGGATTTTCAGTAAGCTCATTTTCTTGAGATGGTAAAATTGAAATTGAAGTATCTGGAGGCGAGACATGAGATGAAGGGTTTTGATCTTGTACAGAAGACTCAAAAATCTCAATGTCTGATGCAGTACCTTCAGAATCCGAAGATTCAATAAGGATTTCCTCGTCATTAACACTCATGTCCAGATCCATGAATGTAACTGAGGGCTGACCAGATGGGTCAGTCTCCAGATGACCTTCTCCAGTTTCCTGGAAGGTTGCATCTGTTGGAGGATCAGTTACCGAGGTAACTTCACCAGGGATAGAGGTCACTGGGTTGCCTCAGTTATAATTGCTCTATCCACAATCATAACATCATCAGCCATAGAGTTTGGAACCTCAGTCTCCAGCAGTGACTGGCTAGAGACGTCGTCAGTTCGTGCAAGAGAAGTGTCAGAAGATAGGCCGTGGACACTTTGTGCAGACTATGACTCTATTCTGGGTTGGGGTAGCCCAGTATCATCTTCACCACCCTCTCCTACAGAAATTGCGAGAGTGGCTGCTTGCGGTTGTCCCATTTGACTTTCTCCAGGTTCCTGTTGGGAGGAAGCTGGAGGGATGGCTTAGTTTCTACTGTCAGTGGCAAGTGCTGACTGAGTCCTAGGGCGACGTGTTCTTTTTGCCTTTAGAACACCTGAAGGACCTGTTGGGAGGTCTCCAGGGTAGATGGTTAAGGGGACAGATACGCTGGAGCTGGAGGGGTTAGACTGTTGCCCGGGTTCGGCAATGGTCACAATTCCAGCAGACGAATTGGTGGGTCCCTCATTGTTTTGAGGCCCGCCCAGTTGTCTTTCCGACTCACCTTGGACTGGTGCATCAGTTTTAGATAATGCCAGCAACATTCTCTGAGGGATCTCAACCTCCCCATCGACAGATGTTAGGGAGTCAAGATTCCTCAGCAACTCTGGGACAGTGTACAGTGATTGAGGATTGTGATATTCTTCACTGCCCAGAAGTTGGAGAAAACAGAGTGACAAATACCTGGAGAAGGGGATGCATAATCCCCTGGAGCCCTTTAGTCTAATCACCAGGCTTCTGAATAAAATATCAGCAAAGTCCACTCTAAGTCCATTCCACAAGTAGTAAGCCATCTCTGCTTGTGTAGAGTTGATCTGGTCTAATCCACCAGAACTCCCACCCATGCTTTCAACTAGGTGAATGAAGAAGTACCTCCAGGATGGTGAGAGGCCCTTCATAGTCATAGCACCTTTGACTTTCAATACCCCATTTTCCAAACACTCCTTGTTTCCCATATCAAGGAGTACTTGGCGAAAATTGATATTCTGGGATATTACAACTGGAGACTCACCTTCTCTCCAGTAGTTGAGGTGCAGAGCATCCCTCAACGTTTCTGCAGTAATGGTACATTCGACTGATCCATCTTTAAGGGTGAAGGAGATAGATGAACAGTCTTCTGAAAGTTCTGCTGTGTACCAAAACTCACACAAGTACTCATGGTACATCTTGCGTGGGTTGAGGGAAAAAGACTCGCCGAGGGGAGAATCACGAAGAAAGGCTTGGATTCTCCCGATTAAGGTATCGGCGGCTTGAGTCCCTCTCAAACTGGCCATTGGATTGTTTGGATTTAGTTTTATTGATGCGGAATTTGAAGGGGCACCACTGGCTCGTTTGACATTTTGAGATGGATTATAAGGGACTGTAAGCAGATTTACATCCCTACTTCTAGATTTAGGTGCCATTATAGATAGATTTGAATATGAAACTGAAGATTTGGGAATTAGGGTTTTGATTTATGAAGCAGAGAGAGGAATGAAGAGTTTGATGATGATTGGAAGTAAATGAAAGAATGTAAAAGAAAGTAAATGTGATCGGAGTAAATAAGGGGTATTTATAAGGAAAATTGTGATCCCAATGAAATACCAAGGATTATTTTATTATCAAAACTCAATTTTGTAGATATTTTTACAAAAGTTAATTTGAATTTTGAACTAAAAATTTAATTCTCCGTGTTAGCATTAAATGCTACGACGGCTTAACTTACCCACGCGCCCACTAACTTTTACATTCCCAATAAAAACAGTTGTCTTTTACAAAAATGACTTTAAACACGTCATATGACGATATTGAGTGGGTTAAAACACTCGAGTACCATCACGTGTCACAAATATTGACCAAGTATTTTCCAACGTTATAAAAATCTGGTTAACCACCAGTTTTAAGACAAGACCGAACATGTACACTGGAGGATTAGTCCAGTGCCAGTTTCCAACTGGAGAGTTCTCCAGTTGCCATTTTCAAACAAAAAGAATTTTGGTAAGAAAATTTATTTTGAGTCTTTCCCCCTAAAATGATGATCCAGAAATCGATTAGTGTCAGGATAGTATCACAAAGGCGTTCGATAGCCTGGCGAGCAAAGATTATCTGGACCTCCTCAACTGGAGAACTTCATCAGTGTCACTGACGCGTTCATAACAAAAATCTCCAGTTTTAAGGATTTAACATTCCCAGTTCGCTGCTGAGATGTTTAAAAGTTTTCTCATCAAGAGGTTTTGTAAAAACATCAGCAAGCTGTTTGTCAGGGGGATGAAATGAATTTCAATGTCTCCTTTCATAACATGATCACGAATGAAATGATACCTGATGTCAATATGCTTTGTCTTAGAGTGCATCACTTGGTTGTGATATATAGCAATTGCACTGGTGCTGTCACAAAAGATTGGGGTCCTTGTATACTTTTGACCATAATCTAGTAACTGGTTCTTGATCCAGAGAATCTGGGCACAGCAACTGGCCGCAGAAATGTACTCTGCCTCAGCAGTGGACATAGAGACTGACGTCTGCTTCTTGCTGGTCCAACTTACCAGTTTTCCTCCAAGGAAATGACAACCACCAGTTGTTGATTTTCTATTTATCTTACAACCTGCATGATCTGAATCTGAATAACCCATTAGATCTAACCCTGAGCCTTTGGGGTACCAAAGACCAAGGCTAGGACACCCTTTCAGGTATCTGAAGATGCGCTTAACAGCGTGCAAATGTGATTCTTTTGGGTTAGCCTGAAATCTGGCACATAGACATGTTGCAAACATTATATCTGGTCGACTGGCAGTTAAATACATCAGTGAACCAACCATACCACGATATTCAGTGGTGTTCACTGGTTTGCCAGTTGGGTCAGAGTCCAAATTTAAAGGTGTTGCAATAGGTGTGTTTTTCGATGGGATTGAATCATATTTGTATTTTCTTAACAAATCTCTGACATATTTTTCTTGGTTTATAAAAATTCCATTTTCAGTTTGCTTAATCTGAAGACCCAAGAAAAATGTTAATTCTCCCATTAAACTCATTTCATACTCAGATGACATGATTTTAGAAAACCTTTTACACATTGCATCATCAGTTGAACCAAATATAATGTCATCAACATAAATTTGTACTAATAAGATATTACCTTTTTCTTTTAAGATAAAAAAGGTATTATCTATTGCACCTATTTGAAAGCCATTTTTGAGAAGATGTTTAGTTAAAGTATCATACCAGGCTCTTGGGGCTTGTCTTAGACCATACAAAGCTTTGTTCAGTCTATATACCCAGTGAGGATGCTTCTCATTGATGAAGCCTGGAGTCTGCTTAACATACACTTCTTCTTCCAATGTTCCATTAAGGAACGCACTTTTGACGTCCATCTGGAAGACTTTGAACTGCAGATGGGTTGCATAAGCCAGAAATATTCTGATGGCTTCAAGTCTTGCAACTGGAGCAAAAGTTTCATCAAAATCAACGCCCTCTACCTGAAAATAACCCTGGGTAACTAATCTGGCTTTGTTTTCTGACAACATTGCCATCTTCATCCATCTTATTTCGGTAGACCCATCTCGTACCAATGGGTTCTTTCTTTAACCCTGGTGGACAAGGAACAAGTTCCCACACATTATTCCTTTCAAACTGGATGAGCTCTTCTTGCATAACTTCCACCCAGCTTGGGTCTGCCATAGCCTCGTCAATCTTCTTCGGTTCAATCAGTGATAAGAAGGTGACGTTTAAGCATTACTCACTGGTGGCTCTTCTAGCCTGAACCCGACTACTTGGATCTCTCACAATCTGTTCAATTGGATGTGCTCGAGTCCATTTAGTGTATTGACTAGGCTGGTGCAGAACAATATCAGTGCAAGTCACCGGGCGATCTTCTTCAGTTGCAGCAGCTTCTGGAGGAGGATCAGTCCAAACTACTTCTATATCCTCATCAGAGTCAATGAGGTCACGATTTACATCATGAAATCCTTCGTTAAAAGGAATTTCTTGAAGAACTGGAGAAGTTGGAGTTTGAACTGGTGCTGATATTGGAGTGGCATGTACATCAGATCCAATCACCAGTTTCTGTGCTAAGTTGAAACTGATGGAGGGATAAAATGAAGTGTCACTGGCGGTGCTCTTCTTCTTAACTGGTTCCAATTGAGTGTAATTGGAAACATCTTTTGGTGAAACAACTGACTGATGAACTTGGTCGGTTTCACCAAAATTTATTGGAACGACTGGAGAAATATCAAGACTTGGTCTCTTGTTAATTGCATCACTTGACTCGTCAAATGTGACATGAATTGTCTCGTGAACCTTTTGGAGTCTATAATTATAAACTCTAAAGGCCTTTCGAATATCTGAATAGCCTAAGAATACACCTTCATCAGCTTTTGCATCAAACTTTCCAAGCTGACTGGAATCATTTAAAATGTAAACTAGACAACCAAATACATGAAAATATCCAATATTTGGTTTACGAATCCTGAGTACTTCATAAGCAGTCTTCTTATGTCTCTTGATGTAGACTGACCGGTTTTCGGTGTGACAAGCAGTTGCAACTGATTCAGCCCAGAAACTGGTGGGAAGACCTGATTCAGATAGCATGCTTTTGGCCGCTTCTATCAGTGTGCAATTCTTTCTTTCCACAACTCCATTCTGCTCTGGAGAGTGTGCTGATGAGAAGTTTTGAGAGATGCCAGTGTCATTGAAAAATGTTTCAAGTACCTTATTTTGAAATTCAGTACCATTATCACTTCGCAACTGACAGACTTTTCGAGTGTACTTGAGTTTAATTCTTTTGATGAGAGAGATGATTTCAGCAGGTGCATCACTTTTGGATCTGATGAATACAACCCAACAATATCTGGTGAATTCATCGACCACAACTAGAGTGTACTTCTTTCCAGCTCTAGTTTGAACATTCACTGGACCAAAGAGATCCATATGAAGCATGTGAAGAGGTTCAGTGATGCTAAAGTTCTGCCTTGTTTTGAAACTGGCTCTTTTCTGCTTGCCCATCTCACACCCTGGACATGGCTTTTCTTTATTGAAAGAAATCTGAGGTATCCCATCTACCAGTTGTTTGCGAGACAACTTGTTAATATTTTTGAAATTAAGATGGGATAATCTTTTATGCCACAGCCAGTTGGTGTCCTCATCAGCCTTGGTATAGAAGCACTGCTCTTTTGGAGCTGGTTCCATATCCATGATGTACACATTTCCTTTTCTTGGTGCAATCATCACCACTTTCCAATCCTTGTTAAATATGGTGCCTTGAGCAATATCGAAGAAAACTCTGTAGCCATCATCACAAAGTTGGCTTACACTGATCAGGTTGTATTTCAAACTATTCACAAATGCAACTCTTTTGAATTTGACCTGTCCGTTATTGAGCACACCATATCCTTCAGTCTTTCCATTTTGATCATTACCAAACGTCACTGCCGGTCCATCTTGGACAGTGAACTCTTCAAGCAGGGGCTTACATCCGGTCATAGTCAGGCCAGCTGCGCTGTCCAGATACCATGTGTTCTTTTTTCGATTGCCCTGCACACCCACAAAAATCATTAGTTATTTTTGTGAACCCATCTTTTCTCGATGGGTTCACTGGACTTCACTACAGAAGTCTCAGCTGATTGTGGTGTTAAACTGAAGACTGCATCTGGATCTTTTTCACCAGCTCCAGGTGCAGGAGTAAAAACGATTGGTATTTGATACTTGCTCCCCTTTTTCTTATCAGATTTTGTTCCAGATGGAACATTCTTTTGTTTTGGTTTTGAGGGGGGTTTAATATTTTGTTTTTCAACTGGAGGTGATGAACCTCCTTCCAGATTTTTAATTCTGGCAGTACAACTCTAAACCTGCCTAGACAAAAGTTGGAGTTGACTTTCCAGTTTAGACAAAATATTATTTTCATCAAGCTGCTGAACCTTGGACCTTGGTTCAGCTGGAGTTTTGGTCTTTTGAGTCTTGGGCTCCTTATACTTCTGAGGTAAAGGCTTGTTACCAGATGCCTTTTTAACTGGAGCACTAGCCTGATTGGCTCCAGGTTTAACCTCAATGGGGGTGGTCTCAATGGGTTTAGTTTTGACAGTCTCAGGTTGATCATATGGAGTTTCAACCCTAAGAGCTGGAGGCAATGCATGAAGATCTGGTATGAGAGCTGCCATTTCAAGATCTCCAGATTTCCATGCATTTTTCTGGGCATCAATAGTTCTAGAAAATGCATCAAAATTCTTTCCAGATGCTTTTACCCACGACTTGATAATCATTTGTTCTTTTTCAAGATCAGATTTTAATTTTTGATTTTCAAGTTCAAAAGCCTCAATTTTCAAAACTGACTCCTTGAGAGCCAACTGGACACTTTGCAAATCATTTAATTGTGGTTTAACATTGTTCAGTTCAGTTAAGATAGTATCCAGATATCTTTCACTGTCTGCTCTAACAGTTTCCACAAAATCCAAATCACCACTTAATGATTCAGCGAGGTCCAGTTTCAGTTCTGGATCAACCTGGTTGTCATAATCACATACCTTTTTTAAAATGATGTCCACCCATCTTCCAGTGATGACATCTTCTTTTGCCACGTGTTGATGTTGATCTTCCAAGGCCATGAAACACATGTCCCTTTCCTCTTCATCATCAACTGATGAGTCATCAGAGTACTCCCATTTTCCCTCAGTTTGTGCCATCAAGCACTGATCCTTTTCTTTTTCCATGGACAGGAAGGCAATCTGGGCCTTAAGCTTCTTATATTTAGCTTTATAGCTATCATCAGGCCGATTAAAATTTGGGACAGAGGGACCAGTTTGGTTGTTCATCTGACTAGATCTGCATTCCTTCATAAAATGACCTTTCTTACCGCATTTATAGCATGTAAGATTGGTTTTATCCAGAGAGTTGGAGCTGGAAGCATTGTTTGGGCCATTAAATCTTTTAGATTTATGCTTAAACCTATTAAAGGTTTTAGCAATCATGGCTACCAGATCATCATCGTCAGTTTCATCACAACCATCACTGATTTCAGTTGTCAGGCCAGAGTTCAAGAAACTGTTTAACATCTCCTTCATTGAGTGTGACTGGACACTCTCTGCAGACATTAAAGCAGCACAAGGTCGCTCAGTTACGCTAGCAACCTTGGGACTCTGGGCATGGTTCATGGCATCCTGCTCAGCCACCAGTCTTGCTTGCATTATTATCTTCAGTGAATCTGAAGGCTCCATAGAGCGATGCAAGAGTGTGACTGTGCAGGGTTTTACCTTGTCTTAAGACAAGAACCATATTTTCCCATTTGGAAGGAAGAATATCACAAAACTTCTCAAGAAGAATATCCTTATCCTTCTCAACACCCAAGCCTCTCAACTGATTAATGAGGCTAGAAAACCTGGTGTAGGTACCAGTTAGACTTTCATTGGGAAGAGCAAAGAAGGATTCATACTTCTTGTTCAGGGCAACCTTTCTGGTGACAATGGTGTCATCACATCCTTCAAACTGAATGACTAATTCATCCCACATTGCCTTGGCACTGGGGAACAACACAAGTGTTGGAATTAGGTCTTCAGGGACAGCTCCAAGGATCATGTTCTTGAGTCTGGTGTCCAGATCTACAAGTCTACGATCCTCATCAGACCAGTGGTCTTCGAGCTTTTCTCTGGAACCTCTTCTTCCAGTAGGATCAAGAAGAGGACTTACCCCAAGAGACATGGGTATATAAGGTCCATCCTTAAGGATTTTCAACATATACCTCTCTATCCCACCAAAATGCAAGAGCATTTTGGCCTTCCATGTACCAAAGGTCTCACTATTTCCATCAAATTTGGGAACAGGAATGTTAGGATAATGTACATGGACATGGTTTGGGGCAGTAGGAGGAGGAGGGTTTGTATTAACATTCTGAACAGGTGGTGTATTAACATTTAGAGGGTTTTCACCTTGACCAGAACCATCCCCATCTTCAGTAGTAGTCATCTAAGCAGATCTAGGCAAGTATATTAGCCTTCTGCTCTGATACCACTTGTAAGTCCCAACTCAATAGATGGTACTACCTGAAGACACCTCTATGTCGATGGTGGGGTTACTTTGCAATATAAACGCTGAACTGGAGACGACCAGTTGCAATGAGTATATACCAAGTTCTTGGATAGATTACTTATTAAAGTGACAATAAGTAAAAGACAATGCAATAATAGAAAGAACTGTAAAGTAAATTGATGAGACAATATGTATTTTTCAAGTGTAATTTATTTATTAACTTTAAATAAATTACAAGGTTGTTGCGGAACCAAGATAATACAAAGTATGTAAATATCCTAACAACCTCTGAAATACAATTGATCTACACTTGGAAATTCTCTTGACAATCGAAACACTTAAAGTTGTGAAATGTTCCTTTTTGCGATTGAGAGAATATTGCACAAGTTCACCAAGAATATTGCAGGTTTGCAAAGTCACTTTTGTGTTGTGCAAAGACCTCTATTTATAGGCAAAGTTGACATTGGGATGTCAACTTTGACCGTACAAATATGGTTGAGAACATTTAAGGAATAGCATTTAATTCCTTAAAATGCTGTGAAAAGTTACAGTATAAAGTAACTTTTCTCAACCTGCTTTATGTACCTTTTTGTACTTTATACATAGCTAAATCCTTTTATCCGTGTAATAGCACATAAAGCATAAAAGGTCTTTTCCTCGTAATCAGTGTAAAGCTTTGTAAGTACTTTACACTGATGGTCTCCAGTTTGTATCTGAGTAGAATGTCATCTGGGCTTCGCTACCATTGTCATTCTCTATCTTCCACTTGTTGTCTTTGACTTCAACTGGAACGATTCTTCATCTAGTCAGATCTCAACTGGAGGAAGTCTTCAGTTGCGTTAACTGTACGTTGCAACTGGACTTCAATATATTTCTGGACAAATCTTCTTAGTCTCCAGATGCAACTGGAGACTGGCCAGTTTCAGTTAAACTGGTCTAACAACATTTACAAACACTTCTCAACTTGAACCACTACAACTTCCATCACATACATGACATCTCTAACTTCTTTTCCTTTATGGTCCTTGTCTCTAACATTCGACCAATTTAGCAAATTTATCTCTCAAAACACTTCACTTCCAATCGCAACTCTTAGCATAAATCGCATAGTAAGGCGTAGTGGATCAATTTCATTGGCAATACGTCGCACACAATTCGATTGTACCAGTTTGTCCAATTCTGACCGGGAAATTTGCACATTACCTTAGGAAATCGTCTATCGTAGCAACAAGGACATTTATCGACGGAGGAAGCGAGAAATTGAGGAATAAGGCTAATTAACATGAACATACATTAAGCATAAAACATAACATAAGCCTTAACCTACACTCTCACTCATCCCAACCCGTCCTAACAACATTTCTTCATAAAGCTAAAGCATCACTACTTAAGCCTATCATTTCTCATACGGTTTAAGTCCAAAATCCAATGGCTTTGGTCGGTTTTTGGTTCACTTAAACCGTTTCTCTGATACCACCATGTAACACCCGTCATTTAAAAACCTGGATTTTCAAAAACTTTGCCAAACGGCGTTTAAAATGTAGCGGAAAAGATCACTTTAAAAACTGCCCCATCCGTAACCGGATGGTACCTTTCATTAAGTGGTGTTACTAACGTGCATCATCAAAACAATATAAATGAAATCCAAGTTTTGGCACCAACATAAATGTCATCATTATTACATGTTCATAAATCATTAATGAAAGTAGCCAAGACATAAGGCTAAAAGGTGAAGTCTAAGCATTCAACGTCTAATGCTAATCTTCTTTATTACTTCTACCCATCTTCTTTATTACTTGTGTTTGGTTAAGTCACTGTATTCCAGTTGCGTCGCAACTTAGGTATTGCGTCGCAACTGACCCCGAATCTGCACAAACCTCATTGTTTAACCTCCAAAACTTAACCAAACACAACCCAAACGACCCCAAACCTTATGAACGACTTTTGTACCTCAAAATTCATCATTTTAAGACCATAATGATGCAATGAAATCATTGATTAATCCCTACTTGATTTGCATCACAATAACAAACGTTTTAGGTTACCGAATCGATTAAAACACACGATTATGACTCCAATCAATCCTCTAAAGACCTAGATCAGTTATGAAACGAATCAAGGGATTGAAGGGACATGAAATCAATGTAATAATACCTCAAATACCTGGAGATTACACAAAGGATGCAAACTATGGATCAAAGCCTCTTCAAATCACCAAGAAACGATCGTAACACGCAAGAATTGATCAAGGGAAGGGAGGGGGCGGCCTAGGGCTTGGAAAGGGAAGAATGAGAACTGAAATTGTGTTTTGATTAACCCTAATGACCCCTTAACCTGCTGGAACAACTTTCCTTAGCACACACTTAGGCCCCTCGACTTTACTTCTTTACGTTTATGGCTCAAACGACCTAACGGGAATACTTACTAACACTTTAAACACATTTAATCATCTTAAATACATTAACACATGAATCATTAAGGCATTATAACCTTACACGTATAGCTCATTGGTCACACATAAGCCAATTAAGGCAAATAAACTTGACGAAAGCTAACGTTAACTAACGGAATAGTCAACAAGTCAAACATTAAAAGTTTGGGATGTTACAATAGCATTGACGCATGAATAATCATGGAGATCATCTCCGTTCGTAGTAGCTCTCGTCTCACTACTTTTCCCACACACGTTAGTATATCTCTTAAACATTAGTCGCGAAGAAACACTCGTAATTGTCAATGTCAATGTCACATGTTGCGCTCAATAAGCCCTCTCGTCTTATAGTCTAAGGGATGCTATCAAGAACTTACACTAGTCATGCAGTCCATATCAATGCAATACTAATACTATATATATATATACTAATAATATATAACCCTAAACCATCGCAGTTAAAATGTGGTCCGAATCTAACACCTACATCCGTTGCACTAGTGGTGTATGTATACAGGTGATACCAGCGGCTTTCCCTCCACACCCCTAGTACATCTAATGCAAGGTCGGATCACGGTACTGGTATGCTCTCTAGGTATTGGCAGGGTATGTATACAGGGTGTACCAGCGGCTAACCCTCCACCCAACCAACACCCATTAAGCAGCCAGGGTTGCTACCACACTCTAACTACAAGTGCAATCTATGAGGTCAATAACTGTCGCAAAACAGGAGATAATCGCAGAACCGTTGATCAAGCGTTTCCTTGTTATCGTCCTGCAATACTAGTTAGTGACATCACTTCATCTTGCTATAATACACATAAATAATCACAATAGCACCAAAAGCACACAGTCACCAAAAGTACACAGTCACCAAATGACAGCCACAGTCAAAATAAGCACAGGGATAATAAGTCTCAATAGAACATGAACTCAAAATATAAGTGACGTTAGCACGTCTAGAATGCATCTATGCTTCCTATCGTAAATGCATACGGGGTTCTTAGGTTATAGTCTAGGCTTTTCCACCTAATTCTCTACAACCACGGCTCTGATACCATTCTGTAACACCCCACCGTTGGCGGAAACATGAGGTGTCATGAAAAGTACAGCACGACATGGAATTACATAGATACTGCTAAATGAAATAGAATATAATAAATATATTCCCAAAACATGAGTTCAAAGTCATAACGATGCTAGAACAGCTTAATACAATAAGTCCATAAACGGGATAGTCCAAGGCATGTAGCCTTAAAGTCTGACAATAAGCAATGGAGCATAAATCTTCGAAGTCCAGTCCTAGCATAGAAGTCTTTATCCCTGATTAGCCTGAGTACCTAAAAAGTATACTAAAACGTGTCAACACAAAGGTTGGTGAGTTCGTAGGTTTTAGTCAAAAAGTCTAGTCAAGAAATAAGTCTTTTGTCGATTCTTTTAAGTCAAAACAAATATTTGTTCAATATAAAATGAGCAGAGTTACGCCATATCAAGTCAACAGTCTCAAGTCTCAAGTCCCAAAGTCACAAGTCTCAATGTCACAAGTCTCAAAGTCACGAGACCCAAAGTCTCAAAGTCCGGTCTTATGGTACCTGCCTCAGTCCAAATCAGTCTCAAAGTCCGGTCTTACGGTACCTGCCTTAGTCCAAGTCTCCACACATACAAGAAGCACGTCCAACAATCACATCATAAAGCACAACAAACAAACACATAATCACACACATGCAAACAAGATCAGAACACATCAAATGGCACAAGTAACTCTATAAGTACAGGCTCAATATTGAACATAAACAGAAAGGGTCCATCTAACTTACACATGTGTAAGTTAACTTACACATGTGTAAGTCGTGGTGGCGGTGGTCGCCGTCGCCGGAAAATCATGGTGGTGGTCGGAGATGATGGTGGTGGTGGTGGTAGGAGGTGGTTGGAATTTGAGGAGATGGAAGAAAATCAATGGACTCAAATTGGACTCAAAATAAGCTGGACTCATTTTATCTTTTCCCTATATATATATATATAGGGGTGGGATAAATTGAGTCCAGCTTAATTTGAGTCCAAAAAGGGTCCATGTAACTTACACATGTGTAAGTTAACTTACACATGTGTAAGTCGTGGTGGCGGTGGTCGCCGTCGCCGGAGATCATGGTGGTGGTCGGAGATGATGGTGGTGGTGGTGGTGGTGATGGTGGTTGTATAACTTACACATGTGTAAGTCGTGGTGGCGGTGGTCGCCGTCGCCGGAAATCATGGTGGTGGTCGGAGATGATGGTGGTGGTGGTAGGAGGTGGTTGGAATTTGAGGAGATGGAAGAAAATCAATGGACTCAAATTGGACTCAAAATAAGCTGGACTCATTTTATCTTTTCCCTATATATATATATATATATAGGGGTGGGATAAATTGAGTCCAGCTTAATTTGAGTCCAAAAAGGGTCCATGTAACTTACACATGTGTAAGTTAACTTACACATGTGTAAGTCGTGGTGGCGGTGGTCGCCGTCGCCGGAAAGATCATGGTGGTGGTCGGAGATGATGGTGGTGGTGGTGGTGGTGATGGTGGTTGTATAACTTACACATGTGTAAGTCGTGGTGGCGGTGGTCGCCGTCGCCGGAGGATCATGGTGGTGGTCGGAGATGATGGTGGTGGTGGGAGGAGGTGGTTGGGATTTGAGGAGAGGGAAGAAAATCAATGGACCCTTTGGACTCAAATTAAGACATGGACTCAATTTATCTTTTCCCTATATATATATATTAAAATATAATATATAAACCATATAGTACTATAATTACAATACTAGTGTCTTAAGAAATGCCATTATGTCTTGTATAATGTCGTATATATATAATAACTTTGTTGTACTCGTTAACACTTGAAATGTCGATGACTTAAAGTTTAGTCTTTGACCATTGAAACAAAGAACTCATATATATATATATATATATATATATATATAGGGAGGGGTTATTGTGAGAACCATAAATAGTGTGAGAACCGTAAGAACTAAAGGAAAAAACACGGAGGGACTGAAATTGAAAATTAAAAAAACTAACGCCGTTTATCTACCAAACACCAAAAACCCCATTCCCAAAATACTTCCAATCTCTATTAAACCAAAAACAAAAGCATCGCCATTAAACTCAAATTGGAAACCTCCAAAATTTCAAACGCAAATCATTCATCAATGAAGAAAAGTTCTGCACATCATTCATCAATGAAGAAAAGGAAATCCAAAATTTCAAACGCAAATACTCGTAAGTAATCGTTTAATCAAAATTATTTAATAATTTTCGTGTCAATTTTATAAACTTTTATTTATAATCTATTTTTATCCATTTATTTAGGTAAAAGTCCCAGATTATTCGAAAAAATTTCAAACGCAAAAACTCGTAAGTAATCGTTTAATCAAAATTATTTAATAATTTTCGTGTCAATTTTATAAACTTTTATTTATAATCTATTTTTATCCATTTATTTAGGTAAAAATGACTCAGATGAGGTAGACATTATATCGGTAGGAAGTGACGATACAGAAGCAACTGAAGAAGAAGAAGTTGAAGTTGTTTCAGGTAACTATAATTTAGTTTTTAATTATATATTTCAGTTGTTTTTGATTTAATAAGTTTTAATTAATTTTTTTTTCATGTTATAATAAGTATAAAATTTAGGATTTGAATAATTAATTCTGAATATGGATATTTAATAGTAATTTGTATATTGAATTTTGAGTTTGAATAATAGTAATTTGTATATCCTCATTTCAATTAATCATTATACTTGATAATAATTTGTGTATAATCTAAATACACAAACACAACTGCTTAATTGTTGCTTTTGTTCTGATGTGTTTCGGTTTAATTATTATTTGAGATGATTTTGGATTAGCTAGCATAATGATTAATTGAAATTGAGTTACTATAGTAGTTGCACGCAATCTGTTTGATGAATTACCTGAATGAAAACCTCCATACTGCATACATATATAGGCTACAAAATGTCAAAATAATACAACTGAGATCAATGGATTTCTTCTAACATCTTCTCGATACTCGAATTTCGTACCGGCTAACTGCTTGTCTGCTCATTCTAGCAATCTGTCGCCTTCTAGTATGGCGTCTCGTTTTGGTTTTCAATCATGCTAACGTATCGGATTGACTTAGACAAACCTTGAGGACTCCCAAAATTCGAAAGTGTATTCGACTTTTTTCAATAGTTTCGATAGGAGGAGATGGAAATAAGTAAGTTGTCTCATTGTGAAAATCAAAACTCTAAATATCCGTTAAAAGTAACCCTAATCAATGTATCCTAGGTAACTGGCTTGAACAGTTAGAATTGACCAGATTTCTGTGATACATTTTCAGCTTCTACATCTTTCATTTAATGGACTCGTTCTTAATGTTAGCTTGAGGTCAACGTAGACTTTTTTGTTCATATTTATGCTTAAAACCCGGATGTTATTAATCTCGTATATTTATGGGCAGTGTCTTTCAATTACTCGTAAGTATAATATTTTTTTTTATAGATTTCAATTTCGTTTTATTTATTACAGAGAGTTTGTAAAGAGTTTATGGCACAGAATTTATCTAACTCTCTGCTCAGAGTTTGTCGACCAAGTCTACTGCACCGAATTTGAATTAAAAGTTCAAATACTTTAACACATTGAATGATACATAATTTAAAGAACAGTTTGAAACAAAAAGAGTTTCCACAGAGTTTAAGCATGACACCGAGTATGACCATCTTTTCACCGAGTTTGACAATCTCTGACCAAATATGAAACCCTAACTCGACAGAAAAATAAGAAAAAGAACCGTCGCCGTTGACCGGCGTTGACCGGCGCGGTGGCCAAGACCAGATCCAACACAAACACAAACAAAACGAAAAGATGAAGAATGGCTGGTTGACCGGCGTTGACCAAAACCCTAGGTCAAGAACACGAACGTATCTGAAAGAAACGAAGAAGAATAACATGATTCCAAGTCCATAACAACGATTATAACTCATATCTAAACTAGATCTGGCCTAATCTACCCAATATGTTATATATATTTTCGGTTTCATCAATTTCGGTATATATATACATAAAAACACCGTTTACATGTTATATACATCAATCAAATCTATATAAAAAGAAGACGATTTTCGAGATGAAACCCATTAATCCTTACAAGTTTTCGGATTTGAAGATTTTCGGAGTCATAAATATATGTAAAAGCCGATTTAAATGTAATATAAGCATGAAATAACATGGAAAAATGATTTAGGATTAAAACCCATAAATTTTCTTACCAAGAAGTTGAAAGATTGATGATGAAGAAGAATTCTAGTGAGAGAGAGTGGGGGGCGGTTTTGGAAAGGAGAGGGAGAAGAGAGAGAGAGTGAAAGGAAGAAATGAGGAGGTAGGTTGGAGAAATTAGGGTTTTTGTTGCCCCCTCCTAGCTTTGACCGAGTTGACCACCATTGACCCTCTCAAAAATTGTTTGACTCGACCATTTAACAAAACTCGAGACCCGATAAAACATTTTCTCGACACCAATAAATGTAACTTTTCAATAGCTTTCTAACGGATATAAATATGACCATATTTGTTTATTAAATCTTTAATTGATTAAATTATAAGTATTTCACTTAATTAAGCATTTCCACAAGACAACTAGTATTCCTCCTGTTCTCGAGTCCACGCACAATTTTTCCAAAGTCTAAACGCTCATAAAGCCCGGATAAAACAAAAATCCATTTATTCCATGATAGAGTCTTAAGGTCCAACGACATACATAGACGAAAACGAACTAAAACGACCGAAAAGTACTTCGGAAAAATATGCTCAGATGACGGTTGTCACATTCTCTCTCCTCAAATCTCAACCACTCATTTTTTTCTCTCTCCTCCATAAATCATTTTATTCCTCTAATTCGTTCAAAATCTTTTATCTCAAAAACCGTACATCGATAAATTATAAAAATTATATGGTGTTCTTAAATTTCATGCTCTTTCATTAGAGAGGTCATTCGATATACTTTCGACGAATTTTTAAATCCGAAGGCGGAACCCGTACGGCTAAGGGCGGAGCCCGTCAGGTAGATCACCCCATCACCTCCATCACCGCCACAACGTGCGGGTATCTTTCTCTCGTAAAACTTATATGTATAATAAATCACTTTCATTTTGAATGGCCTTAAAAAAAAATAAAAAAAATAAAAAAAACCTTTCATTTTGATTGAAAGTGCGTGATTCGTTGCTGTAAAATTACAGATCAAGAATCAGACTCATAAATGTAGTTATATTTCAAAGTCACCAAAGATTGAGGGTTACAAATATTAAACCAAAAAGTCAAAAACCCCTAAGTTTTGAAAAAATGTTTAGTTTTTGTTCAAGTACTAGTAAATTTACCCGCAATTTATTGCGGGCGTAACATATTGTAAGTAAACTTCGTTAAATTAAAGTTCATGTAATGGTCGTTGACGCCTATTAGAGAAAAGGACTTGTTTTGCAACAATTGACTACACTTAACGGTCGTTAAAGCTTTTTATTGTTTTTTGTTTTTATCTACGCTATACACAATTGTACTTCAAGATATACTATTAATTACAGTTAAAGTTATGTCAATTAATGTAATGGCCGTCAACGACCGTTAGAGAAAAAAACCCGTGTTTGTAGCAGATTTTGTAACTACACTTAATGATCGTTAAAGTTATTTATTGTTTATGTTTTATTTACGTAATACATAGTTGTACCTGAAGCAATACAATTTATACTATTAGCTACAGTTAAAGTTCTGTCAAGTAATGTAACGTCCGTCGATGACCGTTAAAGAAAATGGACTTGTTTTGCAATAGATTTTGTGACTATATTTAACGGCCGTTAAAGTTATTTATTGGGTTTGTTTTATCTATGCAATACATACTTGTACCTTGTATGCATAGATAGCTTGTAAAAGCATATAACTTTTTAGTATATATATAAACTTGAATATATCTTCTATTATATATTTTATATATGAATAATTGATTTGAGTTTTACTGGCTCGAGCTTAAAATTACTTATTAAATGGAGATTAAAATTTATAAAGCCTTTTTTTTTCGAAAAAGTAAATTTATAAAGGCTCTAATTAATCTTATTAAACGTTTATTATATAACTAGATTATTTCCCGCGTAATACGCGAGATAAATTATTAAAGTTTTCATAATAATAACAATTAATGTTTATATAAGATAGTTAAAGATGATGAAATTATTATTATTCAAAAAAATATTTTGTATCGAATACGATTAATAGAAGAAAACAAAATTATTGATAAATAATTTCTAATTTGGATAATATAGTTAATAGAAAAAATAGATCAATAAACAAAAGGTATATCAGACATTTTGGATCTTGAGATTTAAGGAATTAGAAGGGGGAAAAAATATTTGATAAGATAATATTATGGATATGGGGCAATACACGGTAAATATACCCAAATTGGTGAGGACAACTATAAGTTTGTTCATCAAAATTACGTTTTTTAATTCACAATATAAGTTTTATAATGCACATCTTTAACACAATGGTAGAATTAGATATTGTTGATATATTCAAGTTTACAAAATTTTATTTGAAAATTATCTTGTATCCATATTTTG
>CM067173.1:57569358-57649694 GCA_034093135.1 Erigeron breviscapus
CAGAAATATATTGAAGTCCAGTTGCATCAGACAGTTAACGCAACTGAAGACTTCCTCCAGTTGAGAACTAAACAGTTGAAGAATCATTCCAGTTGAAGTCGAAGACAACAAGTGGAAGATAGAGAATGACAATGGTAGCGAAGGCCAATTGACATTCTACTCAGATACAAACTGGAGACCATCAGTGTAAAGTACTTACAAAGCTTTACACTGATTACGAGGAAAAGACCTTTATGCTTTATGTGCTATTACACGGATAAAAGGATTTATCTATGTATAAAGTACAAAAGGTACATAAAGCAGGTTGAGAAACGTTACTTTATTCTGTAACTTTACACAGCATTTTAAGGAATTAAATGTTATTCCTTAAATGTTCTCAACCATATTTGTACGGCAAGTTGACATCCCAATGTCAACTTTGCCTATAAATAGCGGTCTTTGCACGAAAATAACTTTGCAAACCTGCAATATTCTTGGTGAACTTGTGCAATATTCTCTCAATCGCAAAAAGGAACATTTCACAACTTTAAGTGTTTCGATTGTCAAGAGAATTTCCAAGTGTTAGATCAATTGTATTTCATAGGTTGTTAGGATATTTAAATACTTGTATTATCTTGGTTCCGCAACAACCTTGTAATTTATTTAAAGTTAATAAATAAATTACACTTGAAAAAAAATACATATTGTCTCACCAATTTACTTTACAAGTACTTTCTATTATTGCATTGTCTTTTACTTATTGTCACTTTAATAAGTAATATATCCAAGAACTTGGTATACACTCACTGCAACTGGTCGTCTCCAGTTCAGTTTATATTGCAAAGTAACTCCACCATCGATATAGAGGTGTCTTCAGGTAGTACCATCTATTGAGTTGGGACTTACAAGTGGTATCAGAGCAGAAGGCTAATAAACTTGCCTAGATCTGCTTAGATGAACACTACTGAAGGTGGAGATGGTTCTGGTTCAGGTGAAAACCCTCAAAATACTAATGCACAACCTTTTCAAAATGTTAATACAAACCCTCCTCCTCCTACTGCCCCAAACCATGTCCATGTACATTATTCTAACACTCCTGTTCCCAAATTTGATGGAAATAGTGAGACCTTTGGTACATGGAAGGCCAGAATGCTCTTGCATTTTGGGGGGATAGAGAGGTATATGTTGAAAATCCTTAAGGATGGACCATATATACCCATGTCTCTTGGGGTAAGTCCTCTTCTGATCCAACTGGAAGAAGAGGTTCAAGAGAAAAGCTCGAAGACCATTGGTCTGATGAGGATCGTAGACTTGTAGATCTGGACACCAGACTCAAGAACATGATCCTTGGAGCTGTCCCTGAAGACCTAATTCAACACTTGTGTTGTTCCCAGTGCCAAGTCAATGTGGGATGAATTAGTCATTCAGTTTGAAGGAGGTGATGACACCATTGTCACCCGTAAAGTTGCATTGAACAAGAAGTATGAATCCTTCTTTGCCTTGCCCAATGAAAGTCTAACTGGTACTTACACCAGGTTTTCTAGCCTAATTAATCAGTTGAGAGGCTTGGGTGTAGAGAAGGATAAGGATATTCTTCTTGAGAAGTTTTGTGATATTCTTCCTTCCAAATGGGAAAATATGGTTCTTGTCTTAAGATAAGGTAAAACCCTGCACAGTAACACTCTTGCATCGCTCTATGGAGCCTTCAGATTCACTGAAGATAATAATGCAGCAAGACTGGTGGCTGAGCAGGATGCCATGAACCATGCCCAGAGTCCCAAGGTTGCTAGCGTAACTGAGCGACCTTGTGCTGCTTTAATGTCTGCAGAGAGTATCCAGTCACACTCAATGAAGGAGATGTTAAACAGTTTCTTGAACTCTGGCCTGACAACTGAAATCAGTGATGGTTGTGATGAAACTGACGATGATGATCTGGTCGCCATGATTGCTAAAACCTTTAATAGGTTTAAGCATAAATCTAAAGATTTAATGGCCCAAACAATGCTTCCAGCTCCAGCTCTCTGGATAAAACCAATCTTACATGCTATAAATGCGGTAAGAAAGGTCATTTTATGAAGGAATGCAGATCTAGTCAGATGAACAACCAAACTGGTCCCTCTGTCCCAAATTTCAATCGGCCTGATGATAGCTACAAAGCTAAATATAAGAAGCTTAAGGCCCAGATTGCCTTCCTGTCCATGGAAAAAGAAAAGGATCAGTGCTTGATGGCACAAACTGAGGGAAAATGGAGTACTCTGATGACTCATCAGTTGATGAAGAAGAGGAAAGGGACATGTGTTTCATGGCCTTGGAAGATCAACATAACAGTGGCAAAAGAAGATGTCATCACTGGAAGATGGGTGGACATCATTTTGAAAGAAGGTATGTGATTATGACAACAGGTTGACCCAGAACTAACTGGACCTGGCTGAATCAATTAAGTGGTGATTTAGTGTTTGTGGAAACTATTAGATCAGACATTGAAAGATATCTGGAGACTATCTTAACTGAGCTGACAATGTTAAACCACAACTGAATGATTTACAAAGTGTCCAGTGGCTCTCAAGGAGTCAGTTTTGAAAATGAGGCTTTTGAATTGAAAATCAAAAAAGTTTTCTGATCTTGAAAAAGAACAAAATGATTATCAAGTCATGGGTAAAAGCATCTGGAAAGAATTATGATGCATTTTATATAACAATTGATGCCCAGAAAAATGCATGGAAATCTGGAGATCTTGAAATGGCAGCGCTCATACCAGATCTTCATGCATTGCCTCCAGCTCTCAGGGTTGAAACTCCATATGATCAACTTGAGATTGTCAAAACTGAACCCATTGAGACCACCCCCATTGAGGTTAAACCTGGAGCCAATCAGGCTAGAGCTCTAGTTAAAAAGGCATCTGGTAACAAGCCTTTACCTCAGAAGTCTAAGGAGCCCAAGACTCAAAAGACCAAAACTCCAGCTGAACCAAGGTCCAAGGTTCAGCAGCCTGATGAAAATAATATTTTGTCAAACTGGAAAGTCAACTCCAACTTTTGTCTAGACAGGTTCAGAGTTGTACTGCCAGAATTAAAAATCTGGAAGGAGGTTCATCACCTCCAGTTGAAAAACAAAATATTAAACCCCCTTCAAAACCAAAACAAAAGAATGTTCCATCTGGAACAAAATCTGATAAGAAAAAGGGGAGCAAGTATCAAATACCAATAATTTTTACTCCTGCACCTGGAGCTGGTGAAAAAGATCCAGATGCAGTCTTCAGTTTAACACCACAACAATCAACTGAGACTTCTGAAGTGAAGTCCAGTGAACCCATCAAGAAAAGATGGGTTCACAAAAATAACTAATGATTTTTGTGGGTGTGCAGGGCGATCGTAAAGAAGAACACCTGGTATCTGGACAGCGCAGCTGGCCGGACTATGACCGGATGTAAGCCCCTGCTTGAAGAGTTCACTGTCCAAGATGGACCGGCAGTGACGTTTGGTAATGATCAAAATGGAAAGACTGAAGGATATGGTGTGCTCAATAACGGACAGGTCGAATTCAAAAGAGTTGCATTTGTGAATAGTTTGAAATACAACCTGATCAGTGTCAGCCAACTTTGTGATGATGGCTACAGAGTTTTGTTCGATATTGCTCAAGGCACCATATTTAACAAGGATTGGAAAGTGGTGATGATTGCACCAAGAAAAGGAAATGTGTACATCATGGATATGGAACCAGCTCCAAAAGAGCAGTGCTTCTATACCAAGGCTGATGAGGACACCAACTGGCTATGGCATAAAAGGTTATCCCACCTTAATTTCAAAAAATTAACAAGTTGTCTCGCAAACAACTGGTTGATGGGATACCTCAGATTTCTTTCAATAAAGAAAAGCCATGTCCAGGGTGTGAGATGGGCAAGAAGAAAAGAGCCAGTTTCAAAACAAGGCAAAACTTTAGCATCACTGAACCTCTTCACATGCTTCATATGGATCTCTTTGGTCCAGTGAATGTTCAAACTAGAGCTGAAAGAAGTACACTCTAGTTGTGGTTGATGAATTCACCAGATATTGCTGGGTGGTATTCATCAGATCCAAAAGTGATGCACCTGCTGAAATCATCTCTCTCATCAAAAGAATTAAACTCAAGTACACTCGAAAAGTCTGTCAGTTGCGAAGTGATAATGGTACTGAATTTCAAAATAAAGTACTTGAAACATTTTTCAATGACACTGGCATCTCTCAAAACTTCTCATCAGCACACTCTCCAGAGCAGAATGGAGTTGTGGAAAGAAAGAATCGCACACTGATAGAAGCGGCCAAAAGCATGCTATCTGAATCAGGTCTTCCCACCAGTTTCTGGGCTGAATCAGTTGCAACTGCTTGTCACACTCAAAACCGGTCAGTCTACATCAAGAGACATAAGAAGACTGCTTATGAAGTACTCAGGAATCGTAAACCAAATATTGGATACTTTCATGTATTTGGTTGTCCAGTTTATATTTTAAATGATTCCAGTCAGCTTGGAAAGTTTGCTGCAAAAGCTGATGAAGGTGTATTTTTAGGCTATTCAGATATTCGAAAGGCCTTTAGAGTTTATAATTATAGACTCCAAAAGGTTCACGAGACAATTCATGTCACATTTGACGAGTCAAGTGATGCAAATAACAAGAGACCAACCCTTGATATTTCTCCAGTCGTTTCAATAAATTTTGGTGAAACTGACCAAGTTCATCAGTCAGTTGTCTCACTAAAAGATGCTTCTAGTTACACTCAACTAGAACCAGTTAAGAAGAAGAGCACCACCAGTGACACTTCATTTTATCCCTCCATCAGTTTCAACTTACCACAGAAACTGGTGATTGGATCTGATGTACGTGCCACTCCAATATCAGCACCAGTTCAAACTCCAACTTCTCCAGTTCTTCAAGAAATTCCTTTTAACGAAGGATTTCATGATGTAAATCGTGACCTCATTGACTCTGATGAGGATATAGAAGTAGTTTGGACTGATCCTCCTCCAGAAGCTGCTGCAACTGAAGAAGATCGCCCGGTGACTTGCACTGATATTGTTCTGCACCAGCCTAGTCAATACACTAAATGGACTCGAGCACATCCAATTGAACAGATTGTGAGAGATCCAAGTAGTCGGGTTCAGGCTAGAAGAGCCACCAGTGAGTAATGCTTAAACGTCACCTTCTTATCACTGATTGAACCGAAGAAGATTGACGAGGCTATGGCAGACCCAAGCTGGGTGGAAGCTATGCAAGAAGAGCTCATCCAGTTTGAAAGGAATAATGTGTGGGAACTTGTTCCCTTGTCCACCAGGGTTAAAGAAAGAACCCATTGGTACAAGATGGGTCTACCGAAATAAGATGGATGAAGATGGCAATGTTGTCAGAAAACAAAGCCAGATTAGTTACCCAGGGTTATTTTCAGGTAGAGGGCGTTGATTTTGATGAAACTTTTGCTCCAGTTGCAAGACTTGAAGCCATCAGAATATTTCTGGCTTATGCAACCCATCTGCAGTTCAAAGTCTTCCAGATGGACGTCAAAAGTGCGTTCCTTAATGGAACATTGGAAGAAGAAGTGTATGTTAAGCAGACTCCAGGCTTCATCAATGAGAAGCATCCTCACTGGGTTTATAGACTGAACAAAGCTTTGTATG
The DNA here is from genome assembly GCA_034093135.1 of Erigeron breviscapus. NCBI lineage: Eukaryota > Viridiplantae > Streptophyta > Magnoliopsida > Asterales > Asteraceae > Erigeron > Erigeron breviscapus. The sequence continues at coordinate 57,574,984 of CM067173.1, forward strand.
GTCTAAGACAAGCCCCAAGAGCCTGGTATGATACTTTAACTAAACATCTTCTCAAAAATGGCTTTCAAATAGGTGCAATAGATAATACCTTATTTATCTTGAAAGAAAAAGGTAATATCTTATTGGTACAAATTTATGTTGATGACATTATATTTGGGTCAACTGATGATGCAATGTGTAAAAGGTTTTCTAAAATCATGTCATCTGAGTATGAAATGAGTTTAATGGGTGAATTAACATTTCTTGGGTCTTCAGATTAAGCAAACTGAAAATGGAATTTTTATAAACCAAGAAAAATATGTCAGAGATTTGTTAAGAAAATACAAATATGATTCAATCCCATCGAAAAACACACCTATTGCAACACCTTTAAACTTGGACTCTGACCCAACTGGCAAACCAGTGAACACCACTGAATATCGTGGTATGGTTGGTTCACTGATGTATTTAACTGCCAGTCGACCAGATATAATGTTTGCAACATGTCTATGTGCCAGATTTCAGGCTAACCCAAAAGAATCACATTTGCACGCTGTTAAGCGCATCTTCAGATACCTGAAAGGGTGTCCTAGCCTTGTCTTTGGTACCCCAAAGGCTCAGGGTTAGATCTAATGGGTTATTCAGATTCAGATCATGCAGGTTGTAAGTTAGATAGAAAATCAACAACTGGTGGTTGTCATTTCCTTGGAGGAAAACTGGTAAGTTGGACCAGCAAGAAGCAGACGTCAGTCTCTATGTCCACTGCTGAGGCAGAGTACATTTCTGCGGCCAGTTGCTGTGCCCAGATTCTCTGGATCAAGAACCAGTTACTAGATTATGGTCAAAAGTATACAAGGACCCCAATCTTTTGTGACAGCACCAGTGCAATTGCTATATATCACAACCCAGTGATGCACTCTAAGACAAAGCCTATTGACATCAGGTATCATTTCATTCGTGATCATGTTATGAAAGGAGACATTGAAATACATTTCATCCCCACTGACAAACAGCTCGCTGATGTTTTTACAAAACCTCTTGATGAGAAAACTTTTAAACATCTCATCAGCGAACTGGGAATGTTAAATCCTTAAAACTGGAGATTTTGTTATGAACGCGTCAGTGACACTGATGAAGTTCTCCAGTTGAGGAGGTCCAGATAATCTTTGCTCGCCAGGCTATCGAACGCCTTTGTGATACTATCCTGACACTAATCGATTTCTGGATCATCATTTTAGGGGGAAAGACTCAAAATAAATTTTCTTACCAAAATTCTTTTTGTTTGAAAATGGCAACTGGAGAACTCTCCAGTTGGAAACTGGCACTGGACTAATCCTCCAGTGTACATGTTCGGTCTTGTCTTAAAACTGGTGGTTAACCAGATTTTTATAACGTTGGAAAATACTTGGTCAATATTTGTGACACGTGATGGTACTCGAGTGTTTTAACCCACTCAATATCGTCATATGACGTGTTTAAAGTCATTTTTGTAAAAGACAACTGTTTTTATTGGGAATGTAAAAGTTAGTGGGCGCGTGGGTAAGTTAAGCCGTCGTAGCATTTAATGCTAACACGAGAATTAAATTTTTGGTTCAAAATTCAAATTAACTTTTGTAAAAATATCTACAAAATTGAGTTTTGATAATAAAATAATCCTTGGTATTTCATTGGGATCACAATTTTCCTTATAAATACCCCTTATTTACTCCGATCACATTTACTTTCTTTTACATTCTTTCATTTACTTCCAATCATCATCAAACTCTTCATTCCTCTCTCTGCTTCATAAATCAAAACCCTAATTCCCAAATCTTCAGTTTCATATTCAAATCTATCTATAATGGCACCTAAATCTAGAAGTAGGGATGTAAATCTGCTTACAGTCCCTTATAATCCATCTCAAAATGTCAAACGAGCCAGTGGCGCCCCTTCAAATTCCGCATCAATAAAACTAAATCTAAACAATCCAATGGCCAGTTTGGGAGGGACTCAAGCCGCCGATACATTAATCGAGAGAATCCAAGCATTTCTTCGTGATTCCCCCTCGGCGAGTCTTTTTCCCTCAACCCACACAAGATGTACCATGATTACTTGTGTGAGTTTTGGTACACAGCAGAACTTTCAGAAGACTGTTCATCTATCTCCTTCACCCTTAAAGATGGATCAGTCCAGTGTACCATTACTGCAGAAACGTTGAGGGATGCTCTGCACCTCAACTACTGGAGAGAGGGTGAATCTCCAGTTGTAATATCCCAGAATATCAATTTTCGCCAAGTACTCCTTGATATGGGAAACAAGGAGTGTTTGGAAAATGGGGTATTGAAAGTCAAAGGTGCTATGACTATGAAGGGCCTCTCACCATCCTGGAGGTACTTCTTCATTCACCTAGTTGAAAGCATGGGTGGGAGTTCTGGTGGATTGGACCAGATCAACTCTACACAAGCAGAGATGGCTTACTACTTGTGGAATGGACTTAGAGTGGACTTTGCTGATATTTTATTCAGAAGCCTGGTGATTAGACTAAAGGGCTCCAGGGGATTATGCATCCCCTTCTCCAGGTATTTGTCACTCTGTTTTCTACAACTTCTGGGCAGTGAAGAATATCATAATACTCAATCACTGTACACTGTCCCAGAATTGCTGAGGAATCTTGACTCCCTAACATCTGTCGATGGGGAGGTTGAGATCCCTCAGAGAATGTTGCTGGCATTATCTAAAACCGATGCACCAGTCCAAGGTGAGTCGGAAAGACAACTGGGCGGGCCTCAAAACAATGAGGGACCCACCAGTTCGTCTGCTGGAATTGTGACCATTGCCGAACCCGGGCAACAGTCTAACCCCTCCAGCTCCAGCGTGTCTGTCCCCTTAACCATCTACCCTGGAGACCTCCCAACAGGTCCTTCAGGTGTTCTAAAGGCAAAAAGAACACGTCGCCCTAGGACTCAGTCAACACTTGCCACTGACAGTAGAAACTAAGCCATCCCTCCAGCTTCCTCCCAACAGGAACCTGGAGAAAGTCAAATGGGAAAACCGCAAGCAGCCACCTCTCGCAATTTCTGTAGGAGAGGGTGGTGAAGATGATACTGGGCTACCCCAACCCAGATTAGAGTCAGAGTCTGCACAAAGTGTCCACGGCCTATCTTCTGACACTTCTCTTGCACGAACTGACGACGTCTCTAGCCAGTCACTGCTGGAGACTGAGGTTCCAAACTCTACGGCTGATGATGTTATGATTGTGGATAGAGCAATTATAACTGAGGCAACCCCAGTGACCTCTATCCCTGGTGAAGTTACCTCGGTAACTGATCCTCCAACAGATGCACCCTTCCAGGAAACTGGAGAAGGTCATCTGGAGACTGACCCATCTGGTCAGCCCTCAGTTACATTCATGGATCTGGACATGAGTGTTAATGACGAGGAAATCCTTATTGAATCTTCGGATTCTGAAGGTACTGCATCAGACATTGAGATTTTTGAGTCTTCTGTACAAGATCAAAACCCTTCATCTCATGTCTCGCCTCCAGATACTTCAATTTCAATTTTACCATCTCAAGAAAATGAGCTTACTGAAAATCCATTTCCCACTTACAGCTATATATCTGGAAACAGACGTATGGCACCATCACCATCTGGGCAGTTCTCACTCCTTCGAGAAATGCCACCACCACCGCCGCCGTTGGACACACCTGAGCATTCTCAGCATGTCCAACAATTTGAATTTCCTGTCCTTCCTTCTTCCACCACTCCTGCTATTATTCTCCCAACTGCTGCGATGTCAACTGGGAGGCTTCTCTCAATTTGCCTTCTCCAGTTACTCCAGTGGTAGCTGCTGCTATTCCAGTGACACGTTCTCCTCCATCACTGGACACTCAATTTGCCTCCTTCCAAGCCGACATCCAAAACCTTATTCAAAGGGTGGAGGATGTTCAAAAGGCAATTGATAAAAATACCAAGTCCCTCTCCAGATACAACAAGGACACAACTACAAATTCTAAGGTTGTTGATCTGGGGATTAATAAGTTCGCTGAAAATGAGGACCTGGTATTAAGAAGCTCAATGAGCTGGTCGAAGGCTACAACAATCTGGCAACTTCTCTAAAGGAAGCCTTCGACCTTACTCAGTCCAAAGTCACCACTTCAATCTCCAACTTGCTGGGTAATACTGTCAGACAATCAGAAGTTGATTTGAAGGACATTGAAAAGCAGGTTAAGGAATTAGTTGAAAAATCTGGCTTAAATGTGACTGAGCTTGGGCAGCAGCTGATGACTTCGGTTGGTCAGAAAATTGATGATACGCTGGGTGCAAGAGAAACTCAATTGATTGAAAAGGTGATAACTGAGATCACCAAGCTGGTCTCTCCTCAGGTTGATCTGGCCCCACTCACTAATGAGATCAACCAGTTGAGGGGCATCATAGACACATTAAACACCCAGGTATCAACTCACACTCAGTCTATTGACAAACTGACAACTGAAGTGGAAAATTTGAAGAAAAAGGATGAAGAGGTGAAGGAACAGGTGGTTTCTGGTCTGAATGAAGATTATAAGACCTTGGATGAACTGAAAACTGGTCAGCAACAAGTGGCAGCAAATGTTCTGACCCAATCTAAAGAAACCAACCATTTGTGGAGATTTTTTAGGATGATGTGCACAATATTTAAAGAATGCAAGGACATACAATCGTGGCAGCCTCTTGACCGGTTGCCATCTAGCCCTTCTGAATGGGAAGTCATAAGGGCAGGTCTAGAAGCTGCCAAGGGGGAAAAACGTGTAGTCCTTGCACCAATTGCAACTGAAAGCACTCCATCTGGAAGTCAAACTGGTAGAGAAATGGTAGTGGCTGCCAGTACTGAAACTGGTGAGCAAAGGGTTGAAGGTGATGAAGATGTGATTGATAGGGGGAATGTGGATAAGGGCAAAGGAATAGCATCTGATGAATCTGCCCAGCCGGCCACTGATGTACCAATGTTAGAAACTGGCAATGTTGATTTGCTTCCTCCAGTCTCAGAAAGTGATAGCAAACGATTGGCAAGGCTTGGAGATCAAATTAAAGAAAGAAAATGAAACAAGCAAACCAAGCTGAAGCCAGAGAACATCTTGCTAAGATAAAATTGCTTGATATAAGTGATGCTCACCTATTGGGAATCACTAAGGAGGAATATGCCAGAGTGAAAGATGATGCAAGGATAGTGGGCATGTTAAAAGAAATGCTCGATATTGAACTGGACAGACACTATCCTGATGATGAAGCTGAGCATGATGCCAGAAATTTGAATATATCAGTGGAGAAGGCTAAAGAGAATCGGGCCAGTGGGATTCTTAAAAGAATTGAAAATGTGAAGAAGGTTGTGAAAAGGGTCTTGAATCCACCAAGAAGGAACCCTCAACCAAGAGAAACCACTGCACAGAGATGCTGATCTAAGAACCTTCCTTGAACCAACTGGCGAAGTCTCAAATGATGACATCAAGGTTGCTGTGCAGGCTGCTGGAGCTGGGACTATTAAAATCTCAAATGAATCTGAAGCCAGAAACTATTATTCCCAGATCATGGCAACCAGAAAGCACAGTGGGGCAATCAATGGTGTCTTTGTAACAATCAAGCCAGGCACCAAGTACTTTCATGTTGAAGTCAGTTATACTAGAGGGCCACTAGTTAAAACTGATAATCCTGGTGTGATGCAATATGGGTTCTCGGAATGGGTGGAGATGGTGAACTTTTTGGAAGCTAAGGCACAAAAGAATAGGTTTGAGAAAGCATGGGTCAATTTTTTAAAGGGCACGATTCAACACAAAGAGAATCTGGAGCTGAAGTTGAACATTGATCCTGAAGACTCTCGTCCTATCTCCTCAGTGTCAAAGAGAATGAGAACTGGCGAAGGGCCATCTGATTAAGTTTTCCTTTCGAATTATCTACTTGTAATTTTATTTACATTATGTAACTTATGTAAATTTCATTTCCTTGTATAAATGAAGTTACCAGTTTGTAACCACAAGGTAGATAATAGATTAAATCTAACAAACTCAAAAGAAAAACCCAAGGCATTATTGATCTATAAAAATGCCTTGGAAAACTTAGATAGATTTAATCGAACAAGTCTTTCCAGTTCATACTTGTATAGATACAAGAACTGAAAAAGACTTGGCAATATTTCAGGACAAATAGGGGGAATTTGTTAGACCAGTTTAACTGAAACTGGCCAGTCTCCAGTTGCATCTGGAGACCTAAGATTTGTCCAGAAATATATTGAAGTTCAGTTGCAACGTACAGTTAACGCAACTGAAGACTTCCTCCAGTTGAGATCTGACCAGATGAAGAATCGTTCCAGTTGAAGTCAAAGACAACAAGTGGAAGATAGAGAATGACAATGGCAGCGAAGCCCAGTTGACATTCTACTCAGATACAAACTGGAGACCATCAGTGTAAAGTACTTACAAAGCTTTACACTGATTACGAGGAAAAGACCTTTTATGTTTTATGTGCTATTACACGGATAAAAGGATTTATCTATGTATAAAGTACAAAAAGGTACATAAAGAGGTTGAGAAAAGTTACTTTATACTGTAACTTTTCACAGCATTTTAAGGAATTAAATGCTATTCCTTAAATGTTCTCAACCATATTTGTACGGCCAAAGTTGACATCCCAATGTCAACTTTGCCTATAAATAGAGGTCTTTGCACAACACAAAACGACTTTGCAAACCTGCAATATTCTTGGTGAACTTGTGCAATATTCTCTCAATCGCAAAAAGAAACATTTCACAACTTTAAGTGTTTCGATTGTCAAGAGAATTTCCAAGTGTAGATCAATTGTATTTCATAGGTTGTTAGGATATTTACATACTTTGTATTATCTTGGTTCCGCAACAACCTTGTAATTTATTTAAAGTTAATAAATAAATTACACTTGAAATTACATATTGTCTCATCAATTTACTTTACAGTTCTTTCTATTATTACATTGTCTTTTACTTATTGTCACTTTAATAAGTACTCTATCCAAGAACTTGGTATATACTCATTGCAACTGGTCGTCTCCAGTTCAACGTTTATATTGCAAAGTAACCCACCATCGACATAGAGGTGTCTTCAGGTAGTACCATCTATTGAGTTGGGACTTACGAATGTTGATGAAACAAAGTTCGTGTTCGAAAGGAAGAACACAGAAGTTCAAAATGGGAGTAAGGGGTTCAAGGTGGATAGAATGTTGAAGGGTCGATGTTTTGGTTGCAAGCTGGCTCATATTAGTCCATGTTTAGATAAGACCCGTAGATGTGATACTTGTGGTGGTACGAGTCATGCTACTTCAGAATGCAAGGACAAGCCAAAGTGTTACAGGTGTCACCAAGGTGGTCATTTCATCAAGGATTGCCCGCAAGGAAAAGATGATGTAAAGAAGACGGCTGCTCCAAAGCCTAAGGTTCGAGATCTTCAGATGACAGTTGAAGCTGCCAAAGATAACGATGAGGAAGTAAGCGGTACTTTCCTTGTTAGTTCAAAACCCGCTTCTGTTTTTTTTGATTCGGGTGCAAATAGGTCTTTTGTGTCTACTTTATTTTCCCCTAAGCTCGATAAAGTTACTACTCGCCTAGATTGTTCTATAGAAGTTGAAGTTGCTAACGGTACTATTAGTGACATTCAAGAGGGTTATGATGATTGTTCCATTGAGATAGAAGGTCGTTCCTTCCCGGTTCAGTTATTGCCCACTACTCTTGCTGGATTTGATGTAGTGATTGGTATGGACTGGTTATCTCAACAAGATGCTAACATTTTGGGTTCCAAAAAGATGGTGCGTTTCTCTACTCCGGATGGTCATGTTGTTTCGGTTTATGGAGATAAGAAGAAAAGGAGTTTAAAGATCATCAACATGATGAAAGCTCTCAAATGTATACGACAGAATAAGAACCACTTCCTTGCTTATGTTATTGATGCACGAAAAGAAAAGTCTCCTATTTCAGATGTTGATGTGGTTTCTGATTTTTCTGATGTCTTTCCTGATGATCTTCCCGGTATTCCTCCCGACCGTGAGGTCACTTTTCAGATTGATCTTGTACCCGGTGCTACTCCTGTTGCAAAAGCACCATATCGTTTGGCTCCTACAGAAATGAAAGAGCTTATGTCTCAGCTCCAAGAGCTACTTGACAAAGGTTTCATACGTCCAAGTTCCTCGCCTAGGGGAGCTCCTATTCTCTTTGTCAAAAAGAAAGATGGTTCTATGTGTATGTGCATAGACTACCGTGAGCTTAATAAGCGAATGGTTAACAATAAGTATCCTCTCCCACGCATTGATGATCTCTTTGATCAGCTCCATGGTGCTTCTTACTTCTCAAAGATCGATTTGCGGTCCGGCTATCATCAATTAAAAGTCAAAAAGGAAGATGTGGCCAAGACAGCTTTTCGTACACGTTATGGGCACTATGAGTTTCTTGTCATGCCGTTTGGGTTGACAAATGCTCCTGCCGCTTTTATGGATTTAATGAATCGGGTATGTCGCCCATTCTTAGATCATTTTGTGATTGTCTTTATTGACAATATTCTGATTTATTCTAAGTCTGAAGCCGAGCACCGTGAGCACTTAAGAGCCGTTCTTGAGGTTCTTAGGGAGAAAAAGTTATATGCTAAGTTCTCAAAGTGTGAATTCTGGCTTCGAGAAGTTCAATTCCTCGGGCATGTTATCTCTTCCGAAGGTATAAAAGTTGATCCTGCAAAGATTGAAGCTGTCTCCAAATGGGAACAGCCTAAGACACCTACGGAAATCAAAAGTTTTCTTGGTTTAGCGGGCTACTACCGAAGGTTCATTCAAGATTTCTCACGTATAGCTAAACCTATGACAGAATTGACGAAGAAAGGGGTGAAGTTTGTGTGGACCGAAGCTCAAGAAAAAGCCTTCCAAACGTTAAAGGAAAAGTTATGTGAAGCTCCTGTCCTAGCCTTACCCGAAGGTACCGATGATCTTGTTGTTTATAGTGATTTTTCTATTTCAGGTTTGGGTTGTGTTCTTATGCAAATGGACAAAGTTATTGCATATGCTTCACATCAGTTGAAGTCCTATGAAAAGAACTACCCGACTCATGACCTTGAATTAGCTGCTGTGGTGTTTGCATTGAAGTTGTGGAGATCTATTTGTATGGCACTAAGTGTACCTTGTACACTGATCATAAAAGTTTGCAATATGTGTTCACTCAAAAGGATATGAATGTAAGACAACGAAGATGGATGGAACTTCTGAAGGATTATGATTGTGAAATTAAGTATCATCCCGGTAAAGCTAATGTTGTTGCGGATGCATTAAGTCAAAAAGTGCAGAATTCTTCTTGTAAGTTGATGAGTATGGTTGTCCAAGCTAAGTCTGGGTTACTTGAACGAATCAAGGAAGCCCAAGCTAAAGCTCTTTTGAAAGAAAATGTTGATAAAGGAAGTATCGGCAAGAAGAAGCGACTTGCTATGGAAATGAATAGCCGTGGATTTCAGACCTATAAAGGCCGGATTTGGGTACCATTGCTTGATGGTAACCGTGAGCTAATTCTTGAAGAAGCTCATAGGTCTAGATATTCAGTACATCCCGGTATTACAAAGATGTATGCAGATTTGAAGCCTCTTTATTGGTGGCCGAATATTAAAGGAGAAGTTGCACATTTTGTTGAAAGATGTTTGACTTGTGCTCGTGTTAAAGCTGATCACAAAAAGCCTTATGGAATGTTGCAACAATTGGAGATTCCGGAATGGAAATGGGACCATATTACTATGGATTTTGTAACTAAGTTACCAAGGACACCAAGTGGTAATGACATGGTATGGTAGATTGACGAAAAGTGCTCATTTCTTAGCGACACGTCAAGATGTACCATTGACCAAGATGGCGAAGTTGTACATAGATGAAATCATTTCAAAGCATGGTGTTCCTTTGTCTATTGTCTCAGATCGAGACACGAGGTATGTATCTAGCTTTTGAAAAAGTCTTCAATGAGAGTTAGGTATTAGAGTAAACCTGAGCACTGCTTATCATCCCCAAACTGATGGTTAAAGTGAAAGGACGATTCAAACCTTAGAAGATATGCTAAGGGCTTGTGTTTTAGAGTATGGTGGAACATGGGATGATCATTTGAAATTGATTGAATTTGCTTATAATAACAGCTATCATGCAAGTATTGGAATGCCACCGTTTGAAATGCTTTACGGTAGGAGATGTAGGACTCCAAGTTGTTGGTTGGAGCCCGGTGAAAAGCAGTTTACGGGTCCTGAAATCATTGAGATCACAGCTGAAAAAGTTAACATTGCTAAAGAAGCACTTCGTGCAGCTAAGAACATCAGAAAACCTATGCCGATAAGAAAAGAAGACCGGTTGAGTTCAAAGTTGGGGATATGGTGATGCTGAAAGTTTCTCCATGGAAAGGAGTTATTCGTTTTGGGAAGAAAGGAAAGCTAAGCCCACGTTTCATTGGACCTTTCAAGATTTTGAAGCGTATCAAAGATCTAGCATATCAGTTGGAATTGCCTCCAGAATTGGATGGAATTCACAACACATTTCACGTTTCTTATTTGAGGAAAAGCTTGGTGGAAGAGTCTAGTGTCATTCCTATTGAAGATGTGAGTATTGATCCCAAGAAGAGAATGGTTGATGAACCGATAGCGATACTTGGAAGGAAGCAAAAGAAACTTCACCGGAAGGTGATTGATCTTGTGTCGATCAAATGGAAGCATAACCATGGTGAAAGTTTAACATGGGAAACCGAGTCCGTGATGAAAGAGAAGTATCCTCATTTGTTGATTTCTGATGAGATTCCGAGGACGGAATCCTTTTAAGGGGGAGGTAATTGTAACATCCCAAACTTTTCGTGTTTGACTTGTTGACTATTCTGTTAGTTAACGTTAGCTTTCGTCAAGTTTATTTGCCTTAATTGGCTTATGTGTGACCAATGTGCTATACGTGTAAGGTTATAATGCCTTAATGATTCATGTGTTAATGTATTTAAGATGATTAAATGTGTTTAAAGTGTTAGTAAGTATTCCCGTTAGGTCGTTTGAGCCATAAACGTAAAGAAGTAAAGTCGAGGGGCCTAAGTGTGTGCTAAGGAAAGTTGTTCCAGCAGGTTAAGGGGTCATTAGGGTTAATCAAAACACAATTTCAGTTCTCATTCTTCCCTTTCCAAGCCCTAGGCCGCCCCCTCCCTTCCCTTGATCAATTCTTGCGTGTTACGATCGTTTCTTGGTGATTTGAAGAGGCTTTGATCCATAGTTTGCATCCTTTGTGTAATCTCCAGGTATTTGAGGTATTATTACATTGATTTCATGTCCCTTCAATCCCTTGATTCGTTTCATAACTGATCTAGGTCTTTAGAGGATTGATTGGAGTCATAATCGTGTGTTTTAATCGATTCGGTAACCTAAAACGTTTGTTATTGTGATGCAAATCAAGTAGGGATTAATCAATGATTTCATTGCATCATTATGGTCTTAAAATGATGAATTTTGAGGTACAAAAGTCGTTCATAAGGTTTGGGGTCATTTGGGTTGTGTTTGGTTAAGTTTTGGAGGTTAAACAATGAGGTTTGTGCAGATTCGGGGTCAGTTGCAACGCAATACCTAAGTTGCGACGCAACTGGAATACAGTGACTTAAGTTGCGACACAATTTGCCCATTGCGACGCAATAGCGACAGAATTTTTAAATGACCATAACTTTTGAACCGTAACTCCGTTTTTGACAAATAAGCTCTCCACGGAATCTTGAGAGAGTCTACTTTCTAATGGTATTGCTTTCAAAAGATGATTATGATGTCAAGTTTCCTGAAAGGTTAATTTAGTGAGTGAATGCCGAGTTCCGTCGAGTTATGTAAGCTCTAAAGTATTAAACTAACCTCCGATGCATCAAGAATTGTCATGGGTCATATTTATAGGTATTTAGACATGATTCATGACCATAAGTAAGTGGGTATTTGTTTAGCTCATTTATTGGTCGTTTAATGATTATAGGTAGTCGGGAATACTTGCAAAACTCGGTAACTTACGTTATCACTTGTTGTGCTCTTCAGCGAGGTAAGATAACATCTTTTGTCACCTGATGGTACAACAAAACCCGTTTTCATAAGTTAAACCTTCCAAATGTTTATGATGCTTAAAAGTAAGTTAAAGGGTGCTTATGGGAGGTTGTTACGGATATGTGGCTTATCATTTATGATGTATGATATGCATTTGCAGGTTGCAAAGGTAAGATGTAAGTTTTTATGAAATGAAATGTTGGCATGATATTGTTATACGATTATGAAATGATGATGTGCTTATGTTATATGTTGTATGCATGGCTTGAACACCTAGTCACTAGACTTATGATTAGGATTGCCATGTTCACGTGCACGTTAAGGGCCCTAAAGTAAAAGATGAATTATGTGATTAGTTTAGGTGAAAGTGTAGCCTAAGCTAATATGATTAAGAAGTCTCGAGCATATGTAAAGTCATGTGTTAAGCTTAACCCGTGTTAGCTCTAAGGAGCTAGTGCGTACGTGGTCACGTGGTTTGGGAATCATGATACCTCCCGTGGCATAGTTACGTTTGAGTATTCCGGGTGGAGTAACTAACCACTATTGCATAAAGGCGTAAACGGTTTATTCAGTTGGAAATGACTTTGTCAATTCCTTAACGACGCCGATGGACCACCTTATGGTTTACCCATCAAGTCGGGTGTGAGGACTCCATGTATGGTCTAAGACCGCCTACACACAACCCCACATCCCTAAGATAAGTGGCTTATGTCACTTAGCCTATGTCTAGGCAAAGATACAAAGAAAAGAAAGAAAAGTTAGGCACAATTAGGAGTATGATGAATCCTAATGTGTTATGTTTATGTTGTGTAAGTGATATCTCTATTGTGATATGACATATGTTATGATGATTATGTGATATTAACAGATATGAAATGATTTTGTTAATATATTATGAAATGGCAAATGTTTTCAAATATGTGTTATCTTACTTAGCTAATTTATTAGCTAACACTTGCTCTTTTGAAAATGTTGTGCCTTCAGGATAAGCAAGCTTGAGCTCGGAAAGGATTAGCTCGGTGAGATGGGTAGAAGTAATAAAGAAGATTAGCATTAGACGTTGAATGCTTAGACTTCACCTTTTAGCCTTATGTCTTGGCTACTTTCATTAATGATTTATGAACATGTAATAATGATGACATTTATGTTGGTGCCAAAACTTGGATTTCATTTATATTGTTTTGATGATGCACGTTAGTAACACCACTTAATGAAAGGTACCATCCGGTTACGAATGAGCAGATTTTAAAGTGATCTTTTCCGCTACATTTTAAACGCCGTTTGGCAAAGTTTTTGAAAATCCAGGTTTTTAAATGACGGGTGTTACAGCTATCTTGGCACGAAATGCACGAAATGCGACGAATGAAGGGCCGACTTATAATGAAGCTGAGGATGCTCAGTATGAAGATGTAGTGGATGAGGAGACTGGTGAATACTATGAAGACGTTGATGAGAGAATTCGTATTGGAAATGTACTAAGAGGGCCTAGAAGTGGCGTCAGGACCTGTACTTACAAAAACTTCAAGGATTGTGGTGTGCTTGAGTATGACGGTAGAGGTGGAACAATCAAGTTTATTCAATGGTTAGAAAAGATGGAACCTGTGATTGGTATTAGTGAATGTACTCCTGAGCAAAGGGTCAAGTATGTGGCCAACTCCTTTACTAAAGATGCGTTGTCCTGGTGGAACAACCAGTGCCAAGTCAGAGGCAGAGTAGTGGCAGAGGCGATGTCTTGGTATAACTTTAGAGAATTGATGATGAGGAAGTTCTGTACAACAACTGAATTGGTGAAGCTAGAACGAGAACTTTTGGAGCATAAGATGATTGGTGCTGATCATGTTGGTTACGCTACACGTTTCAATGAGTTGTCAAGGCTTGTTCCACATCTGGTTACCTCCGAGAGCAAAGACATCGAGAAGTATCTCCGTGGGTTAGTTCCCCAGGTTAGGCCGACTATGGCTGTTGTTCATCCGCTTACCTTAGAGGAGGCTGTATTGAGATCTGAGGCTATGACTGATGAGTTGGTTCAGTGTGGGACTCTTACTGTTGTTGGGACAAAGAGGAAGGAAATTAGTGGGGCAAGTAGTAGTAAAAAAGTTTGGCGATTTGTTGGTAAAAGCATAATGGAGACAAGGCATTCGCAGTGATTGGTGTCGACAAAAAGGCATAATATACGAGAACGGTACCCGCGCATTTCGGCGGTGATGAAGGTGGCGGCGGTGGCTAATGGCGGCGGTGGTGGTGGCGCCGGTGAGTAGCGAAAGTTATTGATGTAATGTGGCTATAATGTATGGTACATCATGCAATAGAATGTGTATATGTTGAAACTTAAAATCAATATTGAAATTTTAAGTTCAATGTTGAAAATCAAAAGTGAATTTGCTTTATAATATAGTATAGATATAGATATAGATATAGATATAGATATAGATAGCTTCTATTTGATTTTTGGTATCAAATCAGCTGCTCTTTGACACCGGTATTTGGTCACGAGCAACGATCGTGACTTGTTAAAAATGTTAGATGTCAAGCAATGTTAACTGTTAGTCATTATCAGTTTACTTCACTAAAACCTCATAAATAAGAGGAGATAAACAAAAATGTTTGGACCACTTATAGTACAAAACCCGTTTTAGCAGGATATTAGACATAAGAAATCTAAGTTCGAAAGTTGGGCCACATCTGTTTAAGCAGGCATATGATATAGATGATAGCCTGTCTAAGCTGTAAATCTATATCCCAGAATTTAATCATTGACTTTATTGTGTTAAATGTTTTTTTTTTGTTAGGATGCATTATCGTTGACAGAGTTTGAGTTAGCGGAATTGTTGGATGTGGGTTTAGCAGAGGTAACATTTGCGATAGCTCTCATTAGTGAGGTTGCTTCTCCACCCTATCAAACGGTAAACTCACTCTCTCAATTGAACTCAATTCTTTTTGCCACTTCATTAGTGAAGATGGCAGTCATATTAACTCTGTCCCCAGAAGGACAGAACAGTCAAAGTTAGATTACAGTTCCCAGCTTTTGGTCATGTGCTAGCTATAATATGCAGATTCTGAAGAGATTCGATCCCAACATATACATTTTTGAATACTTACAGCTAAACTTGTATTACTCTTTAGTTAATTCACTTTTTAAATCTGTCTATAATCAGGCACATATCTTCATTTAGCATGGTATACAGTGTGTGCAGAAACCTCTTTATCTACTTCTTTCTATTGTATAGTAATCATAATTGTTTCAGCTGTCGTTGTAGGTGCAATCCCTGCTGGAGCAACGCATGCAGAATGAGCATCTCACAGGTCATCTTCCAACACATTTAAAGGGTCTTGATGCAGCATTATCTGGTGGGCTACCGTTTGGTGCTTTGACAGAGTTTGAGTTAGCGGAATTGTTGGATGTGGGTTTAGCAGAGGTAACATTTGCGATAGCTCTCATTAGTGAGGTTGCTTCTCCACCCTATCAAACGGTAAACTCACTCTCTCAATTGAACTCAATTCTTTTTGCCACTTCATTAGTGAAGATGGCAGTCATATTAACTCTGTCCCCAGAAGGACAGAACAGTCAAAGTTAGATTACAGTTCCCAGCTTTTGGTCATGTGCTAGCTATAATATGCAGATTCTGAAGAGATTCGATCCCAACATATACATTTTTGAATACTTACAGCTAAACTTGTATTACTCTTTAGTTAATTCACTTTTTAAATCTGTCTATAATCAGGCACATATCTTCATTTAGCATGGTATACAGTGTGTGCAGAAACCTCTTTATCTACTTCTTTCTATTGTATAGTAATCATAATTGTTTCAGCTGTCGTTGACACCGGTATTTGGTCACGAGCAACGATCGTGACTTGTTAAAAATGTTAGATGTCAAGCAATGTTAACTGTTAGTCATTATCAGTTTACTTCACTAAAACCTCATAAATAAGAGGAGATAAACAAAAATGTTTGGACCACTTATAGTACAAAACCCGTTTTAGCAGGATATTAGACATAAGAAATCTAAGTTCGAAAGTTGGGCCACATCTGTTTAAGCAGGCATATGATATAGATGATAGCCTGTCTAAGCTGTAAATCTATATCCCAGAATTTAATCATTGACTTTATTGTGTTAAATGTTTTTTTTTTGTTAGGATGCATTATCGTTGACAGAGTTTGAGTTAGCGGAATTGTTGGATGTGGGTTTAGCAGAGGTAACATTTGCGATAGCTCTCATTAGTGAGGTTGCTTCTCCACCCTATCAAACGGTAAACTCACTCTCTCAATTGAACTCAATTCTTTTTGCCACTTCATTAGTGAAGATGGCAGTCATATTAACTCTGTCCCCAGAAGGACAGAACAGTCAAAGTTAGATTACAGTTCCCAGCTTTTGGTCATGTGCTAGCTATAATATGCAGATTCTGAAGAGATTCGATCCCAACATATACATTTTTGAATACTTACAGCTAAACTTGTATTACTCTTTAGTTAATTCACTTTTTAAATCTGTCTATAATCAGGCACATATCTTCATTTAGCATGGTATACAGTGTGTGCAGAAACCTCTTTATCTACTTCTTTCTATTGTATAGTAATCATAATTGTTTCAGCTGTCGTTGTAGGTGCAATCCCTGCTGGAGCAACGCATGCAGAATGAGCATCTCACAGGTCATCTTCCAACACATTTAAAGGGTCTTGATGCAGCATTATCTGGTGGGCTACCGTTTGGTGCTTTGACAGAGTTGGTCGGACCGGCAGGAATTGGAAAGACTCAGGTGTGTCAATTCTCCAATTCATTAACTCCTCACAACATTATGTTTGGAAACACACATGTTGTTTAAGTCTCTTGAACTATGTTACCAGTTCTCATTGAGTTCATTCTTATTAAAATCTCTTAACTGCTGAACCATATTCATCTTTATCAAAATAGTTTTGTTCCTGGACTATATTACTAGTTTACGCCATCCTCCTTAAGTAGACGTTTTAGATCATAGCACAATTGAACATATTTTTTGCTTATTTCTTGAAGTCTTGAACTTGCAGTTCTGTTTGAAGATTGCTCTTTTGACTGCACTGCCGTCTTGTTATGGAGGCTTGGATGGTCATGTAATATATATTGATGTAGAATCCAAATTTAATTCGAGAAGGTACCTGTGAGCTGCCTTTCATTATTCAGTAATGATTGATATGCCTAAACCACTTGCCTAAAGCTATGCCTAACATGGCATAGAAAATATGGAAATACGGAGACAGTAAATGGCTAAACATCTGTCAACCGTCAACCATGGAATAGACTAGGCATGTGTATCATTATTCTTTTTTATTCCATTTTCATCATTTCTTCTTTTGACACATGTTTGCTCTAGCTTAGCTTGAATCTAAAGTTCCAATTAGTTTGATCATTTATCCTTTTTTATAATTTTTACTTGATAAATAGATATTTCAATTTTTACAGGTTAATCGAAATTGGTCTTAATAGTTTCCCAGAAATATTTTGCTTGGAGGGCATAACAAAAGAGGTATGGTTTAATTGTGTCACTCTTTATATTTAAAAATCAGACACAAGCACCTAAATATTAAAAATAGTTACTAAAGTAAGTGTTTGCTCACTAGATAATATTTCAAAGTGCCCTAATTGGAACAAACTATACAAAACAACAGTGCTGAATTGCTGTGATAAAATATTAAAAAATGTATCAATAGAAGTACAAAGAAAAATGTGTATGAGTTACCGAATAAACGCTCACTTGATGTTGGATATTAAGAGATATAAACATACATCTGTTATGGAAATATATGTGTTTATTGTATTTCAAGTATTTTACTTATAAAGGTACTCTTTCATGTTTTTGTGTAGATGGCAGGTAGGATCACAGTTTTAAGACCTGGTTCTCTTGCTGAGTTCACTGAGAGGTTTAGAAGTTAATTCTTTTCAATGTTTTTATGCCATCTAAGTTCATTTTACATCTAATTATCTATGTGTATGTTATTGTCAATATTCAACTATTTCGTCTCCAGCTTGCAAAAAATCAAAGTTTCACTCCTCCAGCATCAAGTGAAGTTGCTAATCATCGATAGCATGGCTGCCCTTGTTTCCGGGTTAGTTAACTTTGCACAAATGACTAACCACTATAAGTCGATACGAAATTTAAAAGATAATGCTTATTGTGTTGTATTTAGGGAATACGAGCAAGGACCTCAAAGGCAACATCCATTGGGTTGGCATATATCATTTTTAAAGTGAGATTAACATTCTCAGTTTTGGTTGTTGTAAAGCACTAAAGCTCTGTTACTACTTATCTTAATAACGTATTTGCTCTTTGATATTGATATTTCCAGGTCCCTTGCTGAATTTTCACGAATACCTGTGGTGATGACAAACCAAGTTAGATCTCGAATCACTAATCAAATCTCTCAGTATTCTTTCCAAGGTAGGAAGTCATGGTTGTGTTAAATGTATCGTGCAAGTTTCCAGTGTAAGTTGAGTTATTCAATACAAAATTGCAGATAATAGGGCGGCTACCGTGGACAGTACCGGAAATATTGATTCTCATCTTGTTGCTGCTTTGGGAATACACTGGGCTCATGCTGTTACCATTCGTCTTGTTCTTGAATCTAGATCAGGTTGGTTTCATGCTTTTTCCACACCTATGAGGCTATGATTAGAGGTGGCAATTTTGAAGATGAAGTTGTCATTATACCTTGTAACAAATCCTTCTATTTCGAAGCTGGAACTTAGTTTTAAATTAGTTCTTGTAATCTTTGTAAGTGCATGTTTAGCAGTCATGATCTTTTTTTTTTTGCAGACCGGCGATTTATAAAGGTGGCAAAATCTCCAATGTCGCCATCACTGGCATTCCCTTTTGAAGTTACTTCACAAGGAATAGTATTGCTTAATGACGTTGGAGTAGAAATGATAGGACCACAAATTAACGCAATTGATCACCAAGGTATGTTCTAACTTATCTGTTCAAGGAATACGAATACAACTTACTGTAATTCAGTCACTACCCAGATTTTAGTTTTATTGCCCTCTATTTATATATTATCTTAATGCAACTTGTTGTGGTTTACAATCTAAACAAATAAGAGGTAAGTAGTTGTTGAACCAATTGTTCTCTACACAACAATAAACTCTGTTTAATAGGCAAATATCTTTTAGTTCCTTGATGCATAAGTGTTAGTTAAGGACTGATGTCCATTAATTCTTTAACCGAACTTTCATGGTGCATGCTATGAATTCCAACCTAGCTGTATAATTGTTATAGCCAGTCATCTACATGTGTGCATACACATGGTCAACATTCTCTAGGTTCACTTCATCATAATATGCGATCCTCATGCTACTTGCATGCATTTGTTAATGTTACATACTTGGTAGGACTAGGAGGGATTTAGCATTAGTCTATATACCATGGACGTTATTTTTTTGATTAGGAAATAGCTTAGTAGTTTGTGTATGATAATTTGCAGGTCACAGTGACATAATTTTATCATAGAGACATAAGGCGAAGAACATAAAGCAACACATGCTCAATTAAGTTGTATCCTGCCTGACTTTCTGCGAAATGCTTGAAACCGAGTGTACTTGTGTCTTCTTATATGTTGATTTCGTTTCCAGACCTGAGAGTTTTTGCTGTTGTTTGTAGAAAATCATAGTGAAGTGTTAACCAAGATTTAGATTAGTGTGAAAATGTCAATTCTAAATGTTGTTACAAAGTTATTGATATTCAGTTGGGAGTGCTCAACATTATTGTTGGGAGTACGGAGTACAAGTTCAATTTCTTTATGAACTGGCAACAGTTGTAGACAGTTCGGTGCGCTCCCTCATAAGGTTGTAATCTTTGATTCTAATCAGTTTTCTGGTATTTACTACAAGGACCTTTAGCCACATTTTGTCAAAGCTTCCATGATGGGTCAATGGAGGACGATAATGGGTCAGTTATCCTAAAAAGAAAAAACTGCCATAGCGGTACAGTCTTAGCAGTTATTACTAATTACACATTTAATATTTGTAGCTTTTATAGTGATAAACAAAAGTAATTAGTTGTCTTGGGAAGCATAATTAATAACTTAACAGCATTTTGTAATAATATCAATGACGAAGTTTGATATGATCTGCAAATTGTGTTACTACTACTTGAAGCGGATCCAGACAAAGAGGACAGGTACTTGCATGACATATGTATTTATTTGTTTTCATTGTGTGTGTGTGTATATTTTTTTATCTACTAATACTGAATAACCAACTATTTTTATTAATAATGTGAAAATAATTCAATAATATGGGCATCTAATATTTTGACATGATTTATAATTGGTTAAATGTCATAAAATAACAATCTACTTTTCTCCATGTAAATTTGATTCTCTAAAAGCACAACCAAAGTTGGCTTTCTTTATCCCCTTTGTAACAACATTGACTTTCTTGATGGTCAATGACTAATTCAGCGTTGACTAGACATTCTGCCAATGTGGCGGTGACCTAACAATTAACATGGCTTCTTTATTAAAAAAAGCAAGTTCTTATACTGTTTCAAAAAAAGTTACTTTAAAGAAAATATATATCCACTACATAGCGTCACATCAACAAAACAAAAATGTAAGTTGTTTTGAGAAATAAAAATATCAATGTGGAATATGATATTTATTTTTATATTTCAAACAATGACAGCTATGCAGTATGGTGTGATTGGTATTTTATAGACATTTATGCAATCCACACATCTTCAGTCAACTCCTTGCATTATTTGCCAATTTTCAACTCAACCAATATCTGAAATTAAAACTCAAACCTTAAGAAACAGGCTGTCTTTCCCCTTTTACAGATGGCTGTTGCCGAAATCTTTATCGGAGCATTTATTACTGTGTTGTTTGAGAAGCTGGCCTCCGCTGACTTGATCAGGCTAGCTCGATCTGCAGGAATATATTCTGAGCTGGAGAACTGGAAAAGCACTTTGTCCCAGATTCAAGCTGTCCTTGTTGATGCAGGTCAGAAGCACATCAAAGACAGTTCTGTTCAGTTGTGGCTCAACAAACTTGAGCATTTGGCTTACGAAATAGACGATATACTCGATGATTTGGCCACCGAAGCTATGCAGTACCAATTGAAAGAGACATCTAATGCCAATATTAGTAAGGTATTGAAAGTTATTTCAACTTGTTGTACTAGTGTCAGTCCTCATAGCATAAAGTATGGTCGTAAGATGAGTTATAAGCTCGATGAGATTACAACCAAATTGCATGCTCTAGTTGAGGAGAAAAGTATTCTGGGTTTGATTAGTAATGTTGAGAAAACATATAGAACAAGTAGACGATTAGAGGAAACTTCATTGGTTGATGTAACCAGAATTGTGGGTCGTGATGAGGATAAAGAGGCATTGCTAATGAAGTTGTTAGGAAACGAATCATGTGATGAAAATTTCAGCATTGTGTCCATTGTTGGTTTGGGTGGGATTGGCAAGACCACTCTTGCACAAGTATTGTATAATGATAAGAAAGTTAAGGATCACTTTGAACTCATGTCATGGGTTTGTGTGACTGACGAGTTTGATGTATTTAATATTAGCAAGGCTATTTTCAAAGATGTGGGTGGGGAAGACAAAAAGTTTGAAACTCTTAATCAGCTTCATGTGGCCCTTTCGGAAAGACTTTCAAGTAAAAGGTTCCTACTTGTTCTAGACGATGTATGGAACGAAAATTACAATGATTGGGAACTCCTTCAACGCCCTTTTGTTGTAGGGGCATCTGGGAGTAAAATAATTGTAACAACACGGAAAACCACGGTTGCATCTGTAATGGACTCTGCTCAACCTTACCCTCTCGAGTTTTTGTCAAATGAAAAATCTTTATCTTTATTTGCTCAACATGCATTAGGTAAACAAAATTTTGATTCACATCCAACCCTCAAATCATATGGTGAAGGTATCGTGAAGAAATGTGGCGGATTGCCTTTGGCTTTGAGGACACTAGGGAGGGTATTGAGAACAAAGACAAAGAATGAAGAATGGGAGGAGTTGTTGAATAGTGAAATATGGAATTTGCAGAACGAAATTCTTCCAGCTCTAAGGCTCAGCTACTATGATCTCCCACCGCATTTAAAGCAAATGTTTGCATATTGTTGCTTATTTCCCAAGGATTACTTATTTGACAAGGATGAACTGGTCCTACTATGGATGGCAGAATTACTTTTGCAGGATTCGAAAGGCAGCAAGTTAATGGAGAGCTTCGGAAGGGAGTGTTTTGAAGAGCTAGAGTCACGATCGTTTTTTCAGCAGTCTACCTTTGATAAATCACGATATGCAATGCATGAGCTGATAAATGACTTGGCCACAAGTGTCTCAAGAGAGTTCTTTTATACATTTGGTGATATGATGGATGTTTACGACAAGACTGAAGCTTTAGAGAAGTTCCACCACCTTTCATTTATTCGTGAACGATATGGAGTCTACAGAAAGTTCAAGGCATTAAAAAGAGTTAGATGCTTGCGAACTTTCTTAGCTATGTCAGTTACAAAGTTGTTTACATGGCAAAGATTCTACTTATCAAACAAGGTTCTTACCGAGCTAATTCCCCAACTACAGTTCCTAAGGGTGCTAAGCCTAGCTAATTATAACATTACAGAGGTACCACAATCTATTGGTAGTCTCAAGCATATGAGGTATCTCAATTTTTCCAACACTGACATCACATGTTTACCCGAACAAGTCGGTGACCTTTATAATCTACAAAGCTTGTTGCTTTCTGGATGTCCACATTTATCTAGCTTGCCAAATAGTGTTGTAAAGTTAGTAAACCTGCGACATCTTGACATTAGAGATACTCCAAAGCTAACCAAGACGCCGTTACGAATTGGTGAGTTGACGGGTCTGCAAACGCTTTCCAAAGTCATCATTGGAGGAGCTGATGAGTTTAAAATATCTGATCTTAAGGGCCTATTGCATCTTCAAGGTCAACTTTCCATTGAGGGGCTCGATAAAGTGATAGATGCAACACAAGCCAAGGAGGCAAACTTACAGCAAAAGAAGGGCCTTTGTGATTTGGAGATGAAATGGAGTGATGTCTTTGATAGTTCTCGTAATGAAGTGACTGAATATGAAGTTCTTGAAGGGCTACAGCCTTTTGAGATGTTAACAAGCCTCAAGATTTTGTACTATGGTGGAACAAAGTTTCCTAGTTGGGTCGGGGATCCCTCATATGTTTGCTTAACCCAGCTTACTTTATGTGGCTCTAGAAGTTGTATATGTTTACCAACACTTGGACATCTACCGTCACTTCAGAAGTTGTTAGTTCAAAGCATGAATGGGTTGAAAATATTGGGTCCGGAGTTACTTGCACCTCTCAACTCTCCCCATGGTGTCGCATTTCCATCACTTGAAGTTTTGGAATTTAAAGATATGCAGGACTGGGAGGAATGGTCAACTGGTGACAAAGATGGAACTGCTGGATCATTTCCTTGTCTTCATGAGATATCTATAATCAGTTGTCCGGCACTAGATGTAGTGGCAGTTGAGTTAATACCGTCACTTCGGGTTTTAGATATACAAGGATGTTCGGTATCGGTATTGAGAAGCATAGTTGGTCTATCTTCATCAATCAATAGATTGACAATGTGTGATATCAAAGGACTTACTCAGCTATCTGGTGAAGTTTTAGCTCATCTCCAGGCAGTTGAAAATTTACGCATTTTACAATGTGATGAAGTTAGACATTTGTGGAAATCAGACGTGGAGGCATGTGAAATTCTTCTGAGTTTGCAGAAGTTGGAAGTAAGTGGGTGTGTAAATTTGTTATCCCTGGAAGAGGAAAAGGTAAATTCTGTGATTAGCATACAATCTTTTAGAGAAGTTGAAATTAACAATTGTCTGAGGTTAGAGAGTTACTATTGTCCAAATAATATCGAGAAGTTAAAGATATCCGGTTGTGGTTCAATTACATCTTTGACCTTCCCAACAAATCACAACCTCCCGTCCTCTTTGAAAGTTCTTAATATTGAGAATTGTCATAATCTGGAGGTGAATTGGCTTCTTAATAACTTCTTGTCATCGCTTGAATCTCTTGTCATTTATAAATTGCCAAAACTTAGGTTGTTCCCGGAAGGATGCTTAGTTCACCTCACCACGTTGATGGTTTCTAGTTGTGATAATCTAGAATCTATTCCATGTAAAGGCTTTGGTTTTCTCCCATTTCTTTGCCTGAGATCTCTTTTGATCAATAATTGCAAGAATCTAAAGTCATTTCCTCATGAACATTTGCAAAGTCTTAAGTCTTTGGAATATATGTGGATAAGTTACTGTCCAAGTATAGACTACTCTTTTCCTTGTGGTTTGTGGCCTCCAAATTTGAGCAACCTGTCAATAGGAGGCTTAAAGAAGCCCATTTCAGAGTGGGGGGTGCAAAATTTCCCAACCTCTCTTGTTACACTAATCTTGTATGGTGAGAATTCTGGAGTGATTCCATTTGCAAATGCGGAAGATATGACGAATAGCAGCAATACTACTACACCATGTTTTCATCTTCCATCATCTCTAACTTATCTATATATCAGTAATTTTATGGACATGAAATCACTTTCAAAGGGGATGCAACACCTCACTTGCCTTGAAGAATTAGTAGTTTGGGCATGCCCAAAGCTTAGAGGTTTGCCAGAGACGCTAATTCCTTCGCTTTCAAGTTTGTGTGTGAATTATTGCCCGAGACTGGGAAAAAAGTATCATAGTAGAAAAGGCAAGTACTGGCCCATCATCTCACAAATTCCTCATCTTGCTATAGAATGATCTCACTCGGGTACATCTCCCTCCTTGCACTCAGAAACATCTCTACTATTCATTTATGTTTTCATTAAGATCCCCAAGTGCTAATCTTATTATACTTTCCTAGGTGTCATGTAATAATTGTGTTTGCAAATCTCCAAGTTAGTTAGTTAATAAATGAATTTTACAATTGTCCTGTGCAGGGGTAGTACCATAGAGGATATTGGAAATTTTGATACTCATCTCGTTGTTGCTCACTGGACTCGTGTTGTTTTGTACTTGAATCCGGATCAGTTTGGTTTTTCAACACCTATGATTAAATCCTGCTAGCTTGAGATATACCTACTGTCCGATTTAGGTAGTGTTTTGTATCGAATGTGTCAAGTTAAAAATCAATATTGGCTAAAAGGTTGAATGTTTCCGACTCACAATTGAAAATAAAGATAATTATGGTAGAAGAAAAATGTTTGATTATATTTTTAACATATTAGTTATCTATATCTATAAGAAGTTCTAAAATGGAAGAAGAAAAATGTTTGAAGGTTAACCCAAAATCTATCGATTGGATGCACCATGATCTTTTACCTGAATTGATCTAATTTGTATGTATCGTTATCGCTGTTGTAAAAATCATGCATTGATATTACCATGTTATATTGGTAATTTTGTTTTTGTAATTTGCAACTGATGATAAAAGACGACCTAACCAACAAATATAGAGTAAATTAAGCAAATGGTCCTTATGGTTCACTTGAAATCAATAGTTAAGTAAATAAATAGAAGATGTGCCTAATATTGACATATCAGAGGAACTGATGAAGAAATTCTGTACCAAATCCTGCAATTTTGAGCCTAATGTTGGTGAATATCTAGTGTTGAATATCATATGAAGGATTAATGAATTAGTTATATTGCAGGCAGGGGAGGCCTGGGAGGCCTAGAGGGTGTGCAAACCCGATTCCCGGTCGGGGCATAATTTTAAAGGGGCATAAATTTTTGAAAATTTATATATATATATTATATATATAATGTATAATATGCTAAAAAGATGTGTTATAATATAAATATATATTTGATTCCATTTTAATTAATGTCTAAAATGTAAATATACAATACTTTAGCATTAAACTGTGAAAAATTAATCAACCAATTTGTTATGAATAATGCTATGAGAGCTTCACGAATCATCGAAAAATTAAGCAACTATTATCGTATGTAATTCTAAAATTATGATCTTATTATGCATATATAATTTTTTGTTATAATGCTAGTTATCATTTATAAAAAAAAGTTGTTTATATATTTGAATTCGGTAGAAGTTAGGGGCATTTTTTTCTTGACTCGACCGGGGTGTTTGAATTCTCAGGGCCGCCACTGATTGCAGGGGAACGATTTACGAAAGTGGCCAAGTCTCCAATTTCCATTTTAAGTTACTTCATGGTTGAATGATGATGGAGTAGAGATAACAGGACTGCCAAGTGCCAATAGACATGATTGATCTTTATAAATTGTATTGGCTTGTATGTAACACCCTACCAGTGGCGGAAACGTGAGATGCAACTGAAACAAGCTTGCCATTGGATTTATACAGAGAAACTACATGATGTTCACACAAGACTACAAATTGTCAAATATAAGTCAAAGTACAACAAATAAATCCCATGCAAGGGACAACAAACCGAGGCATCGTGCCCGAGCCTACAATCTATAAGCAACCAATTGATCCTTAAGTCCAACTAGAGGCATCAACTCCTAGCTTGCAAGCGATTTCTTGTATACCTGAAAAGATACTCTAAAACGTCAACACGAGGTTGGTGAGTTCGTAGGATCACATAGTTTCGAGTTGAGCCATAGATTCGATACTAATGTATATACACCTATGTACATAATTATTTCCATAAATAAGTGAGTATCGAAAAGCTGATCCACAGAAGTCCCGCACCGGGAGATATTCCACCACATTAGAATATCACAACTATCTCATCCGACTCGGTGAAATCGGCTGTATCGGCCGAGTTTCACAACCTTGGTTAAATGTATTGTGCAAGTTTCCAGTGTAAGTTGAGTTATTCAATTCAAAATTGCAGATAATAGGGCGGCTACCGTGGACAGTACCGGAAATATTGATTCTCATCTTGTTGCTGCTTTGGGAATACACTGGGCTCATGCTGTTACATTCGTCTTGTTCTTGAATCTAGATCAGGTTGGTTTCATGCTTTTTCCACACCTATGAGGCTATGATTAGAGGTGGCAATTTTGAAGATGAAGTTGTCATTATACCTTGTAACAAATCCTTCTATTTCGAAGCTGGAACTTAGTTTTAAATTAGTTCTTGTAATCTTTGTAAGTGCATGTTTAGTAGTCATGATCTTTTTTTTGCAGGCCGGCGATTTATAACGGTGGCAAAATCTCCAATGTCGCCATCACTGGCATTCCCTTTTGAAGTTACTTCACAAGGAATAGTATTGCTTAATGACGTTGGAGTAGAAATGATAGGACCACAAATTAACGCAATTGATCACCAAGGTATGTTCTAACTTATCTGTTCAAGGAATACGAATACAACTTACTGTAATTCAGTCACTACCCAGATTTTACTTTTATTGCCCTCTAACTTATCTTTTATTGCTTAATGACGTTGTTGTGGTTTACAAATAAGAGGTAAGTAGTTGTTGAACCAATTGTTCTCTACACAACAATAAACTCTGTTTAATAGGCAAATATCTTTTAGTTCCTTGATGCATAAGAGTTAGCAAAGGACTGATGTCCATTAATTCTTCAACCGAACTTTAATGGTGCATGCTATGAATTTCAACATGGCTGTATAATTGTTATAGCCGGTCGTCTTCATGTGTGCATACATATGGTCAACATTCTCTAGGTTAACTTCATATTAATATGCGATTCTCATGCTACTTGCATGCATTTGTTAATGTTATATACTTGGTAGGACTAGGAGGGATTTAGCATTAGTCTATATACCATGGACGTTATTTTTTTGATTAGGAAATAGCTTAGTAGTTTGTGTATGATAATTTGCAGGTCACAGTGACATAATTTTATCATAAAGACATAAGGCGAAGAACATAAAGCAACACATGCTCAACTAAGTTGTATCCTGCCTGACTTTCTGCAAAATGTTTGAACCGGATGTACTTGTGTCTTCTTATATGTTGATTTCAGACCTGAGAGTTTTTGCTGTTGTTTGTAGTAAATGGTAGTAAAGTGTTAACCAAGATTTAGCTTAGTGTGAAGCTGTCAATTCTAAATGTTGTTACAAAATTATAGATATCAGTTGGGAGTACTCAACATATTGTTGGGAGTACGGAGTACAAGTCCAGTTTCACTATAAACTGGCTAACATTTGTAAACAATTCGGTGCCCTCCCTCACCTGGTTGTAATCTTTGATTCTAATCAGTTGCCTGGTATTTACTACAAGGACCTTTAGCCACATTTTTTTAAAAGCTTATGAGTATAGTTTGATAGGTCCCCAAGGAGATAACATGATGGTTTAAGATGTCTCAAAGAGTTGTAGAGGGGGGTGAATACAACTTTTTAACTTAAATCAACTTTTAAGCCTTTTTAACGCGGAATATAAATTATCTTAACATATTTGTCCATAATAAGTCTGAGTTAAAATCCAATGGAACAGTAAGGATAAATAACAGAATATTAAAGACAATAAAGTAAAGTGCAGTCCAAGAACAAAGTGCAAGCTGATTTCAACTTATTCTTTTATTGATGAATAAAAAGAATTACAAGTAGTTGTGGAACAGATTAGCCTACAAATCTAACTACTTGGTTGAATAGCAAGTTACAACTCTGTATATTAACTCTATTAGCCTAAGCTGAGTACAACACGGATCCAAGCTGATTGCTTTAATCGTTGTAAGAGTTAATATTATGGATGCGCACATTCTTGAGACTCTAAGGTTGGTTTATATAGGCATCAACCATGGCTTAGATGGCGTCCATTGTCTTCCACGCGTCTTGATCTAATGACCTCTGCTTGATCAGTACCTGGTGATAGTGACATTGTACTTTTTGTTCCCCACATGCTCTCCAAGGATGATCGTGCAGCCACATTACAATGGACACCTCATAGAATGTTTACAATTAACAACGGGCACTTTAGAATGTCCTTTCTGATACTTATCCAGTTGTATGATGAATATACAAAGTTATATAACAACTTTAGAGCACTTGCAATACCCCAAGCTGCATCTGTACCTTCCAAGTTGACTGCAAGAACTAAGCTGATTTCCACCCATCAGCTTGGCCTTCTATCCATAATCTTTATCTTTGACTCAAACCAAGTGCTTATCTTCTATTTGATGCAACTTGAATGATATCATCTCTCAGTGAAGATGTTTAGGCTGACTCAGCTTGGATCAGTCCAAGCTGACTCAGCTCCAGAACCAAAGACTCAAGTATTTCTGAAATTGTTTGTAATCTTCAAATCTTGTAATGTATGAGCAACTTGACTCCAACAATCTTTCCCTATTTGATGATGACAAAACCTTGCAGCTTCTACTGATAAGTCTGGAAATACTTAAACAGATTGAAAGAGTTATCAAGTTGATAACATTATACATTTTGACCATTTCAATCTTTTCTTTGGGTTCTTTTGATATTTTTCATCTAATAAAGTACATACTTACAATGCTTAATGAAAAAGATGTCATTGACTCTATTTACTTAATTAAATTTACAATAATGCATAAACATAGAGTATTTACAAAGTTTTCACATAAAGGACATAGTTTGAGTATATTACAGAAAGCTTTCATAATACTCTTCCTTTATGTGATCTGTAGCAGGCTTATTCAAATCATACCCCCTTCTTGATCCTTCCATCATTAAAGCTTCATGAAATCTGCTACTTCTGTCTCCAACTTGATTGCAGACCAGCTTGAGAGCATATAAATGTACATTTGGCACCATATTCAGCTCAGAAGCTCTTTGTAGACCAATTTCTTCCTTATGAGTCCTTATGATCAGACCAAGTTCATGTTGAAATTGTGTGAACTTTCGTAGACCCGACTAACCATATGTTTTCGGATCTTTGAGCCCGTATGGTCATACACAATAGAACATCTATAATGTTTAACCATAAAGCTACGGAATGATATTTGATCATTTACGCATTTAATTAAATAGTTTTAATTAAATTATACGTTTATAAATTAACGCGAGTTAATTAAGGATAAACGGATAAACCGACAACCGTTATTTATAATAGTCGATTAAAGTTAGTTTTAATTGATTGATAAATAACTTATTAATTAAATGAGTTTAATTAATTAAATGAGTTAACGGGTTGGATAATTAATTAGTTAATGGTCCAAATTAATTAATAGTGGATTAATTAATATATGGAAAGTCCGGTCCATCCCCCCTAAGGCCTCATTAGTTCTAAAATATGGGCAAGTATTGTAACAAGCATAATGTACTCGGCTGTAATTTAAAGATAACACTTGCTTAACCTTCGACAAGTGCTCATCCACGGTTATGACTTTCCCCAAGCTCTATCTATCCAGTTGCTCATCATTAACGCTAAATCCATTAGCACCTACAACATTATAATAAAAGGAATAAGCACACCGCTTAGTGAATATATAGAAAGTAAACATATGAATGTTCTGCATTATATAAACTGCGTGTATATTATACTTCATGAGATAAACTGCATGATAGTCTGCAAGTATAATCTGCCAGTTGTTCAGTTATATGGACCAGGACTACACGTATATAGCCAACCTCCATATAATCAACTCTGCCTGCTAAATATAAGAGGGTCATTGTATCAAACTATAAGAATGTAAATAATACAGCTATATGCATAGAAGAATTAACTGTTATTCTTTAATAGTTCCCTTCTACAACATCAATCCACATACATCCACAAAATCTGCACATTAGCCTTGTATATCTGAATTTACATCACACAATCACATGGCAATCACATAACAATTAAAGCATGTTTGATTACATAACATACACACTTACACAACAAAACATCTAGATACACATAACAACTTGACTAACAAAGTTCTACGATCACATAATATTTAAAGCACGTGTGCTTGCATAACATACACACTTACACAACAAAACATCTAGGTAACACATTGTTACTCTAACGAACAACATGGCTATCACATTCCTAGCCTACTTAGCGTTCTAGCTCACAAATAAGTCGATTCAACGCTATAATCATACCTCAATATACAACATCAACGACCTAGATTCTGCCTTTGGCATGATCATTATCTAAGGCCAATAACAATGGTTAAATGCAAATACTAGCTATTAATCTTCAAGCTGCTTAATTATTACTTAAAACTTACAACTACAATAAGGATTCTGCTTATTACATTATCAGCTTAATATTATCGATAACAACAAATTTTGCCACTAACTTCTCTATTACCATACTAATTACCATAATCTTATCAAAACAGCAATCTCATTGCTACAACTTATTTATCCTCATAACTTTAACAAAAACCATATCACAAAGCTAAACAAGACTGCATATCAACTATTACTATATTAGTACCAACTGCACCATTACATGGAATATATAACCGAGTTCCATATAATTCAATGTTACGGCTCAATCATTCATAATTTAATTAATAACAGCAATTTCAACACATATTTTCAACAATTAAAACAACTAAACAAAATACGGCATTATATAACTATATTGATCAAATGAGTTCTCTTACGCACATGTAATCTGCCCTTATATGATCAACCTGCCAATTTAAATCCTATATACTCACCTGTGGTCCTGCTACAACATACAGTTGTATTCCTCAAAATCCTTGGTTACCTATTAACCAAATTCATATAATCCATCAACATCTATACATATTGTCTTTTCTAACTTTTTCTTACCCAATACTTCCCAGGTCAATTATTTTCATTTCCTTATTATTATTTCATCATTATCTTACAAAATCAAAGTTTTTCTTAACATTTTTATGTCTCGTAACGCGACATAAAAACTATCTCAGAATCTTGCCAAATTTTAATATATGCTTCTCAGCTGAGCCTAGATACTAAGAAATTAATATGGACCTAAACAACCACCTTTTATTGACCCAAAATAATTTTATATAACTACAAATCAAACTAGAAAACTAGAAAATAATACCTTAAAAGAATGATAATCAAACTCTATAATTGATTAGGAATGATCTGACATATTTGATTTGGCCTGAAACCCTTTAATCTTCTCTTCTTTCTCTTTCGGCCGACTTCGTCTTCTCGCCATTTCTTTCTTTCTTCTCGCCCGACTTACTTTCTTTGTGTTTGATCTATTAATGATCATTTAATCATATTATATTCATGGAACTAATTTCCAAATTTTACTTAAGCCCCCTCTTTATAATTAGCTTATAATTTAGTCCCTCTAGTAACGTTACTTAAAATACAAGCGCGACATTGATTTATACGGCTTTTTAAATAACTCATAATTTATTCATTTGATATATATATACTTTTTATATAATATAATAATACTGCGAGATCTGGTCTTACTTACTAATTCTAACATTTTCTTATTTTTGGGGGTTTGTTGCCTTTACACGGTAAGACCCGATCGGAAAATGACAATTTTGTTATTTGCACTCTTTATCAACATATACATAAGTATGTTTATGATTACATACGTATACGATAGATTCTGACCTTTTAAACTCATTTGGAACTCTAACGAAAAGCTCCAACGGGCTGTTTTGGGACTCAGATTTGACGCACTAAAACACACCCGTTTTAAGTAAGTCTTATGTCTTTTGAAAGGCGTAACCACATGCTATCATTACCTATTTTTAGATTTAACCGAAACAATATACACAAGAAGTGATAGCCACTTAAAAACGGCAAAAAATGCATTTCTTTATGACCAGATCTGGTCTTACTTACTAATTCTAACATTTTCTTATTTTTGGGGGTTTGTTGCCTTTACACGGTAAGCCCCGATTGGAAAATGACAATTTTGTTATTTGCACTCTTTATCAACATAGCCATTAGTATGTTTATGATTACATACGTATACGATAGATTCTGACCTTTTAAACTCATTTGGAACTCTAACGAAAAGCTCCAACGGGCTGTTTTGGGACTCAGATTTGACCCACTAAAACACACCCGTTTTAAGTAAGTCTTATGTCTTTTGAAAGGCCTAACCACATGCTATCATTACCTATTTTTAGATTTAACCGAAACAATATACACAAGAAGTGATAGCCACTTAAAAACCGCAAAAAATGCATTTCTTTATGACCAGATCTGGTCTTACTTACTAATTCTAACATTTTCTTATTTTTGGGGGTTTGTTGCCTTTACACGGTAAGACCCGATCGGAAAATGATAATTTTGTTATTTGCACTCTTTATCAACATAGACATAAGTATGTTTATGATTACATACGTATACGATAGATTCTGACCTTTTAAACTCATTTGGAACTCTAACGAAAAGCTCCAACGGGCTGTTTTGGGACTCAGATTTGACGCACTAAAACACACCCGTTTTAAGTAAGTCTTATGTCTTTTGAAAGGCGTAACCACATGCTATCATTACCTATTTTTAGATTTAACCGAAACAATATACACAAGAAGTGATAGCCACTTAAAAACCGCAAAAAATGCATTTCTTTATGACCAGATCTGATCTTACTAATTCTAACATTTTCTCATTTTTGGGGGTTTGTTGCCTTTACACGGTAAGACCCGATCGGAAAATGACAATTTTGTTATTTGCACTCTTTATCAACATAGACATAAGTATGTTTATGATTACATACGTATACGATAGATTCCGACCTTTTAAACTCATTTGGAACTCTAACAAAAAGCTCTAACGGGCTGTTTAGGAACTCAGATTTGACCCACTAAAACACACCCGTTTTAAGTAAGTCTTATGTGTTTTGAAAGGCCTAACCACATGCTATCTTTTCCTATTTTTAGATTTAACCGAAACAATATACACAAGAAGTGATAGCCACTTAAAAACTACAAAAAGTACATTTCTTTAAGACCAGATCTGGTCTTACTAATTCTAACCTTTTCTTATTTTTGGGGGTTTGTTGCCTTTACACGGTAGGACCCGATCGAAAAATAACAATTTTGTTATTTGCACTCTTTATCAACATAGACATAAGTATGTTTATGATTATATACGTATACGATAGATTCCGACCTTTTAAACTCATTTGGAACTCTAACAAAAAACTTCAACGGGCTGTTTTGGGACTCAGACTTGACCCACTAAAACACACCCGTTTTAAGTAAGTCTTATGTCTTTTGAAAGGCCTAACCACATGCTATCATTACCTATTTTTAGATTTAACCGAAACAATATACACAAGAAGTTATAGCCACTTAAAAACCGCAAAAAATGCATTTCTTTAAGACCAGATCTGGTCTTACTTACTAATTCTAACCTTTTCTAATTTTTGACATTTTATGATTACATACATATACGATAGATTCCGACCTTTTAAACTCATTTGGAACTCTAACAAAAAGCTCTAACGGGCTGTTTAGGGACTCAGATTTACCCACTAAAACACACCCGTTTTAAGTAAGTCTTATGTCTTTTTAAAGGCCTAACCACATGCTATCCTTTCCTATTTTTAGATTTAACCGAAACAATATACACAAGAAGTGATAGCCACTTAATAACCGCAAAAATGCATTTCTTTAAGACCAGATCTGGTCTTACTTACTAATTCTAGCCTTTTCTTATTTTTGGGGGTTTGTTGCCTTTACACGGTAGGACCCGATCGGAAAATGACAATTTTGTTATTTGCACTCTTTATCAACATAGACATAAGTATGTTTATGATTACATACGTATACGATAGATTCCGACCTTTTAAACTCATTTGGAACTCTAACAAAAAACTTCAACGGGCTGTTTTGGGACTCAGATTTGACCCACTAAAACACACCCGTTTTAAGTAAGTCTTATGTCTTTTGAAAGGCCTAACCACATGCTATCATTACCTATTTTTAGATTTAACCGAAACAATATACACAAGAAGTTATAGCCACTTAAA
This sequence comes from Erigeron breviscapus, assembly GCA_034093135.1. Taxonomy (NCBI): domain Eukaryota; kingdom Viridiplantae; phylum Streptophyta; class Magnoliopsida; order Asterales; family Asteraceae; genus Erigeron; species Erigeron breviscapus. Next base: position 57,609,809 of record CM067173.1, read on the forward strand.
AACCGCAAAAAATGCATTTCTTTAAGACCAGATCTGGTCTTACTTACTAATTCTAACCTTTTCTAATTTTTGACATTTTATGATTACATACATATACGATAGATTCCGACCTTTTAAACTCATTTGGAACTCTAACAAAAAGCTCTAACGGGCTGTTTAGGGACTCAGATTTACCCACTAAAACACACCCGTTTTAAGTAAGTCTTATGTCTTTTGAAAGGCCTAACCACATGCTATCTTTCCTATTTTTAGATTTAACCGAAACAATATACACAAGAAGTGATAGCCACTTAATAACCGTAAAAATGCATTTCTTTAAGACCAGATCTGGTCTTACTTACTAATTCTAGCCTTTTCTTATTTTTGGGGGTTTGTTGCCTTTACACGGTAGGACCCGATCGGAAAATGACAATTTTGTTATTTGCACTCTTTATCCACATAGACATAAGTATGTTTATGATTACTGATGTGTCATATTTTATACCCATTTCCCACATTATATTTAGTTGATTTTGCATGGTTTATGAGTCGTTTTAGTATACATTTGGTGCGTTTATGGTATTTGTTAGTGTTTCAGGTTACTAACAGGTATGTAAGCGTAAATCTGGAGAAAACGACATTGTTGAGGTGAAGTAAGAGCTAACGGAGGATTTCAGAAGCATTTGGATGAAGATTGCAGAAAGTCAACAAAAGTCAAAGCTGGCAAAAGGACAATTGCGCCGCAACCGAATTACAGAAAGTAAAGTTGTGCCGCAACTATCCTAGTTGCGCCGCAACGCCTTTTATTCCTGGCAAGCCACGAGTCAACAATGGTCAAAGGTCAACGCGAGTCAACGTTCAATTGCGCCGCAACTATTTGTTGCGCCGCAACTGAAAAGCAGAAGAATAAGTTGCGCCGCAACTCCCTCAGTTGCGCCGCAATGCATTCAAGTTCAAGCCAGCCTTGGTCAATGAAAGTCAAAGTCAACTCTCGAGTCAACCCCCAATTGCGCCGCAACTACACTAGTTGCGCCGCAATTGGGGGCGGTTCTGGCAGATTTCGGGAGGCATATAAATAGCATGCAAAAATATCCCAAAACCCTTCTTCTCTTCTCCCAGCCGTTTTTGAAGCCTTTTTCAGAGATATTTTCATCTATTTATCATATTGAAGGATTTCAAACACGATTGGATCAATTTCGTTTGTAGCTTTTGATTATTATCATTCGGTAACAATGAATTCTTCATATTTTCTTTGTTATTCTTATTTTAATATGAGTGGCTAATCGCTTCATCATCCATCTTGATGGAGTGAGACAATATGTAAAGATTGCACGATTTTATTAATTCAATGTTGATTTCATTTAACGTTATATCGAGATCTTAATGTATTTCTCTCCTTTTAATTTATCTTGAATTGATTGGTGATTTATGTGTGTCTTTAATGGTAATTATTGATTTCATATATTTCATTTTGATTGTTTGGGTACAAACGATTGGGTCTATGATGGGTACGGTAGATAATCGTTCATGATAATGGGGGGAAATGTGTTAACGGTTGGGTACAATCGATAGGTATAATTGTTATTTCAATAACCAAAACAATTGTTTGATTAGGGAAGTTATAAAAGATGTCTTGGGGTACCGGTCTTTGTAACGAAACTAGTTTAAGCAAGAGAGTCAAATGATGTCATTAACTTGACGGGTACGGGGTTGGTGTTTTGTTTGAGTCTCGGTTATTTAATCAACTAATTTGGATTTGAACTTAATGTATTTCTTATCGAGATCTTAATGTATTTCTCTCCTTTAGTTTATCTTGAATTGATTAGTGATTTATGTGTGTCTTTAATGGTAATTATTGATTTCATATATTTCATTTTGATTGTTTGGGTACAAACGATTGGGTCTATGATGGGTACGGTAGATAATCGTTCATGATAATGGGGGGAAATGTGTTAACGGTTGGGTACAATCGATAGGTATAATTGTTATTTCAATAACCAAAACAATTGTTTGATTAGGGAAGTTATAAAAGATGTCTTGGGGTACCGTGTGACAACTCGTAATTTATTAACAACGGGTTAGTTCTAATCTCGATCATTACTATAATTTCGTCTAATTTAGAGATTATGACGTGGAAATTAATAGATAATTGAACATTTGATATGATTCAATAGGACGTATCCTGATGACGTAGACTATTAGCTATTTAGACAGAATGCCGAGTCTTAAAATAACTTTAAATGAGATATTTAAAGGTTATAAATTATGCACAGTAATTAGACTGTCTAAACTTAATATTTCTAAAGTTAGTTTGATAAAGTTTTATTTACTTGTCTTAACTAAAATAAGACGAGGGAAAATACCTTTACTTTAAATTATAACCTTTTGGTCAAACGGTATTTAATCGTAAGCATTTTACCAAATTAGGGTATTAGAAATATCCAAAATGAGGCCACATGGGCTGAAATGTTTTGAGAGGCAGGGAAACAAACACCCCACCCCCTTCCCTCCTTATTTCTTTTGATCGACCAACACCACACACAACACACACACCACACAAAACACAGATACATCACTCAAAATCTCTCAATCTCTTCTATCTTCTTATTCTAAATTGGTCTTGCAAGGGAAGAAATCATTTGGAGATTTTAAGGGTTTATTATCATTATCAAACATCATCATCACCATCTTCAATTATCTTCAAGAACATCAATTTTTGGTAAGTCTAAATCATCCCTTTTGCGCCTATTTATGTTCACTTACTCTTTTATAGTCATTTCGAGTTTTTACATGGCCTAAAACAACTTAAAATGGAATTAGGGTTTAAATAGGGTTTTGGTTTGATTTGATCGTTTCGGAAGATTCGATGATGTTATGGGTGAAATTATGGGTTGGGTTATGTGTATTTATGGTTAATGATGTTTAGTTATGCTTCAAATTGAGTTACAAACTCCTACAAGTCATTTTGGGAAGGTTTGGGTCGAATTGGAGTGTTTTGGGTTTGGTTTTCTGCACTTGGAGCTGCAGGTGCAGGCTGCAGGAGGTGGCCACTGTGGCGCAGTGGGCACAGCCCTTCCTCACTGCGGCGCAGTGCCATTGTACTGGTCCCTGGTTCGATTTAGCCCACTGCGGCGCAGTGAGCATGGTTCTGGCTCACTGCGGCGCAGTGGATACCCCTTGTAAAATTGTACGCTTCAATTTTAAAACGTTAATAACTTTTGATCCGTGACTCCAATTAAGTCTTATGACCTATCGTTGGAATCGTAAGAGAGTCTAGTTTCTAGTAATAACACTCTTCTTGTACGAGACTTCTCTCATTTCTAAAAGGGTCAAGTCGAACGCGTCTTGTTCATACTCATTTAAGTTGTAATTGTGTTTAGGGACTTATGACTTGACTTAATCGTATTAAATCAACTTGTTGAGGTTATAGGGTTGACATTATGGTATTTTATATACAACTTTTAAATGACTATGTCATTGATTTTACCAACTAAAGGTAAACAAAATGAAAGTTTGGAACACGTTCTCGGTTATGGCATTCTAGGGTCTATAGCTAAGTAGTTGTACGTAGGATACTCGTCGTCAAGAGATTTGATCCTCATTATTGGTAATGATATCATAGGTTTTGGATAACGTGGAGAACTGATTGTTGAATCTTCTCGAGCTACTTTGCACCTTTTAGCACTAGATCGCTAAGGTGAGTTTATGGCGCCCTTTTCCTTTTACTTTGGGCCTGAAAAGCATGTGTTATTGTATACACGATTTGTTAAATAAATGATTGTTTTGTGAGTATGCCATGTGATTTGGATGCTTAGATCATTTGACTTAAATTTGCCATGTTGATGGTTGTCGAAAATGTGTATACGTGTCATTTATTAAATGTTGGATAAAATGACGTTGAATTGCCGTGTGATGGCTGATTAAAATGTTTCTTTGTGTTTGACGAACTAAAATGTTGTCCCTGTAGTTATCATTGTTATGGAACCCTTGTGGTCGTGTTGTCAGACTTAGTTCTGACTGTCTTGTTTAGGGTCCGCACCCACTAGTAGAAGGAAATCCTGTGCGAGGCATGTTGACTGATACTGTCGGATGTTGTTTCCCGGCTGTCATATGCTAGTCATGAACATTGTTGTGGTGCGCACCCCATTTTAGAGGGAAATCCTGTGCGAAGCAATGTAGCATAGTGACTGATACTGTCGGACTTGGCTCCCGGCTGTCATATGCTAGTCATGAACATTGTTGTGGTGCGCACCCCATTTTAGAGGGAAATCCTGTGCGAAGCAATGTAGCATAGTGACTGATACTGTCGGACTTGGCTCCCGGCTGTCATATGCTTTAGTCGGACTTAGACCCCGGCTGTTTTGTTATGAAATATTATCAAGTGTTGAATTCTGATTGTCTTGTTGAAAATAACTACAAGTCATTGTGTGCTCACAATGACGAATAAACTTGGTCAAACATTCTGTAAACTCACCAACTATTTCGATAGTTGATCCTCTCAAATTTCATGCTTTTCAGGTAACCAACAGTAAGTATTGGAAGCGTATTTGGCATTTTGAAGCCATCTTTTGAACATTGGACGTACAATTAGCGTCAGACCCCTGAGGACTATCATTTTATTAGTCCTAATTGTACTTAGCTGTCCAGATGTTGTTATTGTATTAAGTGGGCCCCTTTTCCAATTGAGGATAGTTTGTATCCGTGTATTGGGGTCCACATCTGAACGATTATACTTGTAATAGACTTGTATTTGGATTAATAGATGTAATCTCTATTTACCTTCTGATTAGTACGCAATTCTTTTGTTAACCCTGTATTCCGCTACAACGGGGTGTGACAAAAATTGGTATCAGAGACAAGGTTATAGTGAATACGGAGTTATTCCTCGTGAATAACTCAATCTATAACCATGGTCGCTTCAAATAAGAAATCTAAGTCTTTAAGGTTTAGGATAGTTATCTCGAGAGTTATACTATTTGTCAATAATTAGACCTAACCCGATCAACTACGTCCCGATTATGTAAAATAGTATAAGGCTCGAAATAAATATCTTAAATTGTGTGTATACGTGTTAGTTGAATTATATTCACAACATACTGTAAATGTGGTGGGAAGGCTGCGGGTGACCCTATACATAAGCATTGAAGGTATGTTAGGAATAGAAACTCAACTCGTATGTGTATACATAAGGTTTATATACGTGATAGTTTGGATTATATTAACAACATATTGAAAATGTGGTGGGAAGGCTGCGGGTGACCCTATATATAAGCATTGGAGATATGTTGCTAATAGAAACCCAAATCGAATGTGTATAATCTAGACAAAGATCTCTTTGAAACTCTTGTTGCGTACTGTCTCATTCAATTGATTCGAATTGTCTTATCCATCAGACTTATATGGATTCTTTGACTATCCTTTCAGAATAGTCATGTCGGACGGAGTTAGCTCTAATGCTGTTGTACCTAGTACACCTCCAGTTCCAGTTGTGGCAAAACTCCATTCCTTGTGTTCCTGACTCATATGAAGAGGAACCTATGGAGGAATCGGGTAATGAATCTCGCCCCATCAATTTGATATCATCGTCCAGCGAATCTGGAGGTGAACATGTGTCTATCCATGTTCAATCATCTGTAACACCGGTATCTCCATATCAGAGGAGGACTACCGAGGTAGCTCGTATACCTTATGCTCCTAGAGACCCTTATGCTCCTGGTCCTTCTGCACCAGTTCAGGGCAACTGTGGACTTGGTCTTTCATTCTTTCAGGGAGATCCGTATGCTGCGGGTCCCTCCAGAGTGCCTGTCTACAATCCAAGTGCCGTTATGCCAGTTGCATCTGCAGCTGATAGGTCGGAATATTATCGCCGACAATTGTCAAGGATGAACAATTCCCTCATCTGTACAAGGGAGAATGTAGAGAATCAAGCTCAGGCGTTGACTGGAGCTTATCATCAGGCGGCTGAGGCTATGACTGTTGCTAGGGAAGGGAAGGAAGCTATTGGGAGGATGATCTGGATACTATCGGTCGTGGTAGTCTTGGTTGTGGCGTTGCTTGTTGTAGTTCTTTTCAGGATATAATCAGTAGTTGTAGTGGTAACGTATTGTAAGCCTTAGAACACTTGACAACTCATACTTTTGTATTTGAGTTGTAATCTTTTTGGTGGATGTATTTCCACGTATTTCGGATAGTATCGTTCTGACTGTGTAATGTATCATCGTGGATGTTGTTCCCACATGATTTGGATTGTGGATGTAGTTTCCCACAAGATTTTGGAAATGTACAAGTCAGATTATGTAAAAAGTTTTGGTATAAATGAAATATGATCGTTCTTTGGCTTACCTACTTGTTCAGGCTACGTTACTTACTCATTTCAATTCTAGAAATGTAGTGATCTATATTTCTTGTCTTGTTTAGTTAATGAGTTTAAGTAAGTCGATAATTTGTGACGTGTGTTTAATGCCCTCTTATATCTTGAAAAGCTACATTCTGTGTTATTCTTACGAGAAAACCTCTAAATTACATCTTGTTCATGTCAAGGATAGATGGCTCCCAAGACGAAAAGTAAGATCCCGAAAAAGGCTCCAGTTAAGAAAGCTGTTCCAAGGAGAGTTACTCGATCAACTCCTTTGAATACTGAAGCTGAACAGGAAGGACCTGTGATTCAGCAAAGACAGGAAGCTGCTACTGTCCAGGTGAATACTGGCCCTGGACCTACCCCAAATACTGGTGGGGAAAATAACATGACAGCATTTGTGACACAACAACTGTTGGCTGCTATGCCTACTTTAGTCGCACAGATTACGGCAAGCTTGAACGCCAATAATAATCATCATGCTGACAACAGTAACAATGTCGAGCCTACTGCTGAGCAAGTTATTCCTCGAATGCATCTGCACGGGACTGACTACAAGACCTTCACTTATTGTAAACCAAAAGAATTTAATGGTACCGAGGGTCCGGTAGGTCTAATCAACTGGTTGGAGAGTATAGAGGCGGTGCTTCATATCAGCCGTTGTGCTGAAGAACACAAAGTGGAATATGCTTCCACTCAATTTCAAAAGCATGCTCTGTCATGGTGGAACGAGCAGATTAGGACTCGTGGCCGAGAGCCGGCATATAGCATACCTTGGTTGAACTTTAAAAGGATGCTCATGGAAAAGTACTGTCCGCGGGAGGAAGTACAGAAAATGGAGGGTGAATTCTGGAATCATACTATGATTGGATTGGACAACGAGAAATACACTACTCGTTTTCATGAACTGACAAGGCTAGTTCCTCGTATGGTAGATACGGAGGAGAAGTTAGTTGAAAGATACTGTTATGGATTATCACCTGATATCCGAAGGTTAGTAGCCGCTTTTAATCCTTTGACTCTTCAAGCGGCAGTTAGCGCAACCAATCGAATGGTGATAGATTTGAAAAGAACCACCGGTTCTTCTGTTGGAACCGAGGTGATCAAGAGGAGGACTGACCAAGCCTCCGGTAGTGGATTTGGCAATGGTGGAAATGGAAAAAGGTTTAAGGCTGCCAGAAACTTTGCAGTGGTCCCCCAGAATATTAATAGAAACCCTGACGCAGACAGAAGATGTAACAGGTGTGGCATGCGTCATATAGGAAATTGTCCTATTTGCCGCCGTTGTAAAAAGGCGGGGCATTTGGCAAAGAATTGTAGGGAGAAAGTATCAAATCAATGTTACGAGTGTGGGAGTGAAACTCATTTCCGACCCGCGTGTCCAAGACTAAATCAAACCCGAACAACAATGCTATAGTTCCCATGAGGAAAAATGCGGGGAACAATCAAGCTAGGAATCAAGGAGGACAAGGCAGAGGTTGAGTTTTTGCCTTGGATGCTGCTGATGCACGACGTGATCCCAACGTGGTGATAGGTACATTCATACTCAATAATCATTACGTATTTGTGCTATTCGACTCTGGTGCTGATAAAAGTTTCATATCCTTAGAATTTAAGTCTCGTTTTGGCATAATAGCTATCCCCATGAAAGACACTTATATTGTTGAATATGCAAACGGTCAGAAGTATATTGCTAAAGATCATTTAGTAAATTGCAATTTGATATTGGCCGGTGAAACTTTTAAAATTGACCTAATTCCTATAGAACTAAGTAGTTTTGATGTAATCATTGGTATGGACTGGTTATCTAAAGTTAGAGCTGATATAAGTTGTTATGAGAAGATTGTTAGAATACCCCTACCGAAAGGCGAAACCCTAGTAGTGCAAGGAGACAAGTCAGGAAAGAAATTGATCTTAGTATCGGCGATAAAAGCAAATAAGTATTTACAAAAAGAACACCCTGCTTTCTTAGCATTAGTAGTAGAAAGAAAACCAAAGGATAAAGACATGAAAGATATTCCAGTAGTTAGAGATTTTCCAGAGGTGTTTCCTGAAGATTTGATGGGACTTCCACCTCACAGGCCAGTTGAGTTTGGAATAGATTTGGTCCCTGGAGCTGCACCCGTGGCCAAGGCACCCTATCGTCTTGCGCCATCAGAAATGCAAGAATTGTCCGAACAACATCAAGAGTTGTTAGCTAAAGGACTAATTCGTCCAAGTTCATCACCTTGGGGAGCTCCGATCCTATTTGTGAAGAAGAAAGACGGCTCTATGCGTATGTGTATTGATTACAGAGAACTGAACAAGTTGACTGTCAAGAACAGGTACCCTTTACCTCGTATTGACGACTTGTTTGACCAATTGGAAGGTGCATCACACTTTTCCAAGATTGATCTCAGATCTGGGTATCATCAACTCAGAGTCAGAGAGACGGACATTCCTAAAACAGCCTTCAGAACTCGTTACGGACATTATGAGTTTTTGGTTATGCTGTTTGGCTTAACCAATGCACCTGCTGTGTTCATGGACTTAATGAATCGAGTATGTCGACCGTATCTTGACAAGTTTGTCATTGTATTCATTGACGACATACTGATATACTCAAGGAATAAAGACGAACATGAAGGTCATCTGAGAACCATCCTGCAACTGCTCAAGGATCAAAAGTTGTACGCGAAATTCTCAAAATGTGAATTCTGGATTAGGAAGTACACTTCTTGGGTCATGTAGTAAACAGGGATGGGATCCACGTAGATCCATCTAAGATTGAAGCAATAAAGAAGTGGGAAGCCCCTAAGACTCCGACAGAAATCCGCCAGTTTCTTGGATTGGCTGGATATTATAGGAGATTTATTGAGAACTTCTCAAAGGTTGCTCAACCTTTGACGTTGTTAACTCAAAAGACCAAGGAATTTATTTGGCAGGATGCCCAGGAAGAAGCATTTCAAACGTTGAAAGACAAGCTATGTAATGCTCCTATTTTAGCGTTACCGAATGGAATTGAAAACTTCGTGGTATACTGTGACGCATCACATCAGGGAATGGGATGTGTACTTATGCAGGAGGGTAAGGTCATTGCTTACGCTTCCAGACAACTAAAAACCCACGAAAAGAATTACACACCCACGATCTTGAACTCGGAGCGGTTGTTTTTGCCTTAAAGATTTGGAGGCACTATTTGTATGGTACAAAGTGTACGGTATTCACAGATCACAAAAGTCTTTAGCATATCTTCGATCAGAAAATGCTGAATATGAGACAAAGGCGATGGGTAGAATTACTCAGTGATTATGATTGTGAACTCAAATATCATCCCGGTAAAGCAAATGTTGTTGCTGACGCGCTAAGTCGAAAAGATAGAATTTCACTATCTGTTATAACAAGAGCAAGTTCTTACCTTGGCTCATCATTAAGGGATAGAGTTTTAGATGATCAGAATGAGGCCTTACAACCAGGGCGTATCGAGAAGGAAGCATTGTGGAATGCCGAATGGTTATTTGAATTGGATGGCGATGGGATCCGACATGTCAAGGGCAGAGTGTGGATTCCCAAGTATAATGGACTTAGAGAACTCTTGATGAACGAGAGTCATCGATCTAAGTATTCAATCCATCATGGTGCTGACAAAATGTACCATGGGTTAAAGGATTTTTATTGGTGGCCTGGTATGAAAAGAGATATCGCCACGTATGTTTCAAAGTGTTTAAATTGTTCAATGGTTAAGGTAGAGCACCAAAAGCCTTCTGGGCTGCTCCAGCAACCCCAAATTCCTGACTGGAAATGGGAACAGATTACTATGGACTTCATTACGAAGTTACCTCGAACCTTGAAAGGTTACGATACTATTTGGGTCATTGTTGACCGATTGACGAAGTCTGCACACTTCCTTCCCATACGGGAGAATTGGAAAATAAAGAAATTGTCTCAATTATATATTGAGAAGATTGTGTCACTTCATGGCGTTCCTGTGTCTATTATCTCGGATCGTGATGGTCGTTTTACTTCTCAATCATGGAGATATTTTTCAAGACGCTTTGGGCACTCAGTTGAAATTGAGTACGGCTTACCATCCACAGACGGACGGGCAAAGTGAGCGTACCATTCAGACGTTAGAAGACATGCTTCGGGCATGTGTTATCGATTTCAAAGGTAGCTGGGATACCTTTCGTTAGCTGAATTTTCATATAATAACAGCTATCACACAAGCATAAAGTGTGCGCCTTTTGAAGCTTTGTATGGGCGGAAATGTAGATCGCCTGTTTGTTGGCTTGATGCTGGTGAGCGTCGTTTGTACAAGTATGGACTGGTTCAGAAGACTACTGACCAGATTGTTGAAATTAGGGCACGGCTGAAGGCGGCTCAGGATCGCCAGAAGGGCTATGCAGATCGTAGAAGGAAACCCCTTGAGTTTCAAGTGGGTGATAAAGTTATGTTGAAAGTGTCACCTTGGAAGGCACTGCACGCTTTGGCGTGAGAGGCAAACTTAGTCCCCGTTATATCGGACCATTCGAATTGTTCGATTGGTTCCGTGGCTTATAAGCTCATTTACCCCCAGGAGCTTGAACATGTTCATCCCACATTTCATATATCGAATCTAAAGAAATGTTTAACTGATGAAACGTTGGTTGTACCTGTGGAAGAGTTGCAAGTAAATGATTCTCTTCAATTTGTAGAGGAGCCTGTTGAAATTATAGACCAACAGCTCAAACAGCTTAGACGAAGTCGTATCAAGTTGGTCAAAGTTCGTTGGAACTCAAAACGGACCAGACTCGACTTGGGAACGTGAGGACTATATGAGGGATAAGTATCCTCATCTTTTTACTAAGCAAGACTTGATTTTGGGACGAAATCCTTAGAAGTCGGGGATGCTGTGACAACTCGTAATTTATTAACAACGGGTTAGTCTTAATCTCGATCATTAGAGAGGTCAGACGTGGAAATTATTAGTTGGGTTGGGGAGGGGGGGGGAGAAGGGTGAAGGATGGGGGGAAGGGGGGGGGAGGGGTGGGGGGGGGGTGGAGGGGGGGGGATCGGGGGGGGGGCAGATGGGGTTGAAGGAGGGGGGGGGGGGACTGGGCTGTGAGTGGGGACGGGACTGAGTGAGAGAAACGGGGAGGGGGGGAGTGGGAGGGGTGGGGCGGGGAAGGGGGTTGGCGGGTGATGGGAGGTAGTTAACGGGTGGAAGGGGAGGTATAGGGGGGGGGGGGAGTGCGGGACGAGGGAGGGGGAGGGGTGTGGGAGAGGGAGATTTGGGGTACGAGAGGGGGACGGAAGGGGGGTGGTATAAGGAGAGGGGCGGGAAGGAGCACGATGGTGAGGGGGGGGGTGCGTGGGGAGGAGAGGGGTGGGTAGTGGGGAGGGGGGAGAAGCAGATGGGGGGTTGGGGAAAGGGGGGGGGTGAGGGTGGGGTGAGGATTGGGGGGGGGAGGGGGGGGGGGGAGGGGTGAGGTGGGTTGGGGGGGAGGGGGATGTGAGTGGGGGGGGGGGGTGGGATGTGAGAGAGGGGAGGAGGGTGGGGGGGAGGGGGGTAACCGAGGAAGGGGAGGGAGAAGGGGAGAGAGGAGCGGGGTGGGGGCAAATCGAGCGTATGGGGGTGGGGTGAGGAGAGGCGTGAAGGGGGGGGGGGGGGGGAATGGGGAGGGGGTAGAGGGGGAGATGGGAGGGTTGGGGGGGGATAGGTGGAAGGGATAGGGGAGGAAGGGGGTGGTGGTTGGAAGGGGGAATGGGGGGGGGTGGGGGATGTGTGAGGGGAGGGGTGGGGTGGGCCGGGTGAAGAGGGGAGGGGGGGATGGGTTGGAGTGAGGGGTGAGGGGGGATGGGGGAAGGGGGGTGGGGAGGAGGGTTGGGGGGGAGGAGTTGGGCGGAGGGTTGTATGGAAGGGGGGGGAGGGAATCGGCTAGTAGAGGGGGCTAGGGGGTGTGGGGGAGGAGTGTCGGATGGGGGGCGGGAGAGGGGGGTGGGGGAGGCGGGGAGTAGAGGGAGAGGGGGGGGAGACAAGGGTGAGAACGGGAGGAAATCGAGGGGGGGGGGGTGAGAGTGGGGGGGGAGGTAATGGAAAGAGAAGGGGGGGGCGAGGGGGGTGGGTGGGAATGGCCGGGGGGGATTTAGGAGGGGGGGAAGGAACTACAGGCATAAAAGGGAGAGGTAGGGGGAGGGGGCGGAGGGGGGGGGGGGAGGACGGGGATGGAAAGCATGGGTGGGGGGGGTGACCGGGGAGGGGGAGAAGAGAGGGGGGGGGTACCGGAGGGGGGGGGAGGGGGGAGGGGAGAGCGGGGAGGAGAGGGGGGGGGGGAGAAGGGGGGGGGGGGTGGGGGGGTGGTGTAGTAACGAGGAGAAAAGGGGGGGTAAGGGGGGAGAAGGAATGTGAGAAGGCAGTGGACGGATGAGAGGGGGATTGGCGAGGGAGGGGTGGGTGGGGGGGGGGGGGTGGGGCGGATGGAGGTAGAGAAGAGGGGGGGGGTGGACGAAAGGGGGTCGGATGGGTGGGGGGGGAAGCGGGGGAGGGGGGGAGGGGGAGGGGGAGGTGAAGAAGCGTGACGGGGAGAGAGATAGTAGATGAAGGGTAGGAAGGGGAGGTAAAGGTTTGAGGAAGCGTTAAGGAGCGGGTGGGGGGGGATGTTAGGGGGGGAGAAATGAAATGGTGCAGAGGGTGAGGGGGGCGACAGGAGTGGGGTGGGGGGGGGGGAAGAAGGGGGTAAGGTGTGGGGGTGGGAAAGAAATGATGGGAAGGACGGGAAAGACCAGGAGGGTGAGGGTTAAAAAGATGTAGGAGTGGGGGGGGGGGGGGGGGGTGAAGGCCGGGGGGGGGGAGAGGGTGGAGGGTGGGTGGGGGGTGATACAGGAGGGGGAGAGAGGGGAGGGGGGACGAGGGGGGAGGGGGGTAGGGGGGTGGGGAAGAGGGATACGGGGGGAGTGGGATGGAAGGGGGGGGAGGGAGGGGGGGGTTGGGGTAGGGGAGGTGGATGGTCATGAGTGAAGAAGGCAGCGGGAAAAGAAGGGTAGGGGGGAGGGGGGAGAAGGCGAGAGAGGGGGGGGAGGAGAGGTGAAGGGGGGAGGGGGGAGGGGGGGGGGTGGGGGATAAGGGTGAAAGGAAAGGGAGGGGGGGATGAAAGGGGATGGTGGGGGAATGGGCGGGCGGGGGGAAGGGGGGGGGAGAGGGTTGGACGATGCAGGGGGGAGGGGAGGGGGGGTCAGGACGTGGGGAGGGAGGAGGAAAAGGTGGGGGGGTGGAGAGGTGAGGGGGGGGAGGAGGGGGGGAAGGGTAGCGGAAGAAAGAAGTGATGGGGGGCATGGGGGGAAGAAGAGGGACGAGATGGAGGATAGGCAACTAGCGGGTGCGTGAAGGAGGGAGGGGGGAAAAGAGGAACTGGGGGAGAAAGTAGGATAATAGTAAGGGGAGGGAGGGGAGGGTGGAAAGGAGGAAGTCGTAGGTGATAGGAAAGGGGGAGGGAACGGTAGGGGCGGTCTGGTGAAAAGAGACAGAGGGGATGGATGGGGGAAGAGGGGAGAGGTAGAGGAAGGAACGGAGAGAAGAGGGGGAGGGGGGAGAGGGGAGGTGGTAAGAGGGGGAAATAGAGTGAAGGGGAAGGACGGGGTTCGAAAAGGGGGGGGAGGGATAAGTAAGAGAGGATGGCAGGTACGGTAGGGGTCTGTGGAGGGGGGGGGGTGGGAAGAAGTCTGGGGGTGGGGGAAATTGTGGGAGGGGGGATGGGGGACGGAAAGGGCGCAAATGGGGCCAGTCGGAAAGGTGACTGGATAGGAGGGAAGGGGGTCGGGTGCGAAAATATGGGAAGGGTGAGGAGAGGAGGGGAGGGGGGGGGGGGAGGGGGGGAGGAATGGGGTGGGGGATGGGGATGTGTCGTAAGGCGCGGAAGGGGAGGGAGGTGGGGGTGGTCAAGGGGTATAGGAAGAGGAGGGAGGAATGGGAAGGTGAACACGGTGGATGAGGTGAAGGAGGGGGGGGCATGGGGAGGGGAGAAAGTGAGAGAGGGGGGGGGGAAAGAAGTGGGGAGGAAGAGCGGAAGAGGGGGGGGGGGAGGCGAAAAAAGAATAGAAGGGGGGGTGAAGATAGAGGGAGGAGTGAAGAAAGCTGGGAGGAGGGAAAAACGGGGGAGATGGGAGAGGTGGGGTCGGGGGGGGGTTGAGAGGAGAGGGGGGGAGGCTGGGGAGGGGGGGTGGGAAACCAAGGGGGGGCGGTTGGGGGTGGAGGGGGAGAGTCAGAAAAGGAAGAAAGATGCTAGGGCGGGGGGCGGTGGGTAGGGAGAGCGAGGAGAGGAGACGGAAGACAGAGGGGGTAAGGAGAGGAGGGGATCGGGGTGTGACGGGGGGGGGGAGAATAAGGGGAACGATGGTGGTCTGGGGGGGGGGTAGATTGGAGGCGAGTCGGGGGCAGGGAGAAGGGAGAAGGGCGGAGGAGGCAAAGGGGGGTAACAAGAGAATAGTGTGGGGAGAGTAGCAGGAGCAGAAAGGAGGGGATGGTGGAAGAAATAGGGAGGGGAGAAAAAATAGAAGTGAAAATCGAGTGGAAGAAAAGGATGAGAAATCCAGAGGGAGTGGGTATAAGTGGGGGAACAGGGAGGGGAGGAGCAATAGAAGAAGAGGGAGGTGAAGGGGGTCAGGGTCGGAAGGAATAGGTGTGGGCGGAGAGAAAAGGCGGAGACACGGGGGTGTGGAAAAGAGGGGGAAAATGAAGAATGGGGTGAATAAGAGGAGGGGGACCCAAAATTAAGCGGACGGTGGTGATGGGGAGTGATAGAAAAGGGAAAGGTTTGGATAGCGGAAGAAGATGGTGACGTAGGACAGAGCCGACGTGAGATAAAGAAGTGGACGAGCGTGGTTGAATCGATGAGTAATTGATTCATGGAGGAAGGCTGGAGAAGAATTTGCGGGGAAAACAGAATAGAGGATGGCGTGTGGGGGGCGGAAACACTGGAGAGAAAGAGGAGGTTGGAGACTATATAGGGGTGTAACGGGAAGGGAAGAGGGGAAGGGGAGTGGGGAAAGAGGAGGTGCGGCGGGTCTGCGTAATAGCAGACTGGTGGGACCCAGGCAACGTGATGAAGGCGTGGGGGCTAAAGAAAAAAAGAACACGTAGAGGGGTATGGAACGTGGGGGGGAGCTAAGGGGAAATGAGGAGGGAGACTGGGAGGGGCTTTGAGGGGCAGGCTAGAAAAGATTGCAAAGAAGCCGAAGGTGCGAAAAGAGGGGGGAGAGTAGAATGTGGGGCTAATACGATGTGGTTGGGGAGGAAGAGGCCTTGAAGTGTGAGAGCGAAGTTTCGGAGGTAGTAACTAGGGCGAGAGGGACAGTGGTGGAAGGGAATGAAGGGGGGGGGGGTAAAATGGAGGAGGGCGGGGGCGAAGAGGGGTGAGTCTATGCTAACTGGGCCTGGAGAGTCAGCACAAGATTGTACAATTCAGCTGCATTTGGGATTTGCTCCACCACTGCTTCGTTAACTATGGGTTGATTACCAGGAGGTGGAGGCATAGGGCCTAACGAGCCTTGTCGATTGACCTGCTGAGGATTCACTTGATCTCTATTCACGTTAGCTGCAGCAGCAGTAGCAGCAGCATTAGTAGCAACTGCACCTGGATGGACAGGTGGAGTAACGCTGGCAGTTGCTCCGTCACGTTGGATGTTGCGGTTGCGAGTGTTAACCATTTTCCTTCAATAAAATGGTGGAGTCGATAAGCGCGAAATAAAACAAAAGTTCGTTGGGATAAGGCTAAATCATATCATCGTAACATAAACATCTTCGTAAGCCTTATCACACTCGCACTCATCCCAACCCATCCTACATCACATGTCATCACTAGCTAAGGCATCCTACGAGTACCTAGCATGCATATCCTAAGTTTAAGTCCAAATCCTATGGTCAATAGGCCTTGGTTCACTTAAACTACTTCTCTGATACCAAATTGTAACACCCGTTTCGTAAAAATATGGATTTCCAAAAATTTCGCCTAACGGCGTTAAATCATGCGGAAACGATTTAGGAAAATACTCAACTAAGGAAAAACAGTTGAGAAAACATTGGTGGTGTTACTAATAGCATCAAATCTGTAATAAAAGAAATCCATAAGATTGCCCAACATAAAGCAATCATAACATAGTCATTACATAAGTTCCATAAAGGAAACCAATAACAGAAGGTCTATGCGAAGCTATTGGGTAAACTAAAGCCAGCTTGATCATCTACCCATCTCTCGCCAAAGCTTCACACGTCATCTCACTGCCTAACCTAAGGGGTGTCAACACATTAAAAGAAACAAGTGTTAGCTATAAAGCTAAGTAAGATAACACCAGGTTTAAGCAAAACATTTCATCCATTTAAATCGTCACTTTAAAACATTACGTCATTTGATTTAGGCATATATATATCACCACATAACGCATCCATACCACATATAAACATAGAGTCCATGACCCTAAGTGTGCCTAATCAATTTCGTCATTTCATCTCATCTCATTAGGTTGTGACTAGGTCACCGTTAAGTTGTAACCGAAGTTACCGTTAAGGAAAGACAATGTCGATCCCTGAGTAGCACGTTATGTTCATAACATTAGGTGGGTCATCAGGCCACCCGAAACTACTCGCCACATATGACTTGTTGCAAGGAACCACCCGAGCAACCATTTTAACATACCTATAACCACCGTCAGGCATGACGTACCTATTACCACCGTCAGGCACCATTTATACGTACCTATTACCACCGTCAGGCACCATTTATACGTACCTATTACCACCGTCAGGCACCATTTATACGTACCTATTACCACCGTAAGGCACAGGTTATGCATAACACTTAACATCTAATTAGCTCGAGCATTTATCATATTTAGTTTAGATTTCCACCTTTAACCTAAACTAATCCATACTATCATCTTTCCACGTTAGGGCCCTTAAAACGTGCACGTGTCATGGCAACCTAAAAAGGTCTAGTGTTCTAGATGAACAAGCCACATATACATGCACATAACAACATTACAACATATCATTAACCACCGTTCATCATAACATATCATATCGTAAACATATCATTAACCACCGTTCATCATAACATATCATATCGTAAACATATCATTAACCACCGTTCATCATAACATTTCATATCGTAACCACATGTACGGGGAAGCATTTTAGGCATAAACATCGTCATCATTAATCCCCGAGTACCTCCCATATCAACCCAACCACCTATGAGTTATACATTACTGTTATGGAGGTTATAGTTTACGAACCATTTTCGTTGCACCCTCAGCGTGACAAAGTAGTGTATCTTACCTGTTGGGAGTGTGCGCGCGTAATGAAAGGCTAAAAGTGCTTAACAATAATCCCCGACACCTAAGATACATTAATATACAAAATATAAGTCATTTGAAACATTATTTGGACTCTAGCATGACCATAAGACTGACCAAGTAAAAGTCCAGCATTAAACCTTACGAATTTAGCCTACGAATTTAGCCTAAAACGAATTTAGAAAACGAATTTGAGCATCAAACGAACTTAGCCTTCGTTTTTAGCTTCAAACGAAGATGATCTTCGTTTTGTCAAACGAAGTTAGGTTCCAGAAAACGAATTTAGGCTTTACGAAGATGGCTCAAACGAACTTAAGCCTAACTTCGTCCAGAATTCAAAAAACGACTATGTTCTTCATTTTTCCAGGAATCGATCGACTATGGCTTCTTCCAAAACACGTTTTTGACATATTTAAACATCTTTTGATCATCAAGATCGATTATAAACCCGTTAAACACTATTACGAACATCAATTAACCTAAACATCTTTTAAACTCTAATTATTTGCAAAACCCTTTTAAAATCAGTTTTGGATCAATATAAAACATCTTTTAGATCTGAGAATACAAATAACAACCCATTGATTACCTGATTGCTTTGATAGCCAATTGAAAGTAACCCAAAATACTCAATCAATTCAACCAAAACTTGAACAATTGCTTTAGAAATCAGTTAAGAGATTGGAGAGGCTGTGTATGTGTTATCAATTATGTTAATTGCTGGAAAAAATGATCCTAGATTAGGTTAATCTTAACCTAATCCCGTTTTTAACTTTACACCTTTGGCAAAACTAGTCCCTGGACTTCATATTGACTTTATTTCACTTTAAAACACCTATTGGGGATACATATAACACACCAAAGCACTTTCGCACACTACAAAGGCCTTTTACACATCATTTAAATCTACTTTATTGTCACTCATTAAAGATAATTAAATCTCACATATAGGGCACATAAACATATAAACACATATTTCCACACAACCGTATCACGGACTTATAATTTGACCTAACGACGTTAGTCAACATGAACGATTAAGTTTTGGGATGTTACAGTTGAAGTTGACGCAGGATAGGGCGGAGCTTCTGAGGGGCATTCCTCTTATTTTTGATAGGCTACGCGGAAGCTTCGACTTTGCCAAAGAGATGGGTGCGATTCAGAATTGCACAATGGCCGTGGGGTTCAACAAAGGTTTGATTAAAGCTAAAGCGCAGGTGCCGGATCTTGATATTACACAGATTGTGGGCTATCAGAGAGGAGCCTTCGTAGCTTTGAAAGAGGTCGCGAAGCAATTTGCTGAAAAGAAGTATCCTTATCTGGATCAAATTGCTTCTAGTTCTGGCCTTGCGGCTGTCGATATTCTCGCAATCAAACCTGCTGGACCCTCTGAATCTTCCATGGCCGCTCCAACTGCCACATCCTCTGCCTCTCATTCCGGATCCGTTGTTCACAACTCATAATTTGATTGCTTAGAAGTTTATTTGTCTCTTGAACAACCTTTGTTATTACTTGGTTTGTAAAGCCTTTGTTGGCTACATACAATTTTCTTCCCCTTTTTCTTTATTCTCCGTAGGCTGCGCCCTTGATGGTAATGGGCCGCAGTCTAGACAATATATTATCCTCATATATTAATTGTCTTTGCATGATTTGGCTTTTTGCACCCTCTAAGTGTTTTAGATTGTTCCTCGTCGAAGGGTTTTTATGGCACACATCGCAGCTGTGCGGTTGCGATCATAGCCTATCTGTATATTTTGTTTGTTTATGAAGGAAAGTTTTATTTGTCAAGCCTTGGGCTTACGCGGTTGCCAAGGGTTCTTGAGCCTTACTCTTAAAATTTGTGTTTTCCTTCAAGTTTTACAAGACTATTGGGGTCTCGTGACGTAAGGTTGAGAGCCTATACGTCTGCTTGCGGAGGCGGAGGCCAACCGTAGCGTATGTTGTTCATGTTACTTAGAAATATATTCTAAGGTTTATTCTGTATAAGTTTTTATGAGTATCACCCTGCGCAGGCTCCGATTAGCCGTAGGATATTTGACTCATGTTACTTAGAAAATTTTTCTAAGGTTTACTTTCGCACTTTTGCAAGCATTGTGTTGCGTAGGCTTTGATTAGCCGTAGCATGTTTTATCTTATGAGTACTTAGAAAGAATTTTCTAAGGTTTGTCTGTATAATTTTCATAAGTGTTGTGTTATTTAGGCTCCAGTTGGCCGTAAGCTACAGTTACTTTGAGATATTTTATTACTCGTACTTAGAGATTTTTTCCAAAAGCATCACGTTGCTCAGGCTCCATATGGCCGTAGGCTGTGATTCAATTAATTCAGTCGGTCGTAGCCATTTTACATGTTTAGGAGGTCATAGCCTCATTTGTCAAAATAAAGAATTTTATAAGTAACATCTTTTCAATTGTGAGCCATTCCACGTTCGTGGGAGGCTTTCATTCTGAAGCGTAGCAAGTTTGTAGGACCCATTGCCGCAAGCTTCTATCACCTGATACGGACCCTCCCACTGGGGTCCCAGTTTCCAATCTTCTCTGCCTTGCTTGCGTCGTTGTTTCTAAAAACATAGTCTTCGGGCAGGAAAGTTTCTTTCTTGACCCTTTGGTCGTAGTATTTCTTGATTTGTGTTTTATAAGCTGCTTCTCTGATGGAGGCTACTTCGCTTCTTTCTTCAAGTAGGTCTAAGTTTTGTCTGAGTTGTTCTTCATTTTTACTTTCATCATTGAACCTACGGATAGTTGGTACACAGGCTTCGACTAGGATCATGGCTTCGGAGCCATACCAGGCTGAATGGCGTTTCTCCGTTGCTTGTTTTTGGGGTTGTTCTTAGGGCCCATAGCACTTGGTGAAGTTCATCTAGCCATCCACTTTGGCATCTTCCCAGCCTTGCTTTGATTCCATGCACAATCTGCTTGTTCATTGCTTCCACCTATCTATTAGCCTGCGGATGGGCTACGGACGTGAATCGCTGTTGTATTTCCAAGTTGTTACAAAATTGAGGGAAAATTCCTTGACTAAACTGCTTTCCGTTGTCGCTGACTATGATTTGTGGGATTCCAAACCTTGTTACAATTTGCTCCCATACGAATTTTTCCATTTGCTTTCCGGAAATGGTGGCCAAGGCTTGGCTTCGACCCATTTGTGAAATAATCCACAGCTACGACCAAAATTTGACACGTCCCGGAGCCTGCGGAAAGGGTTCGATGATGTCAATGCCCCATTTTGAGAAAGGCCAAGCTGACGTAACTGGGATCAGTTCGCTCTTCGGAGCCTTCGGAACCGTTGCATGAATTTGGCAGGAATCACAAGCTTGAATTTCTTTTAAAGTATCGTTGTGCATGGATGGCCAATAGTACCCCATCTTGGTAATTTTGGCTACCACCATTCTTGGGCCAGCGTGGGCTCCGCAGCATCCTTGATGTATTTCTTGAATGATTGCCTTTGCTTGATTTGGGCCGACACACCTTAACAATGGTCCCAAATAGGACCTCCTGTAGAGGCCTTCCTCTCGGAGGGTGTATTGCGGAGCCTTGATTCTAATCTTTCTTGCTTCATCTTTGTTGGCAGGCAGCAGTCCACTTGTCAGATATTCAATGATCGGTGTCATCCAAGTTTGCCCTTCTTCCTCTACAGGTGCCACAACTATTTCTTCTTCAATAGAACATTTTTGTAAAGTTTCAACAAGAACTTCTTTAGTCAGATGGGCGAAAGAGGTGGAGGCTAACTTGCTTAGGGCGTCTGCAATTTTGTTTCGGTTCCGGCTGACATTTTGAATTCTGAAGCTTTTGATATTTTGCCTTATCTGCCTTACCTTTTCTAAGTATTTCTTCATTGTCGGCTCCTTTGCTTCATACGTTCCATCTACTTGAAAAGCCACTATTTGAGAGTCTACGCACACATGAATATTTTCTACCTTCATCTGTATTGCAATTCGTAGGCCTGCCAATAATGCTTCATACTCTGCGGCATTGTTCGAAGCTTTGAATTCGAAACGCAGAGCGTAAGTGAATTCTTGGCCGTCTGGACTTGTCAGGATAAGACCTGCTCCGGAGCCGTCCGCACTGGAGGATCCGTCTGTGAAAAGCTTCCATGCTTCTTGGCTTACCGGTTCTTCCAAGTCTTCCTTTTTTACAATACTTTCAGCCTTTCTTTTGTTTATTGAGTTTGTGGTCGGAACTTCCGCAAGAAAATCTGCTAGAATTTGTCCTTTGATCGAATTTCTTGGCTTGAATTCAATTTCGTGCTCTCCTAATTCAACTGCCCATTTCGCTAATCTCCCCGAAACCTCCGGCTTAGTTAAGACTTGCTTGATTGGCTTATCTGTTAGAACCTGGATGGGGTGTGCCTGGAAATATCGCCGGAGCCTCCTGGCCGCATGAATTAAAGCAAGAGTTAATTTCTCGATTTCTGGGTACCTTGTTTCCGGAGGCTGTAAGACTCGGCTGACATAGTATATTGGTTGTTGGACTCCTTTTCTGTTTGACATCAAAACTGCACTTATGGTTTCATTGGAGGCTGCTAAGTACATCTGGAGGGTTTCCCCAGGTGCCGGAGCCGTCATTGTTGGTAATTGGCATAAGTAATTCTTTAGCTCGGTGAAAGCTTTTTGAGATTCCTCTGTCCATCTAAAATGTTGTTTTTCCAAACAACCCTTCAATGTCTGAAAAAAGGGCAAGGATCTGTCTGCTGACTTTGATAAAAAACGATGAAGAGCTGCGAGTTTGCCATTGAGGCTTTGAACCTCTTTGAGAGTCTGTGGAGGCTTCATATCTTGAATATCTTTGATTTTCTCAGGATCTGCTTTAAATCCTTCCCTGTGATGATGTGTCCCAAGAATTGGCCTTCTTCTACCCCAAAAGAACACTTTTTTGGGTTCAACTTCATATTGATGGTTCGGAGCGTCCGGAATGTTTCCTCAATGTCCAAGAGCATATCCTCTTCGCTTTGGCTCTTGATAACCATGTCATCTACATAAGCTTCCAAATTTCTTCCAATCTGCCTCCCGAAAGCTTTATCCACCAGTCTTTGATATGTTGCTACAGCATTCTTTAGGCCAAAAGGCATCTTTTTATAGCAATAAATGCCCTCGGATGTGTAAAAAGTTGTTTTGTCTTCATCGTCCGGATGCATTTGTATCTGGTGGTAGCCTTTGTAGGCGTCTAGAAAGCACTTTAGGCGGAAGCCTACCAGTGACTCCACCTTCCAATCGATTTCCGGAAGAGGGTATCAGTCTTTGGGACACGCCTTGTTGATATCGGTGAAATCTACGCACATTCTCCATCCTCCATCGTGCTTCTTTACCATCACTGGGTTGGCTACCCAGCTTTGATACTTAACTTCTCTGAGGATACCAGCTTTTACTAAATCTTCCACTTGTTCCTTCGCAGCTTTACTTCGATCTGGAGCTAGGCTCCGACGCTTCTGCTTGATAGGCTCCAGATGTGGCCTTGTGTTAAGGCGATGTTGTGTGTCGAATACTTCACCATTTATTTTCAGCTTTCTGGGGACGCCCGTCATGTCCGCTGGTGTCCAGGCAAAAACGTCTTTGTTCTTTTCTAGTACTTCTTTTAGTTTCCTTTTGTATTCGGTGGGTAATTGCTTGCCAATCGCTACGTGTTGTTCTGGATATTCCCTATTGATGAACAACTTCTCCGTTCCGACTTCAAGACTTTCATTCATCTTCGAACACTCTCCGGTTTCCGGAGCTCTCACCTGAGCACATTGTACCTCCGGTCTTGGCTCAGTCTTTACAAAGCCGACTCCCTTTGGAGTTGGGAATTTTACTACCGCATGAACCGAGACGGTACCATGCCCATTTTTCTCATTGCTGATCTGCCAAGTATGACGTTGTAGGGTGATTCTGCCCGTACTATCACAAATGTCAACATCTCAGTTCTTGTTCGCGGAGCCGTTCCTATGGTAACATTTAGTACAACTTCTCCAAGTGACCAAGTTCTTTCTCCTGAAAAGCCTACTAGAGGGCTTATGTTGTCCTTTCTTGTTTTTCTTAATGTTGCCTTTAGTTTCAAAAAACAATGTTCATACATGATTTCGCACCCGCTTCCGGTATCCAGATGGATGCGTTTCACCGGGTGATTTCCTATGATGACTCTGATTATAATTGGTGCCTCCGATGCTTCTTCATCTTCAACTGGGGGGGAACTTATGGCCACTTTCTTCCAGGCCTCATTTCTCGTCGGAGGCCTTTCTAACGATGTCATATGCTCCGACGTAATGGCTGCAATTATTTCTTCCGTCGCCTCCGACTCCCCCGCGTACGTGAGACTTGTCTGTACACTTTGTATATCAACCTGCCTGAGATATTCCCTTAGGGTGGTGTGAGCTCCTCTAGCTGCCTGGCAGCCGGAAGGCAGCGGTGTTGTTCTTGAGGTTTTGAAACCCGGAGGTGACCGTGGGTCACCGTCTTCTGCCATTTTCGTACAAGATTATGGTTGTTTTAGTGCGGATGGCGCCACTTGTTTAAGGGTAAAGTTACTCTTAAATTAAGGGGGTTTAATCTTGTATAAGAAAACGATAATGAATGATTATGAGGGTGTAAATGGGTGATTTTGTACTTGCTGGCGGTTCCCTAATGGTGTGAAGAACTTATTATCTTCACGCCACCAAGTGTAAAATATAAAGGTAAATGTGTGTGTTTCATTAGGGTTTTTGGTGAATCCTTTGAGGGGTATTTATAGACCCTCAAAGAAGGATCCAGAAGTTAGAGACTAACGGTGACGTTAGACATGTAGCCGTTATCGTTTGGACAGCTGTGTTACGATCTCTGGCCTGAAGGTACAAGTACAAATTGTACGTACTAGTGCACGTTCTAAATTGTACTGTTTGTCTGTTACTTAGCCGCAGCCTCCGCAGCTAGGTGGCTGAGGTTTTGGCCTGGCTTATCGGAGTTTAGGTTCCGGATCTCGTCATTAGTTCTGTCCAATCCGGAGTGTCCGAAGGATTAGTGATGGTACATCATCATCTCACATTTTAGGGTTCAAAATTGGTCACATATATCCCCATCCGAGTGAAAAATTTCCTCCTTTGTTTACCCGAGTTTAAAGAAATTTTTTCAGCTAAACCAACAAATGACTTGAACATATTTTCTCCAATTAAGAAGTATAATCATACCAAGTGTTGTAATGGGATGTTGTATGTATTATAGAAAAGAAGTAAGCACCCAATGTCGTCTTTCACGGGTTTTGGTCCCAATCTCGACAGTGTATGGAGGAAGTTAAGATGTAGACAGTCTTACCCCTACAATGATGGTGTAGAGAGGCTGTTTTTTGGTTTTATCTAAGATAGAAAAAGACCTCCAGCCTTGCAACTTGCTAGACGTGAGGATAGAACCCTTGACCTTTGTATACTAAGGCAAGGGTGTTAACCACTTATCCAACCTTGCTGGTTTTATGTTGTATGTATTATAGAGTTTATCTTTAATCATTTTTTACAGTAATTATTTGGTTTCCGTCCAGCAACACCACGTTGAGATGAGACCCGAACCTTCGTCTGAAGTCCAACATTTGTCTTTGGATAGAATCAGTACCCTTCCTTCATGCATGATAGAAACCATTCTATGTCTTTTACCGATAAGAGATGCAGTGAGGACGAGTATTCTCTCAAAGAAATGGAGATACAAATGGTCCACAATTTCTAAACTTGTTTTTAGAGAGACGCAAATGTTTGATGAAGTTGACACAGATGAGCTGGAGTATCCGCTAAATGAAAGGAAAGAGCTGATCAGGAAGTATAAAATTTTCTCTGCTATACAACATGTTCTGTTAATGCACCAGGGTCCAATAGTCGAGTTCACTCTTGACATGAAAGCAAACAACACCTGTACTGAAATCGACCTAATAATACGTTATTTGTCGAGGAACAAAACTGTCAAGAAGTTTGCACTTGAGTTGAATGATCCCCATAACGATTTTTATAGGTTACCTTTATCCTTCTTCTCATTGAATCACTTAGCAGATTTAACTCTGCTGGTCTGTGAGCTGGAATTCGATCCAACATCTAGTGGATTTAGTAGCCTCACAAGTTTATCCATGACTTGTGTAAAATCTTCTATGAAAACAGTTCTACATCTCTTATCCAGTTGTCCATTACTTAAGAGCCTGAATTTGGTAAGCTTTCACTACAGCATATGTCCCATGGACTTTTTCACAGTTCTGCATCTGATTATTGAACTGCTGCAGATCTTATTTATTGAAGACCTCGATGGAGGCGGTTTACAGGTAGACATGATTGAGCTATTGAATCGTTTACCTGTGATTGAACATCTGTCGTTTGATTGTTTGACCATCGAGGTAATATAATCTACAGGGTATATTAATTGATTCAACTTGGAAAAAACTTTGCTTATTAATCTTTGTTTTGTCTGTTGTTCAAGTGGTTTTACCAAGTCAAACCGCTACGAGAGCTTCCAACCAAATTAGTCCACCTCAAATACTTGTGTATATGGGATACATTGTCAAATGAAGAAGATTTGCTCTTTCTGTTTCTCTTTGTTTGATGCTCCCCAAACTTGGAGAAAATTAAGCTACGGGTAAATCTCATAAATCTGTGGTGTATTTTTTTTTGTTTCGATTTCTATGCCAATAAACACTCACACAAGAGATACCAACCCCTCCTGAAGTTTACCAGGTGGTCGGATAGAAAAGGTCTTTTGTGCAATTCACTTGATGGTTATTCGGATATTTGTTTGGAGCATCTGAAAGAATTGGAGATTGAATGTTTCCGCATTCCTGAGTTGGAGTTTCTGAAGCTTGTCTTGGCCAAGTCACCTGTGCTGGAAAAGGTGAGGATAGTGCTTGGCCCACTAATTTCAATTGACGAGGAGTTGAAGATGTTAAGAATTGTCACACGCTTCCCACGTGCATCACCAGTCGCAGAAATAATCATTGATCATTTGGAGTGATAGTGTAGTTGTGTTTACCTATACCCCATATGATTGCAATATGCTTATATGCTGATAGTTTTTGCATACTTTAGATCAACAAAGGACTTTTGGATTTATTACGCTAATCTACTAATGTTGAGTTGCCGATAGTTTTTGCGAACATTAGATCAACGAAGAACTTTTGGACTTATATATGCTAATTTACTAATGTTGAGTTGCTGCTAGTTTTTGCGTACTTTAGATCAACAAAAAACCTATGGATTTATTATCCTAATCTACTAATGTTGAGTTGCCGATAACTTTTGCGTACTTTCTTTAGTTGAAATTATACGTTTTTGCGGTTGTTAGCCGCACATAATTGGCGTACTCGAAACATATCTGGTGTTGTATGTAGGGACGTTAGTGAATCGGGTGAAACTATATTCGTATTCATACCCATTTATTTTCTCATCATCAATGTCCATATCCATTTAAGTTCATTTCATTTATCTATGTCCATTTCCGTCGGATGGAACAGGTTAATGCATAACCGATGGTTATCAACTATTCGTTCACTAAAGATAAGTTAGCCTTGATGGTTATCAACAAAACTTTTATAAATAATGACTAGAGTTACAATAATAAATTTTAACATAACAAAAACATAATATTAAGCCGTAGTTGTTGACTGATTATATATTATACATATATAAAATATGTAACAAATTTTAATATTTTGTTACAATGCTAGTATATTTTTACTTTCTTGTTTTTACTACTATACTAGATTTTAGACTTATGTCAAATACACGGATTTTACAACATTACCAATATAAAAATTAATATATGCAACAAAAATATATTTATACGTTAAATATAAAAATATACTTAAAAAATTGAGATATTCAAATGTAAATACTGAATGCTAAATCATATCAAGGCTGGATGATGTAGTAGAGTTTCTTATATACAAACTCTTCCAGAGAAGCAATATTTTAACTTTGATTACACAATTTACCAAATTCTCATTGATGTCTTGCAAAAAAGTAATATTTATTTTTGTTAGCCATGGTTGTTAAGAACAATAAAAGTAGCAGCTGGTTCGTGGGGTTTTCAATGATTTTGTGTGTTGTGATTTTATTTGTAGGGTTCAGTTTATATAAGAAGAATCTGTATCCTAAATATAGTATGATTACAATTACTAATACAATGATTATCCTAATTATAGTCTGATTACAATTACTATAACAACAATATTACAATTAGTTTGATTATAATTAATAATATAAAATAAAATATTGATATAAATATTAATTCGTATTAATCCAAATGTTGTAACCTCTCTAACTTTTAGCTATATTTTGTTATTAGATAGACATTATGCAATAAGTATTAATTATTTTTAAATTGGGTTAAAGTGTAAATTGTGATGGAAAAGCAAAAAGTGTAAATTAATTTAGACATGTGTTGATTTAATTAATTTTGAGAAATTGAGAGTTTGATTGGTCAATTGAGGTTAGGCCAGTTGACTTTTAGTATATATATATTAAGATTAAGATAAAATTTATCAACCTTCTTATTATTTTCAAATCGTAACACAAACTAGATATGGGTCAGTATCTCATGGTTCTCTGTTTCTGCTCTTGTTTGTGTCTTGGTACTTATATTTAGGTTTTTGGATAATAGTTGATGGGCTATGGGTCTTTGGTTGGACTAGTTGTTATATGTTTTTTTGGTTGAGGTATCATGTGGATTGCTGTTGATTATGTTCTTTAGACCCCATAAAAAATGTTCCGACCGAGAATCGGGTTTGCCCCTCCTCCAACAAAAACCACCATAAACTATTAAACGTTGTTGTATTATATAGTTACAATACTAATATATTTTTACTTTTTCGTTTTTACTACTATATAAAAATTATCCATCTTCTTATTATTTTCAAATAGTTCACAAAAGTTAATATTGTTTAAAGAATGACTAATTAAGAAATTGAAAATACACTTCTTTTTGGATTTTCAAGTAAATACTAAATAGTAACACATTGAGTACATGTATATTACAAGTTAGACAAAGGTCGTAATAATAAGTATATATTTTTAACAAACATATACAATTAAAGAATTTAAAATCTGTTACAGTATATTTGTGTAGCTCAACCAGTAATAATTCTATATACTAAAAATTATATAAAATGCTAAACTCTTTCCGATAGAAAAATGCTAAACGCAATCTTTAGGACTGTGTTTAACGTGAATAAAAAATTTATACCTTCCATATTAAAACCACTGCTGAATTTTATGACATGTACAATTATTTAATGTACCTTAACTGTAGTCTTAAAGACTCCGTTTAACAAAACCCTTTCTAATAAAAACTATTCTTTTCACAAGTGGTTACTTTATTTTCTAGTTCAATTCAATTCCATTAACTTGTTTTAACAAGTTTAAAATAAAGATATTACCAAATATATAAGCCAGGGTATGAAATTTAAAAAGGAATTTCGAACCACAAACTTAATTAAATTATCACCCAAGTATATATGTTTAAGTAAAATTTGGAGTCCTACTATACGCGTAACCATGTATGTCTACAAATCATATATGGTAAGTAAATAATACCATAAATATACCTTCCTATATGTATTAGGTTTTATTTTCGAAAACCATAAACTTAATTATCGCACAAGTTTATATATTCCCTCTATCATATCTATACGTACACTGCTAAAAGGGTATTTCACATATTCGATCGACTTGCTGATTATTATTGCTTCGAAAGTTCGAAGTTAAATAATTCTTTCTTAAAACTAATTAACTACAATGGGGTCTGTTTCGACTGATTTGTCGCTCGTAATCTGTCCTGATCCTGTCATGACGGCATCTTCATCATTCGAGTCTGTTTCGGCTGATTTGTCGCTCGCAATCTGTCCTGCTGGTAGTGATCATAATTCACCAACGGGGTTTCAAGCAGAGTCGTCTGTCTCGACTGATTTGTCCCTCGGAATAACCTGTCCTGTTCCCATCAGCATGATGCCTTCATTCACCAAGGAGTTCGTTGTTGATGATCTTAATATCGTGCCCTTTGAAGACAGGTATATATATATATACATAATTTAGTTTATATATTTTTAATTCACTTTCTTTAAAGAATTAAGTACCATACATTATACGGAGTATATACATATTGTATCAGCCCAAAGTATAAGTTTTTAAATATCTGCATAACTATATGTAGTTTTTCACTTTCTAGTATAATTTTTACAAAGTATTACTCGTATTTGTTATATTAATCAAGAAACTAGTTTGACGATTGAAATTTTAATTAGTTCTCATATATAACTGTTTTTTTTTTTGATCCCCTGTGCAGCCCAGAACAAGATTCACCGAAAAAGTCCAAACGTAGTCGCTTTGCTACTTTACAAGAGGAGGAAGATTATTATTCTCAAGAAATTCAAAACTTGTATATGAATAAGTGTGTCAGTGAAAAAACTAATTACAAACCTTCATCCACCAAGAATGACGCAAACATGAAAACGAAGAGGATAAGAATATCGAAGAAGAAGGACCGTGGGGAGGTGGTGAGCAATGAGGCGACCGACGAGTTGAGGAGGTTTATTAAGGAAGAGATGAATGGTGTAGACATGAAACTAGTGATTCAAAAAAAATTGTACGCAACTGATTTGAATCCGACTCAGAATAGGCTGAACATGCCTATTAACCAACTCGAGACGCATGAATTCTTGAAGCCTCATGAGAAAGAATTTCTTGAGACACTTAAGAAAAATCAGATTGAGGTACGATTGGTGGGACCAAAGCTACAAATGTACGCGGAACCGATGAATTTGAAGGTGTGGTACATGGAACGAACTAGTAATTATGTGTTGATCACCAACTGGAACCACTTTGTGATGGACAATAAGGAGGAGTTGAAGGAAGGAACCAAGATTCAAGTTTGGTCGTTTCGTAAAAATCAGCAGCTGTGTTTTGCTATTGCGATTGTGGGAAGACCTGATGACACGAACAATGCGGCTTAAATACTTGCCATAACTGATGATCATATTGTTGTTGATGTACCTCATTTAATTGAGTCTGCAAATTGTATTAGTACGGGGGTTATTTTTTGATTAGATTGCAATTACATACAACATTCTTTATTCTTTCTGAAAAATATTAATGCTTCTAATTTTACCTATAATGTGTGTTATGTTGTTCCCTTCTAATAATTATATCTCAAAAAGCTAAATAGAATTTCATGTGATATTAAAATTGAGGTTTTGCTAACTACATCTAAGTTAACATGATTAAAATACTTTTACTCTTATTATAAATTTTATGGTTGGTGAGCTTTTGATATGAAAAAAATACAAGTGTACAATACTTTTATGCACATTTAACTAGTGTTTTTAAGATTTTATTTAGTATTTTCCTTTTAATTAATAATGTATATATGGTGAATTGAAAATACATACTAAACATAATGGAATTTCAATAATCGAGTGTAACGTGTATAATACTTAACTCTTATCATAAAATTCATGACCGGTAAGCTTTTGATATGAAAAAATACATATGTACAATACTTTTATGCACGTTTAACTACCGTTTTTAAGGTTGTATTTACCATTCTCCTTTTAGTTAATAATGTACTATATATATGGTGAATCGAAAATACATACTAAACATAATGAAATTTTAATAATCGAGTGTAACGTGTATAATATTATTGACGAATAATATGACATACTGGAAGTTGATGCAATGCTCATTAGTTTTCTTCTTAAAGACGTACCTTATTTCTTCTTAACTGATGATGTTGTTGATGTACCTCGATCATTTAATTGAGTCTGCAAATTGTATTAGTACGGGGGCTATTTTTTCATTAGATTGCAAATACATGCAACATTCTTTAATATTCTTTTTGAACCAACAAAAAGTTAGCCTAATGGTAAGGGAAACACTTGATGACCTTAAGGTCTCAGGTTCGATCCCCGCTTGACACAAAAAATAATTCCTTTAAGGTACCCGTTACCAATGAAGCCTAGACCCACATGTGAAGTTTAAATACGCGGGTTTGATCCTTCGGGGTGCCCAGATCATGTGGGGATTATGATGGAGGTATTGTACCGGCATCATATGACTCATACGGGGTAAGTCGATGGGTATCCAATTAGAATTCCCTCCATTACCCTTTTTTTTAATATTCTTTTTGAAAAATATTAATGCTTCTAATTTTACCTATAATGTGTGTTATGTTGTTCCCTTATAATTATATCTCAAAAAGCTAAATAGAATTTCACGTGATATTAAAATTGAGGTTTTGCTAATTAACTACACTCTTATGGATATCGATGTAGTTAACATAAACAAAATACTTGTACACTCTTAATATAAAATTCATGGCAGGTGGGTTTTTGATATGAAAAAGTACAAATGTACAATACTTTTATTTTATATACATTTAATATTTAAGGTTGTATTAAACATTTTCCTTTTAATTAATAATGTATATATGGTGAATCGAAAATACATACTAAACATAATGGAATTTCAATAATCGAGTGTAACGTGTATAATACTTAACTCTTATCATAAAATTCATGACCGGTAAGCTTTTGATATGAAAAAATACATATGTACAATACTTTTATGCACGTTTAACTACCGTTTTTAAGGTTGTATTTACCATTCTCCTTTTAGTTAATAATGTACTATATATATGGTGAATCGAAAATACATACTAAACATAATGAAATTTTAATAATCGAGTGTAACGTGTATAATATTATTGATGAATAATATGGCATATATACTGGAACTTGATGCAATGCTCATTAGTTTTCTTCTTAAAGACGTACCTTACTTCTTGCTTGTCGAAGGAAAAGCCGATGGACAGTCAAATTTCTAACATTTTAGTAGTAGTTTCAAAACTTTAGCATGCTTATAGGGAAGATAGATATAAAAGCTAACTAGTAATATATATACCTAGTTACACTAACTATTGCCCGACGGATCGAATTGGATGGATCGAGATTCTTTCAAGTTGATTTTCTACATTATAGTTTATGTTGGTTCGTGTTTTATGAGAGGAGAAGAAATATATTATAGATTGCTAATTTGCTATATACCAAGTGTCACAAAAGGACATAGAGGTGAGGTCAAAGAATGAAAAAAAAGAAAAAAGGTGAGGAGAAAGAGATTCATGAAGTGATAAAAGAATGCAATAGAAGTGTAACACTCGCGTGTTTGATAAAGTACATAAAGTTTGTAGTATATATGAATTATATAAAAAAAACGTAAACCAAATGAATTTTAATAGTTGAAAAATAATTAGTTAAGAGGTATTTATGTAATTACATTTGTAGTTTCAAAACTTACTTTATAACTTTGAGAGTTTGGAGTTTGTATATCAAATATTTTGTTAAGCAAAATGGAGAATGATTAATCCTCCTAATTTATAAATTTAACCTCCCAATTTATAGGATGGTGACACGTAAAAATTCAAGGGGTAAGATTAGGAAAGAGATTAAGTAAAACCCATTTGTCACATTTATAATTTTAGGAGGACTTTTAGGTTAAAGTTTAAAAAAGGTTAAAAGAGCAAATTTGCCATTGAATATATGGCAAAAGGGCAAATTTGCCATCAATTTTTTAAAAGGTTCAAATTTGCCACTAAATAAACTTAAAAGGAGTAAATTTGACACTTATTTTTTTCTAAAATTATATATTATAATTTTTACATATTTTCAATAAATATCAATAATTGTTTGTTTGGGTGTTAGATGACACTAAAAATAATGTTTCCTTTTCCAATAATTGTCCTTTTACCTCTAAAACATTATTTTTTCATCCTTATTTTTTTCCAAGATCTGACGACCTAAAATCATGTTTCCTTTTCCAGATCTAACACTCTAAATTTAATAAACCCTACAAATTAATAAATACATAGATCTATACCTAATTACACCCTGTATAAATCTATATATTCCCACACACACATAATACACATTATTTAAAACAGTGCCTCTTACACACAAGTACACAACATTATCATTCATTAGTTAGTTATGCAATTGAATGAATACATCGAATATCAATATATCGATCACTTCCTATATAGAAATTAGGAAACCTTAAAACAAAAGAGTGTAATGTAGTACAGTGATCCAAACCTCTAGTTTTTTCAATGTTTTCAAACCACGAAACCGCCGGAGTTCCAGATTTTCTGGCAAGAATTTTCTTCATCAAACCCGACCACCGCCGGAGTTCAAGATTTTCTGGCAAGAATTTTCTTCATCAAACCCGACCACCGCCGGAGTTCCAGATTTCTGGCTTCTCTTTTAGACCCTATTCAATCCCAAAACCGATTATGGTAGTGGTGGGTATATATGAATCTATGGATGATCTTTCTGCAATTTTGGTATTCATTTATGAATATTCGAGATCTGTTCGTATAGATACAAATATAGATATTGATTTGCAAATATTATTATTTAGAATTATTTATTATGCAAATATTATTTAGAATTATTGTTATTCAAGATCTGTATGTATAGATACAGATAGAGATATTGTTTGTTCGTGGGTTTAATTTTGAATCAGTTTGTAACATCCGCGAATTTTGACCCGTTGACTTTTCGTGTAAATATGACTAACAATTTAAGTAATGAATTAATTGGGTCGTTTTGTGATTTTATGACTATGTGGTATATTAGTCGGGTCGTCGTATGTGTAGTCGGTATGTAATTGTGCAACTAATGGTATTGTGGTTGAGAAGGGGAACGGGTCGGCCCGTGGGTAGTCCATGACCCACCAGCCCCCCCCAAGACCCACTTCCCCCTTATCCTTTTCTCATTTCTCATCTTTCTCTCTTTCTCTTCTATCCTCTCTAGTAAAAGAACCCCCATCTAGTCTTCATTTTCTTCCATCTAAATTGTGTTTTGGAATTGCTATAATACAAGAATCGTAATCATCATCTTCTCATTGTCGCCATCTTTGAAGAATCAAAAGTCAAGTTCTTACCATTTTATCCATTTGACCTAAATTCGGGTTCTAGCTCAAGGAGACGTTTTGGTAAGTCAAATTCATCCCATTTACTTCTATTTATACTTGTTCAAATGTTTCTAGTCGTTTTTATGGGATTTCAAGACATGTTTATGGTAAAAATGGAAATTAGGTTTAGGGTTAGGGTTTGAACGATTCATGAGGGATTTTGATGTTTTGGTCGAAATGGTGGGTTGGGTTATGTGTATTTATGGTCATTGATGTTTAGTTATGCTTCAAAATGGGTTACAAATCGTTTTGGTGTGGTTTGGGTTGAATTTGGGGGTTTTGGGTTCGTTTTTCTGCACTTGGTTGCTGCTGGTGTAGTTGTCGCCCAGTATGGGGCGTAACCTACGCCCCTTGGGGCCGTAGGTTACGCCAGTTGTATTTCCTTAGGCGTAGGCTACGCCCATTTGGGCCGTAGCTTACGCTTATCCCCATCTTTAAAATTGAATCTGGAGATTTCATCTGGAGCTTGAATCTGGAGCTGCCCAGGTTGGGCGTAACTTACGCCCCACCCAAGCGTAGGTTACGCCAGGCCATTTTTCTTGGGCGTAGGTTACGCCCATAGGGGCCGTAGCTTGCGCCTATCCCTAACTTCAATTTTGACCTTACGCCAAAATGTTGCTGTTTACGCCAACTTTTACGCCAAAAAGCCCTTTTCTAGAGGGCCGTAGCTTACGCCACTTTGGGCCGTAAGTTACGCCTGCTGTAATTTGACCGACCGTAGGTTACGGTGGTTGTCACCGTAGCTTACGGCCATTGTAATTCGGATTATTCCTGGTTTGACCTAATTTGACCTTCTGAGCCTTTTGCGCGCCGAGTCTCAATCTAATTCACTTATTATCTTATATAACCTTGATTTAGAGTCGTAGAAGTCATTTAACGTCGGAAAGCATTTTGGAAACCTAATTAGGGTTTTGTCGAGAAATTGTTAAGTTACGTATATGTGTTCATGCGTGTTAATGTGTATGTATATGATCAATATTTAGGTGTTGGACGCGAGGTGAACTTCGTACGAAGATAACTTAACTTTATATCGATCTTATCTTTCATAACCAATCAAGGTGAGTTTCGTATCTCCCTACCCGCTTGGGATTCGGGCTGAAAAGTGTAAACCTGGCGTGTTTACTTGTATTTATTGATGTATTGATTGTTTGACATGATTGTTGGATTGATGTGACGTGCCTTGTCGTTGTTTGACTTGGATTGTGTTTTCGTTAAGTGTTACTTATACATTAGGATAGACGTACATACATGGAAGTCGGTTATGCATTCATTGGGTTTTAGATGTGGTGGGAAGGCTGCGGGTGACCCTATACATAAGCATCTGGGACTCGAAGAAAGTAAAATCCTCCGAAGTATATGTACGTATAGTTGGTTTATATTGTGATTAGTGATTAATTTTGATTGATGCATATGTTGTGCATATGTCCCACTGTTAGGGGATTTGACTTATGTATATGAGATACGGCCTTGTCCCTCTGTTGACAAGTGTGCCCCGTTACGATTATTGATTGTTGGTTCATGTTGTCGAATGTTGATTATTGGTTGTGATTGACGGTTATTGATTGTCGGTTTATGATTATGCATTTACATTTGTTTGTAAGCATTGCATACATTACTGTTGAGCCCTCGGCAGGGGATTGCCGGCATCCTGGTGCATAGATGTATGCACCCATTTTGGATGTAGACCTGACCCCGAGTATATAGACATATATATCTCGATGTTTTTGAGATACAGCCCTGTCCATGGCGATGGCAGAGGGGTATCGTTGCATACGTGATTGAAGGTCACGCTTGGGATAGGCATATTTGCTTATTCATTCATTTGGCACATGCATTGATACATACATCATTTGTGCATCCTCATTACACTCTCATTTCTTTTGTGTAATCTTGTTGTTGGACGATATTGTGTACTTAGAGGCTCGCTGTAAGTCATGTCTAGCCTCTATTCTTATATTGTGATTATTGATGCTGGTTCGTTATGAACCATTACTACGAACTCACCAACCTTGTGTTGACTATGCTTAGTACACTTTTCAGGTAATCAGGTACTCCCCGGACGTGGTGTTTAGTTGCTTGCTTGCTGTCCTAACCCGGACTTGGACTCATGGATCAAGGATTCATTGACCCTCCTTTTGCATCATACTTAGGATCGTTTGCCATCTTTGGATGTGTTATGTTAACGTTGATGGCTATTTGTTCCTGTTATATTTTGTTACTTGTATTGCTATGTTTTGGATTCACCGAATCATTAATTGCATGTAGTTGTTCTATTGTAATTCCACCGGGTGCTGTATGATTTCCGTGACATTTCGAGCTCCGGCTTGGGGTGTTACAGAATGGTGGCCCATGCGTGGTCGTAGAGAATTAGGCGGTTTGACCTAGACTACGGCTTAAGTTAAACTCTTCATATAGCATGCATGGTTAGGAAATTCGTGTGCAATATGAATTTTGTGAATCCCCGTGTGAGTTCGTAGTTAAGACCACTTGTGTGATAGCTTAAATTCAATGTGATGAATGTGGTTACTATGATTTGTTGTTGTTATTTGTTGAAGCTAATGTGATGAGTTAGAGCAAAATGAAGGGATGCCATTAACTTAGTATAATATTGCGGCAACCCTAAAAGAACCCGATCAACTCTTTTATGGTTACCCGATACTATAACAAGTTCATGACATCGTGGATTGCGCACGTGTGGCTTAAAGTATAATAAGGAACCGATATGCTTAATGAAGTTGATTGGGTGGAAGGTTAGCCGTTGGTACACCTTGTATACATACCCGGTTGATACTAGAGAGCATATCGAATTCGGATTATACTTTGAATCATTCGTGTTAGTTGTTTAATTACATGATGAAATGAACATGAGTACTTAATTTGATGATAAAATATGGCAATAAATGCAACGTGATGATATGATATGTAAACCCCCTTATGATGCTAACACTTTTGCCTTAGCATAGTGTTATGAAATGAGTATGTGGTATCGGTTTGAGAGCATTGACTACTTGTGTGACTAACATACGAGCATTTGAGACTAACTCTCGGGTCAACGTGTCACTTGTTTTATAGAAATGGAAAGACCAAGAAGAGTCCGAACAAATTACAGGGCTGAAGAAGAAGAGCCTCAACCGGAAGCTCAACCGGAAGTACAAGGTGGTAGAGGCCGTGGTAGAGGCCGTGGTAGAGGCCGTGGTAGAGGCCGTGGTAGGGGTCGTGGTAGAGCTCCTGAGCCAAACTTGGCTGAGGTAATCGCTCAAACGGTTGCCGGAATCATGCCAACCATCATTGCTCAAGTTACTGCAAGTCTTGGGCAAAATAATGGGCCCCAAAACAATGAAGCCCCAGAAAATGAAAATAACGAAGATGCTCAACATTATGCCGAAGATAATGAAGAAGAGGAACCCGTGGGAGTTGGTATCGGTATGCCTATGAATAATCAATATGGTGGGTACCGTCAAGGTTGTATATTCAAAGATTTTAAAAGTTGTGGGGCACCGGAGTTTGATGGGAAAGGTGGTCCCACGGAATGTATAAGGTGGTTCGAGGCAATAGAGGCGGTGATAGAAAGGAGCCATTGCACCTACGAAGACCGGATTCCCTATGCATCCGGCATGTTTAGACATGACGCCTTAAGTTGGTGGAACCAAGAAGTAACATTGGGGCGGACCCAAAATTTGGAGTGGATTGACTTTAAAGAAAAAGTAAAGGCTAAGTTTTGTCCTCCGTACGAGCTACAAAATTTAACAATCGAATTTGCAAATCTCAGCATGGAGGGAGCCGATTATAAGGGCTACGTGAGACGATTCCAAGAGTTGTCTACCCTCATCCCTCACTTGGTGGGTACCGAGTTACAAGCCATCCAAAAGTTTGTATTAGGCTTGAATCCTCAAGTCCGATCATATGTAAACTCTAACATGCCTACTTCCTTGGCTAATGCGGTTAACCAAGCCGGGAGTGTGACTGAAGATTTGTTGAGGAGTGGTGTTTTGAGCAAGTCCTCAACGAACAAAAGGAAGGAAGTGGGGGAGTCAAGTGGGGTAAGGAAAGCGGGAAGGTTTGATCCCAAGAATGCTTATAGGGGTAGGGTGATGGCGGCGGTAGAACCGGCTAGGAGGCCTTATACCGGGCCTCATCCTTTCTGTGGGAGGTGCAACAGGCACCATCCCGCCACCACTCCATGTGGTGCATGCTACAATTGCCACCAAGTCGGGCACGCATCCAAGAACTGTAGGGCTCCAAGAACGGGCCCAATGAATGCGGCTCCTATTCGGGCCGTTCCTCCTCAAGGAAATCAAAGAAGGGGTGAGTGTTTTGAATGTGGTAGCCGTGACCACTATCGTAATGATTGTCCTCGATGGGTGGGGCAACAAGTCCAAGTAGCCGTCCACCCCAATCAACTCCAAATGGTTGGGCCTAATCAAAACCGGGGGCAACAAGGCCACCAAGTGCAACCACGCGGCCGAGCTTTTGCGGCCAATGTAAATGAAGCCCGGAATGATCCTAACGTTGTAGCAGGTACTTTTCTCCTTAATGGTCTCTATGCCACCGTTTTATTTGATTCCGGGGCCGATTATAGCCTCGTGTCTTCTAATTTTGTTCCTTTGATTGATGTGCATCCTTGTGCTCTAAATTATGTGCTTGACATTGAAATGGTGAACGGGTCACTAACTAGAATTAGCCAAATACTCCGTGATTGTGTTTTGACCTTGGAAGACGTTGACTTCTTCATTGACCTTATGCCTCTTGACATCGGTAGTTTTGATATTATAGTGGGTATGGATTGGTTAGCGGCGGTTAATGCGACGATTGATTGTGGTGAGAGAGTTGTTAAGATACCTTTGGCCAACGGTAAAATTCTTAGGGTTCAAGGCGAAATCTCTGATTCCCCAAATTCTAAAGTCTTTAGTGCTACCACCACAAAGGTAGAATTGAAGACCGTTCCTATTGTTTGTGATTTCCCCGATGTTTTTCCGGACGACTTACCGGGGTTACCCCTGCCCCGTGAACTTGATTTTCGTATCAGTCTTATTCCCGAAGCCGCGCCCATAGCAAAGTCCTTTATGAGGTATTCTTTACAAGAACATAGATGTAGCACCATATTGATTTTTTATTTTTTTTTAGTTTTTGTTTTATATCAATTTTATATTTTATGTAAAAATCAAGGATAGGATTCGACTTGATATTGTTTAGTAACATAATTACATATACCAATGTTTTTTTTTGAGTTTCTTTTATGTATTCAACTAAGATAACTAGTATATATTTATATATACGAGACGAATACCCGCGCAATGTAACGGCAGTGACGGCAACGGC
>CM067173.1:57650694-57658194 GCA_034093135.1 Erigeron breviscapus
ACCCGGTGGTTGAAAAAACATACACTCCCCCCTGAAAACAAAAGGTGTAAGTACAGAAATTAAAGAGGGGGGGGGGATGGTCTTATGGCCCTTGATAGGGCTCATTCCCAAATATATCTGGGGGGGACCGGGAAGAGGAGGGGGGAGGCTCTTGCGGAAGCCCTGCCCGCCCTTCTCTATTCTATTTTGAGGATCCCTCTGAGGAGGCTTTCCGGACTCGTAAAAGACGGCTAGGAACAAGAATAGGGTCAGTAGTCTCTGCCGTTGCAGGTCCTTCTCCTTCCGCTGAGATGGCCCTCTTTTTTGTTTTGTTTGTTCACCGCGGCACGAAATCATGAAGAAGCTGGAATAACTCAGAAAGAAAGTGGCGCCTTAAGGCCGTTGGGAGTTCCCGAGGCGGTCGTGTTGTCTTTGTAGAGTTCCTTTGAAAAAAAAACCAGTACGGGATCTGGGGGGAAACGGCCCCTTTTCGCCCATGGGGGGGGACCTAGAAAGGGAAAAAAAAAAGAAAGGGTCCGTGTACTTATTAAAAGGCCTCTAAAAAAACCGCTTATCCCCCCTTCAGGGGACATGGTTTGGGTGCCCCATGGGGGAAGGTGGCTAAGGCCCGACTTCCATAGGTCCTTGGTTCGACCTCCTAATGAGAATTGAGGTCCTTGCGCGGGCGTCTCATCCCTAAGACTTGTTTGCTCTGTATGGAGTGCCCCGTGGTTCCTCGAGTGCCAGCCGCAGAGAGGAATGCCATCAACTAGGGCGCTATTGGCCACTAACCACTCGCTCGCCGGACGCTCGGGCTCCGCGTTTCAAGTTCGTTATCCTAACCGTATCCTCTGCTCCACCGGGAGCCTGACCCCTTCTTCTATCTTATCTACTGCCTTGCTCCTCGGCTCCATACTGCTCCAGCCGCTCGCTGTAATAGCTTGCTTCTCGGGTGGCTCGCACCCTGGGTGGTGCGGCTGAGCCAGAGTGGGCTCAGCAGTCGGCCTATCTTTCCGGGCGCACGCATAAAGGCATGATTAGTTCCACAAATCTCACTGCACTGACCATAGTAAACTCCTTCTCGTTGTACCAAAATAGAGATTTGATTTAAACGACCAGGTACAGCATCACATTTTACACCCTTAAGGGGAAGGGTTGTGACAAAAAGCCCAACACTTATGAAGTTTTTACACAGCAAGGGGGAATGTTACAAATATACGGCTAAGATTGACTTTTGGGCTGTACAAACATCGATTTGTTTCACTTTAATTTAAAAAACGTAATGACCCAATTTCTAGGATTTCACTTCTTCTGGGGAAATCATGATAAAAACTTTCAAAAAAAAGTGGAGTGGGGGATGTTTTCAATCGGGAAACTGTTTATTAGTTTCCGGGGAAATACTCATAAAAGGGTTGGGTTTCGGACGCCCGTCTCCCCCCAAACTGTACTTGCAAGTTTCCCCGCAAAAAGCTCTCCACGCCTACTCTTAGAAAGAAGACTCCTTTTCTTTAGTTAGTACCGACCGTAAGACCCTTTATGAGTAAGGGGAATCGAAGGCCGGGGAAAGTTTATTGGCAACAGGGAACCTTTTCTCACCCAGTCCTACCTACCCTATGTATTCGAGGGGGGGCTGGAACCGAAAAAGACCTGGTTCCACACATATGAGACAGGCAGAAGGTATGGGACGACCAGTTCACCATGGAAAGCGAATTCAATCCTATATATAGTCGTCTTCTTTGTTCGCTAAATGCGCAGTGGAAAGGGATGCTAGCCGGCTCGGAGAAGTTGTAGGCCTCAATAAAAAAGATCAAGAGTGATTCCTCACCTATCCTGTCAGGGGCCCAGTTGAACGCTCGAGTATAGATTCCCTATGCTCATCGGCCGGGGCCGGCCGGCCCGTAGATCTGGATCCATCCATAGACCTGACCTGATATCGTTTGTCCAAAAAGAAAAAAAGTAGGTTTTTAGTAGTAGTTCATGAGACCTCGAATTCCCACGTTCCAGCTTGCATTATGCCAACAAGTCCCACCCCCAGCTCTAGCTGAGAAGTTGAGTCACCCTTCTTTTTTTTTCCGAAAAAGAATCGAATAAAGAAAGAGATAGTCTATATCCTGTATCGATCATAGGATCACTCTATGAATAGGTAAATTCTCTGTGACCTCCCACCGTTCACGACATCCCTTGCTTCTCGCTGCGAACGGCTCCTCGGTGGAAGAGTAGAAGCGCTGGTCCCCTTCGGTCAAGTTGCTTGTACCTGCTGTTACCTACCGTAGGACCTCCGTCCCCGAAGCGAAGAAAGAGGAGCAGGAACAAGAGGTTGTCCTCTCCCGGCCCAGTAGTTCCGCAACTACTACCGTGGTTGTTGACAACGGGGGGAATCCCCCCATTTCCGAAAAGGGGTTTACTGGGGGCCAGGGCCGTTTAGGGTTCCCCCAAAAGGTGTTATGCCAACAAGGCTATGGGGCGATAGATTTCCAACTACGGTTTCAAAACGCCGTTATTTTCGGGGGGGGGACATTTCAGGGGGTGAAGGATCTATTTCATTCGTATATCGCTCCACACCGAGAAGAGGGATGTGTACCTCCAGCAACAACAAGATGGAACCATAGGCTTCTATGCTGGGAGCATTTCGGGGTATAGGTCTAACCATCTCAACTCCCCGTTTCTGGCATGCTATAGTTATTTAAGTCTCTCGACGGCGGGAATGGGAGATTACCGGTAAGCCAGATGCTTCGCGAACCATATTCTTAAGGCATTTCGTTGCACTTAAATCACCCTCGTGAAGAGGCGCACTCCGATACCATTGATGTCCAATAGCTTTGATAGTAATGGCTGGATTTACTACTACCTCGTCCATTGAGTATAAGAGAGCAAATGATGGTATAGCAATGAACATCAGGATGATACTAGGAAATATGGTCCAAAGAATCTCGATAGTAGTTCCATGAACAATCCTTTTTGCGGGGATTGGGATTTTTTCTTTTTGGGAAAATTTTTTTGCAATAAAAAGGGGGCCCGTGTGCGAAACCAAAGGATCCATAATACGGAAAAAAAAACAACAAAATAAGAAATGGAGGAAAAGGGAAAAAAAAGATAATTTCGTGATTGGTAAAGTTCTATTATCCTTGCATCATCGGTGTTGCTTGCGGTCTTTGAGATTTTCCTAATTGCCATGGTTCCGCTGCATCACAAGGAGCAATTGTGAGAAATAGCCATTCTAGAACAATCATTTGATCTGTTTCATTCTTTGACTGCTCTGCTCCCCCAAAAAAATGGAGAGACTTGTTCTTGCTATTCC
Source organism: Erigeron breviscapus (assembly GCA_034093135.1). Lineage (NCBI taxonomy): Eukaryota > Viridiplantae > Streptophyta > Magnoliopsida > Asterales > Asteraceae > Erigeron > Erigeron breviscapus. The sequence continues at coordinate 57,653,972 of CM067173.1, forward strand.
AATTCAGGAAGACTGATTTCGCCGGTTGGTCCAACCAAGAAAGATATGGGAATTTTGGGCGTCAGTCTTCTCTTACTTACGATATTTCGAGTTCCCTTGAAAAACAGACTGTATAATCAGTCAGTAGTGCTTTATTAATGGATTAACTTTCTTGCTAAGGAGATGAGTTGCCTTCTTCAGATTTAAATTCTCTCTGGGAATCATATCCCTGAGCTCTCACTCGAAAGGGTTCAAAACGTATTCGTTGCTAAGAAAATTTTTAATTAAATAAGTTGTAGGGACTCATCCAACTAAGCTTAGCCTTTACCTGAGCACCTTGCCTTTTAGGCCTTGCTTGCTTTACTTTAGTCCTACTATCCCTGGCTCTTGAAATCTTATACTATCTTAACTACAAATACTAAAGGTAATAAATATTTTCTTCTTGATACTAGATTCTCTATTGAGTAAGTAACTCGTTAAGTAAGAATAAGTAATATCACAAATTGAATCCCTGAAACTTCTTTTTTTGGTACAGCTCGAAGAGACAGAAGATTAGAGGAGGGCAGATGAGATGACACTCAAAGCACTGATAGTATAAACCCGGTACTTCAATTGGAAGCTATCACAAACTAGATGCTTACAGTCCTTTTTTCTTCTTTTTTTTTTTCTCTTTTTTTTTTATTTTTTTTTTTTTTTTTTTTTTTTTTTTTTTTTTTTGTTTTTTCTCTCCCAGTGCTTTAAGTAAGAAATACATCTAGAAAGAAGATATTCTCTAGCCTAGAGGAAAGAGAACAACTAGGATGAAAGGTATTACTAATCTTGATATAGTGAGAGAGGATGATAGAATGTCACTAGTATTCTAGTCCGGTTAGAACCATGGGAAGATTAGAATGACTTCACTAGGAACCTCATTAAAGATAGATAGCTACCTTAAGAAGGGAGGCTTACACCAGTCAAATGATTTTCTAAATCCCTTAGGGTGAGGGGGATCCGGGGGAAAGGAAGGGCCTTTTTCAAGTTTTCAAGAAAGAGATTAGATCCCTAAGGGGAGGAAAAAATTAAGGGGGAGTCATCTCGAAAGACGCAAAAGATCTGTTATTAGCTTATTTATAAGCAGTCGAAGATCCTTAAAAGCCTTTCTTTTTGGCTTACGGCTTACTTGCCTTTTTTTTATTAAAGCCTATCTATATAGACAGACATAGACTGAGGGCATTCTCGGCATCCATGCTCCTGGCAATGGCAAGATCCGAGATGTCAGTTCTTGAAGACAAGCCTCAACCTTATTCTGACTCCTACTAGGGCAATCAGGTTCAAGTTAAGCCCGAACAGCTTAGTTTTCCACTTCTCTTCCGACACAAGCTTCTTTGCCAAGCCTTCCCCATCAACAGGAAATCTAGTAAGAAAGGCAAGGGTTCTCAACCACGGGAAGGGGGGAGGGGGAAGGATCACAGGGCCAAGATTGAAAGTCAGGGTCGGTGATCAAAGGGAAAGAGAGGAAAGGGGCAACTCAAATAGAAATAATTAATACATCCTGATTTCGACTTTAAAGAGAGGATACCCTAGCTAGAACCTTATCTAAGTTGACTTCGTTGGAAGTACCAATACCCACTGCTACTAAGAACCTAACTTCTTTCTCCCTTTAGGACAAAGATCCATTACTATGTTGTATCAGTACTTTCAACTATGATTCTATGAGACTTCCCACAGAGTAAGTAGGCATAAAGATGGGTTAGATTACAGTGGAAAGCGCAGACAGCAGGAAGGATTTCCGGCAATGGATTAAGCTGACACCTCTCTTTGATGAAGCGTACTTCCATGTCTAATTTATAACTAAACCGGTAGTCTTTGACTGGTTTATAGGCCGGTTTCCTTCTCTTTATCAACCAAACTACTAGCTTACAGGTTGGCTGGCTGGCTATTCTATCAACCCTGTGCCAAATAGTGGGACTTTCATTTCGAAAAATCCGCTAGTCTTCCTAACAAAAGAAGTCAAAGATGTTTTAGTTACTGCAACAGCCTTCCATTACAAGAGTTTACGCTTTGAAAGTGAGGCATATCAGTGGTTTACGGATATCTTACTATAAGTTCTTTCTAATAAAGCAAAATCTTTTGAAATAACTCGGAATGCTAAAGGACCCTTTCACTTTCTAGCGAATAGAATAGGAATCTGTGAAGGTAAAACGGAGGTTCTTATGAGCATCCCAATGGATAGAGGGCTGAATGTATCATGAATTAGAAGGGGATAGCCCCGAAATCCCTTTACCCCTTCAAGCGCAAGAAACTCCCGGTAGTGTAAGCATGTCAATGGAGTTCCCAAAGAAGTCCTTTTGCTTACTGGTACTCCTGTCCTACCCCTGCTGGAACTAGACCAGTGACCGAAAAAGAGTCGCTCTCCCATGTTCTCCTTAATTGTGGTCTTACTTCTTATTCGGTAAAAAAAATCCGTAGCCTCAGAGAGAGGAAAAAGCCCTTTCACGCTACAAACAGCCCAAAGCCCCCCCCCCCCCCCTCCTTTTCCCTTTATTTTTTTTTTTTTCTTTTATCGGTATCGTAAGCCCTTTCACGTACAGCCTCTTTTCCTGCTACACGCGGAACACTGTACTCAGGGTTCCAAACCTCCAGTGAGTGACTATAAACGATTATGTCATCGAGGTTTTCCTGGTCAAGGTAAGGCTTTGAGTTATCCATTTAAGTGCGGAACAAGACCTGAATTAGGATGATATTCATAGAGCGGTTATTGTGTACGTTATGGAGTCTCCACTCCATGTTGAAAGCTCTTTTGTTCAAATAGCAAACCTGAGCCGTTTGAAAGTCTTTCCCAATTAGACTAAGCGTTTTAGAATTCCTTTTTTTTTTTTTTTTTTTTTTTACTTCTTTCAAAGGGGAATGAATGGAATGAAGAAAAGAAGAGAGGAGGAAAGTGGTTCACTGGAGTTTGTCTCTTGAAAATGGTTATTATCTTGAAGGTCTTTTTCTCTATTTTATTTCATGGTATTAAAGCCAACAAACAAGAGAATTAGGCTGTTAAAAAAAGAACCCCAAACCCGCTTGTTTAGAGAAGAAAAAAAACTGTTTCCTGTCCTTGCTTTTTCCTTTTTTGATTATTTTTATGGGGACTATAGAAAAGGGGGAAAACCTTGTTTAATTAATTTTTGGGGGGCCCTTATTCACAACCCCCCATTCTTTGGTAGATCCTAACACGAATTATGTACACTACACAATGAGGATCACAATCATTGATACAGTTTGGATACCAAGCTATCTTATCAATATATTTATATAAAAAGCCTTCGATGTAGTGATTTGTGATACAATCCTATTTGTTTTGTTCATTACTAAAGAATCCTATAAAATCTTTCTATTTATCCTTTGAATTACTCATATATATATCCTATGAATTTCATTTCGCACCGAAAACTATTCTAGGAGAAGTTCGAATCCGTTCCGTTCGGATATTGATCGGTCTTGGTTTGACATGGTTTACGCGTTACTGGTTCCCGGAAGAGTTAATATCTCCATTAGCTAAACCCTTTCTTATTCTTACCTTGCCTTTGGACTCGTATTTTGTTCGTACGCAATCAACGGAGGCCTCCCCGACATATCTTGCAACGTCTTCAATAGCATGCTCTTACTTCGTCTTTCCCTTAATAAGTCATCAAATTTGGTGCTTTTTGATCCCCAGTTGCTATGGGGAACAAAGGACGAAATACAATCGATTCCTCCATTTAAGTGGTTCTCGCTTCTCCTTGTTCCTGTTCCTAACTCCTCCCCGGGTAGTTCCCAATGTTTGGCACTTTCCATACTTGATGGGTGCAACATCAACAAATTCGCTCATGATCAAGTTACAACCTAAGATCTATGACCATATTATGTTAACTGTTCGTATTTCGTTCATTCCATCGGTATGCTCGCAGGTACCTGTAATTGTGATCCGTTTGCCAGAACCAAGGGGTCTTTCTGTGGAAACCTCCACGAACAATCGTCGTTTTTTGATGGTTTTTCCGCTTCTCATAGCTGCTCTTTCCACACCTCCGGATATCTGGTGCCAAATCGTCGCCCCTTTCCTTATTTTTTCGATAATAGAGTTGGCTATCTCTGTGGCATCGATTGTACAAGTTCGTGAAGAGGGCTGGACGAGTGGAATGAGGGAGAGCGGCTCGATCGACAAAAAAGAATAGTAGCCCCCTAGAACCTGGCAAAAGTTCATTATTCATTAATTCATGGGGGGAAATTTCCCGGAAGGC
>CM067173.1:57663194-57670347 GCA_034093135.1 Erigeron breviscapus
CAAAGAGAAGTTGTAGCAACGAGCTACTAAGGAGTGACTGTGTTGAAGCTTCAAACGTAGGGCTCGCGACGACTTCGAGCGAACCCAACCCATTTGAGGTGACTGCTGCTGCTTTCGATGCCGAAGACACAACAGTCGGTACTGCTAGGGACTCCTTTTTGGCACCGGGATAGGGTGGCGCAAAGCGAGTTCTACCATTATTATTATTTTATACGTAATTATAAGAAAGGGGTGCTAGCAGGATAGTGGAAGCCAGTCGACTGATATGGAGAGGTGCGGAAGGTTGAGATAGCAGAAATGAAAGTCCCTTCAAACGCGTTTTTATGGAGTTCGACGACCGTCTCGGAATGCTAAGATTGAAACACTCCTAGCCCCACAGCTCTTTGTGTTGGGGCCGGACGAGATAACCATTTCATACCTCCCCTGATTTTCAATTGTCAGTTGCCAAGGTTTGCCTTCTACAGCTTAATTCGCAGGCAGCAGAAAGTTTTGTGTCAGCAGCTCTACAGAGCCAGGGATACTGTCCCATAAATGGGAATAGGTCCATACGATCGAATAGGGTCTCTGCCAACCAGTGAGGAAGTTAGTTGGAAGTCCTTATTGCGTGTCAGGCTGGAATTTATAGTTATTATCCGGTCAAATGGAGAATTGAAAGGTGGGTCTTCCTATTCCCGCTTATGAAGGCATATGCCGGCCATCACTTATATTTATCGGATGGGTGGGCGAAGGTATCTTCTCTCTTCTTTCATGGGGTCTCCTATATAAATCTAAGCCCCCGTTATTTTCATAACCGAAAAAAACCATTTTCCACGAAAAAAAAAAACTTTTTTTAATTTTTGGGGCTCCGTTACTTTGCCCGGAGTGAGTGGGCCTCCAGACAGGCTTAGTTTGAACGTTGAACCTGTCAACTGAATGTGTTCGCTTAACCTCAGAAATAGCCGACTACTTACTTCAATTGCTCAAGGGCTTGGGTCAGAAGTGTATTGCTACCATCCGGCCTCGAGACAGAACTAAGGCTATCCCTTCTGGGTTCAGTTTTATGCTTTGCTTTGCTTCCGTCTTTCTGTCTTACTTGGTTGACTTCAACAAGGCTTGATAGTTCAAGTAGTAAAGGAGGTAAGAGGCCTAGAAAGGTTCTCGCTTTTCGCTCTCAAGAGGAGAAAGAAATCCAGTGTTAGCATCCGCTGCAAAAAGATCTTCTTTGACTCATTTATGAAATCATCTGCTGTTGGCATATCATCTCTTGGTATATACCTTCTTCTTTTCCCAGTAGCCGGTGCAGAAGACGAGAGGGACCTAAGCGCAGCATCTCATTCCTCTCTTTTCATCTCCAAGAACTCCTACTCGAGCAGGGTAGGGAAAGAGCGCTTACTTTTACACCGACTAGGAGAAAAGAGTAAGGGCTGATTCAACTAGCACTGGTTACGTCCTTCTTTCAAACATAGTCTGATTGAACACTATGAAAATCTTTCATTCGGCAAGAGATTCAATAGAAACTGGCATCCTTTCTAAATATGCTCTTGCTTTCAAGGTGAGAGAGACTTGGGAAAGAGGCGGCGAAGATCAAACCTTTCGGAAAAAGCGAGTCAGTGTAGTGCCCCTCAAAAAACACCCGGTTCTTTTTTTCCATAAAAGAACATTTTAATTCATGGGGCATTTAAGGGCCTTTGGCCTATCCCTGGATTAGGTCAGTTAGTGGTATACAATCCAAAAGAAGGAATCATAGTAGCAGCCTCCGGTATCCGGTAAAGGGTAAAGGAGCGCCTATTAGTATAGTATACGGCCTTGGAACCAGCCAATTCGCTTACATTGATGACACTGCTAACAACGGATCCTTTGAAGACAGATAGTAATAGATCTTGATTTGCCTTCAATAAATAAATGGACGGAATACTCCACGCACGGGCAAGCCGTCAAGATGGATGATGAATAAGGGAAACTCCTAACTCGGTTGAATCCTGCGACTGGAAGGGCACGGACGGATTAAGGGAGGGAAGGAAGGAGTTGTGAAATAAAAGAAAAAAAACCTTATGCTGGACTCGGCCGCTGGTGCTTATTTTTAACTGAAATCGCGTTGTGGGGAAAGGGGAATGGCTTTTGTTCCAATCATCCGCTGTCTCCATATCCGTTGTTCAAATAGCAGCTGCTTGGCTTGGAAGGGTTTCATGAATGGAATCTGCATCCCTTGCGCTATAAGCGATGTTTTTTTAAACCAGTGCTATGTTTGCAATAGACGGTGCCGCTGTTGAATCAGATATGGCACTTGAGTGAGTGGCATATCGAAAAGATTCATATGCCTCGAACAAGAGAAATGTCTTTTGAATGGAAGGCACCTATTGTGAGGGAATGGTCTTTTGCAAGACTAAGGGCTTAGAGAGAAAGCAAGGAATCCTATTAGAGTGATGCAAGTCAGCCTATAAGATGAAACCGAAGATACTAAGCCGGAGTTCGTAGGCGGGGAAAGGGCTAGGCCCCGCCGACCACACGAACACCACGCTATTCTTAAAAGAAAATTTTTTTAGTGGGTTTTGCCCCGCACAAAAAGGCATGCGCAACTCCGATCCAAAAAACCCTTAAGCTTAACTTCTCCATTTGACTTGTCCAGTATTTCAGAGTTCGTATATCAAAAAAGTTAAGTCCCTCTTTTTTTTCTAGGGAGGGTAACTGTAGTAGCGAGAGTAGTAAGAAGGCTATCTCTTCAGCTTTGTCCAATCATTCCGCTTCTAACCGTTAAGCCCTCTTTCATCAAGAACATGAAAAGCAGTTAAGTAGCCGGGTTAGATTAATTGTTATGGTAGATCCAATCGCTGTCACTATACTATTTATTATTAGTTCAGTGCGCTTTCGAGGTAAAGTGTGAACGGCAGGGCTTATACAGGTAGGGCCTCAACGTCCATAGGGAATTTTTCTCATGGTTGCAACTCGAGATTCCCTTCATACGAGACATCCATTTCAATTGAAAGCGAAGAGCGGCGACTTACTATCAGGCGAGCAACAACTACATTTTATCATTTTGATAATAGATTGAAAACCGAAAGACAATCCTAGGTCCGAAAAGAGTCAAGCATACTTGTTGGCTACCCGTTAGCCTGAACCTGCTACTTCGGCTTACACATTCTATTGATATATCTAGAAAGCATCTGACTTTCGGGAAGAAGAGGTATTACCGAAGGCTTCGTCGCTTTCCTTCCCTAGCCGGAATAAATCCATTTCTTTTGTCTGTAAGAGAAAACTTATTCCATGAAATAGGAGCGCAGCGGAGTCATGAACAAACAAGAATAGCCACTTCCTTATCTACGCTATTGACTTTCCTCCCCTCGTGGGAAGTAGTCTCCCTTCTAAGGTCGGTCAACGGTAGTCTCCCTCCTAAGGTCAGTCGACAGGTAGCACTTCTCCGATTTCTGTTCTAGAGCGAGAAGGGAAAGAATTTGCCACCACTGACTATTCCCTCCTTTTTATGGGGGCTTATAAGGGAAAGAGGGATCTACGGTTTAAGGCAAAGGAACAAGGCAGTGCCCAACAAAGCAACCCTTAAAGCTATTCCAACTATTTATTGAGGATTGGTTAGGTTTTTAGTCTTTTTTTTGATTATTTGAAAAGGACTAGGGGGAAAAGTGAAGGGGACCCATAGGCCCTATTAAAGCTCTTCTTTTAATTGGGCTTATACGTTTGCACTGGACAAAAAAAACTTTGGGGAAAGGGAAATGAAGATTGGATTATTGTAGCAAAGAACCCTAATTCTAAAAGCCCAGGAATTTCAAAAAAAGCATGGGCCACGGGGAAGTGGGAAAGGGGGTGGCATTGAAAGTTAAGAATCCAGCGGATCTCCCAGGAAAAGCCAGACTTGTCTTGAAATTCATGTTTCCATTTGCTTGAGACTGCTTGAAAGCTAATCCTGCCTTCCTTCTAGCTTGACTGACAGCAATTCCACCGCGGAAGGATCCACGAAAGCCCTCGCTTGCTACAGCTTTCTAGCTACAGATCTCCCATCTTCCATCTTCATCTACCTATCATGACAAGGAAATTCATCTAGCATTAGTGGGACTATCGTTCACTGCCTTCCCTCTGATCTACCAGCTTAAACCCTGTGTTTCTTCCTACTATTGTTCACTTCCACACCTCTGATCTACCGGTTGAGCTCCCTTCCCTCTCTTCCGTTCTGTCTGATAGTCATTCCCCGCGCTTCTTCTGGCTTCAGTCAGTATGGTTGCTTCCTTGGTTCAGCCTCTCTTTCGGTTAAAAAGATCTGTATGCCCCTGGCCTTCCTATTGGTTCACCAACCCGCCATTCAGTACCGTCCGCATCCGCTGTCACAGGTTTTGAACCCTTAGACGAGTCTCGCTTGGAGTAGTACTCTGTACTCTCCACTACTTGTAATGTCCATTTTACTATTTATAAGCCTACTTGCCAACAATGCCGCATTAAAAAAACGCCCCGATTCTTTCCCAATGGCGGGACGTTCTTTTGCTCCCCCTATATGGGTCATCAGTTCGAGTGGCATCCGTGTAGTCAGTACCACTTGTTTCTGTCTCGGACGACTCTTGCCTAGATAGCTCAGGCCGTACCGCCACTGGCGCTTGCTTTCCGTGCGTGGGCAGGGTCCCTTCGGAAGACGAAGCCAGTCCAGATTCCAGAAACACACAAGCTACGACTTTCTTCTTCGGACCCTCGCAAACTATGGTTACAGCTCCAGAGACCGAGTCGATCCTAGCTTCCCTCCACCTCAGCTTGCCTTCTTTCTTTGCCTCTCTATTCTATGTCCGTTGCTTATTCCCCTCTACTGTGCGGGTGCTAAGACTTAGGCGAAGAATTCAATGAATCAGGTCGCTTGACCAACCCGAGCCTTCGAGCGGGGGGGCCTTATTAAAAAGTTTCTTTCTTGATTTGGGGCTAAAAAAAAAACATTTTCCTTTCGATGGGAACAAGCCCGGACCGACAAAGGGGAAGGCACGCACCGGGAAAGAGCCCTACTTTTCTTTTCTTTCATCATAAGCAGCGGGCATAGGTATAAGATATAAAGGGGGGAATCCCCCCACCCTTTTCCTGGTTACTCTAATTCAGCTACTTCTAATTTTGGAGTTGGTTTTCTATAGGTTTGGGAACAGGTTTTTTCCGGGGCCTTCCACTTTTGCGGCGTGGTTCAGGGAAAACTATTGGAATGACGGAAAGGACGAAAGAGAACTTATTTAGACGAATAGTGTGCCGATGCCATTACCCCCCAAAAGCCTACATTAGCAGTGCGGGTGAAATCAGACAGAAACCAAGTCCAAGAAGACCGAGGAGGCCTTGGGGTAATAGAACAAGGGAGGAAGAAAGGAAGGAGCTTCGGCTCCAGTTCCGCAAAGGTAGACTTTTTCCAGGTTAGCTAGAGAGAGCGATATTCATCTTTTATAGCTTGTTTACCGGAGGCCTCGTTTTCAGGTTTGATAGAATAAAGAAGTAGAATAGATCTCTCTTCTTAAAGTATACAACACTTCCCGCAAGGTTCACACCGCGGAAAAGGTTAAACGTCGTCTCTGTCAAATAAGCTATGAGACTCTGGTAATACCTGTTGCTGATCCTCATCTTGTACTTGTGAACAGCAGCAGAGGCCGCATATGATAAGTTATTCCAGAATCAATGTGAATATCGCGCCGAATAGGAGACTTCGTTGCACAATCGTGAGTCCCTTGAATATAGAGACAAGTTTGACTTGTAAAAAAAGACGTGAGTGTCCCTAAAACTATGCCCTTGTTCTAATAGTAAAAGCTCGCTATAAATCCAGTTTCTAGTATATAGATAGAGAGTCCCTAGCCCGAGAGACTAGTTCTCTCCAGTGTCTTTGACAACTATATACGAAAGAGTACGATAACAGGCCTTTCAGTGCCATCGAAAGAGCCTAACGCCTATATCCTACCAACCCCAATCTGCACGTCCGAAAGGGACCCTCTAATTCTATCATTCAGAAGCCTCAGGACCGTATCCATGAGGGTACAAAGATTTTTTTGAGGCTAGCAACCGATAGCAACTGTAGCATTAGGATCGACATTGTAAGATTTTCGGGTTTTTAAAGGTTTCCCTAACTTAAAAAACCGTATTGAACCTTATAAAACTATTGATAGTTTGGGGACTAAAAGTTAAAGCATTTTGGGACATTTGGAAGGGCTTTAAACTTGTTCTTTCAAAAAAACAGGTGGTCAGGCTAGTACGGAAGTCGGGATTTTGATTCACATCACTGTATCTAAAACAGTTTTCTTCATCCCTTCAGATGGCTTACGGAGGTATTCCGAAGCCACCCGAATTGTTGCCTGTATCAGTCTCCCTCAATCGATCAGGGTATCCTCGTATCATCCCTCGATTTCATCGCCGGATGATGATGCGGAAGGATGACCGGGCGGACGTTTTAGTTAAGCTCTATCTGTCTCTCGGGACTCGATCGAGTCATTCTTGTGTGTACTTGTCATTCGTAATGGTTTTAGTAACTCTTTCTTGCTTTCGTCACTTTTGTCATTTCAGGTTAACTAGTTCTGTTAAATTCAAAAAAACTTTTTTCCACTTTCTTGTACCTGGGCCCACTAGTTTCAAATGGTAAATCTCGGGTTTTCATGGGCATGTTAAAAAAAAAAGGACTCTATCCGGCTTTATTAGTTCATTCCTGGCACTTCGGCGCATGTCTTTGATCAACACCGGTTCCGTCACTCGTATCTGCTTGAACCAGTACTTCCTTTCTGCCGTTCCTAGGGACCACCCACTCCCGTTCCTTGGTTGTTGGTGTATTGGCTCTTTAGTTTGGTTCCCGGTCAAAGCCGTGAAAGCAAGATAGGGTGAACACATATGTATCGTAATATGGGTATGAGTATAGTATATGTACAAACAGGTAAGTGAACTACTCCTTCGACTGGTCTGCCCGCCGTTTGGGGGCCTACATCGACTAGGCCTCCCGCTGACTGAGGGAAGCGATCTGTCTTAAACAAGAAGATTTTCCGGGTGAACAATTGGAGGATGGGCATTGGTTTGAATGAAGTGGATAGGGGGGGAGAAGGAAGGAAGAAATTATTGTACGTATGATTATGGGGTCGGTACGATACACATATGGTGAACAGTCAAAGCGAGGGATGGGGTCTAGTTAAATACGATATGGGGAGATATGGGATACAGCTAATGTCGATAAGGA
>CM067173.1:57671347-57707296 GCA_034093135.1 Erigeron breviscapus
GCCATAAAATTATTCATATTGAATCTAAGGGTCGACGCATCGAACCCTTGTGGCCATTGAGCACTGGCCTTGACTACCTTAGATGGTTTATATTCGAAAGCAATTAAAGATTTGACTACTTTAGCCATTATATCTGCAAGGGAAAACTAAAAGTGAAAGATGAATTTAGAGGTTTTGGAGTTATGAAGGAATAAGAAGTAGAGAGAGAGAATGATGATTGGGAGTAAATGTAAGGAGAAGTAAATGAAGGAATTGTTTTGGGAAGGGTATTTATATTTATGATGGAATACAAAGGTTTTTCCAAAAATAAATAAAATAAAATGATTTTTGAAATTCAAACCCAAAAATGAAATATTATTCAAATGAAATCAGTTTTGATCGGGTTTGAAGTCCGAAAATAATTTTTTGGTACACGTCCGCATTTAATGCAACGACGGCTATGACCCCACATTTTCACAAAACTTTTCAACACTTTCAAGAAAAAGTGATCATTACTTTCCTTTTACGGCGCAACTTGTGTGTCACGTCAGCCAAAAACATCATTATTTAAACGTTAAACAGTAACCTTCACGTGTTCACTCAACGACCAAGTATCAAAATACATTATAAAGGACAGACTCATTTCAGAAATGATATACAAAATCTGAGCATGATCAGAATCAAGAAATCTGAGCCATCTCAGTTTACACAATTATTCTGAAATCATTTCAGAAATTCTGAAGCATTTCAGTCAAAATATTTTTCTGAAAGCAAAGTTCCCCCTTAGAGAAAAATTCTTTTTAACATAAAAATATTTTACACTTCCCCCTGAGGTGATGCTATACAGGATTTAGCATACCCAATTCACTGATGAGATGTTTAAACGTTTTGACATCCAAGGGTTTTGTAAAAACATCAGCGAGTTGTTTATCAGTGGGAATGAAATGAAGCTCAATGTCACCTTTAATAATGTGATCTCTAATAAAATGATACCTGAGGTCGATATGCTTGGTTTGGAGTGCATGACAGGATTGTGAGAGATGGCAATGGCACTGGTGTTATCACAAAATATTGGAGTCTTTGTATACTTAACACCATAATCAGTTAGTTGGTTCTTCATCCACAAAATCTGAGCGCAGCAACTGCTGCAGAAATGTATTCAGCTTCAGCTGTGGAGAGTGATACTGCAGTCTGCTTCTTACTTGTCCAACTAACCAATTTGCCACCTAGGAAATGACAACCACCTGTGGTACTTTTCCTATCTATCGTATAACCTGCATGATCAGAATCTGAATAACCCATTAGATCTAGACTTGAGCCTTTGGGATACCAAAGACTAAGTCTGGGGACACCTTTAAGGTATCTGAAAATCCTTTTCACCAGCATTTGCGTGTGCATCTCTGGGATCAGACTGAAATCTTGCACAAAGGCATGTTGCAAACATTATGTCAGGTCTACTAGCAGTTAAGTACATGAGGGATCCCACCATACCACGATATTTGTGGGATCCACTTGTTTTCCATTGGGATCTGAGTCCAAAGTTAATGGTGCAGAAATAGGAGTATCTTTTGATGAGACTGAATCAAATTGATATTTCTTTAATAAGTCTCTGACATATTTTTTCTGATTTATAAAAATACCATCACTGGTTTGTTTCACTTGAAGACCTAGAAAATATGTCAGTTCGCCCATCATACTCATTTCATACTCAGATGACATTATTTTAGAAAACTGTTCACACATTTTGTTATTTGTAGACCCAAACACAATATCATCAACATAAACTTGTACAAGTAAGATATCATTTTTATCATGCAATATGAATAAAGTGTTATCTATTGCACCCCTTTTAAAACCATTTTTCAGAAGATGTTTAGTAAGAGTATCATACCAGGCTCTAGGTGCTTATCTCAGACCATATAAAGCTTTATTCAGTCTGTACACCCAATGAGGTCTTTCTTCATTTATGAACCCTGGTGGTTGATGCACATACACAACATCTTCCAATTCACCATTCAAGAATGCACTTTTAACATCCATCTGATAGACTTTCAACTCATGATGAGCTGCAAAAGCTAAGAAAATTCTGATAGCTTCTAGTCTAGCAACTGGTGCAAAAGTTTCATCAAAGTCTACTCCTTCTTCTTGTGAGTAACCCTTTGCAACAAGTCTTGCCTTGTTTCGAATAACATGACCACCTTCGTCCATCTTGTTTCTGAAGACCCATCTTGTCCCAATTGGTTCTTTCTTTAGATTACTGGGACAAGGAACAAGTTCCCAAACATTGTTCCTCTTAAACTGATTGAGCTCATCTTGTATGGCTTCAATCCAGCTAGGGTCGTTCATAGCCTCGTCAATCTTCTTTGGTTCTATTAGAGATAAGAAGCTGACATTTAAGCATTGATAGCTTGTGGCTCTTCTGGTCTGAACCCCACTAGTGGAATCCCCAATGATTTGCTCGATAGGATGTGCTTTAGTCCACTTAGTGTATTGGCCAGGATGAACTATGATATCAGTGCAAGAACTCCTCTGAGATACTTCAGAAGGTGCTTCAGAAAAGACTACCTCAGTCTCATCATCTTCCTCCTGCAGATCATGATTTGCATCATGAAACTGTTCAGATTGGGGTACTTCAGTTGAGCCTGATATCTGAGGTGAAGCAGCATGTACATCTGATCCAATAGTCAGTTCAGAAGGTAGTTTAAAACTGACTGGAGGATAAAATGGAATGTTGCTACACTTGATTATTCTTGGTTCTGAACTGAAATGTTCAGAAGCAGATTTAGGTGACTGGTCAGATTCAGCTGTCACACCCGCCAGATCCGGGGCATGACGTACATGGATTCACAACACAAGATATACTGAACGACACAAAACGTTGTTGTTTTAAAATACATTTATATAAAAGCATTGTTCACAATTTATATTACAATTTATGAAAGATATTATTCTTGAAAACATTTATTTAATATTAAACAATATTAAACAGTAGACAGAGACTTTAGCAAATTGACTTGCCTTTACTAGAGTCTGAGGGTAGGCCATGGTCCAGTATGTTGTATGCAGCGGAAAAATGTCCCATATATAGAGTATCGTCTAGTTACCTGAGAATACATGCTAAAATACGTCAACATAAAGTTGGTGAGTTCCATAAGTTTTTCATATAGAAAATATAGTTTCACAAAATGCCAGAGTTCAGTGTGATCATTGCCTTACCGCAATGTCAAGTAGTTATGATACAATATAAAGCAAAGAGTATCATAGATTTTCAATAAAAATATAGAGTATGAACCACAAGATTTAAAGTAACTATTTGATCACACAATGGATCAAATAGAATATAAGAGTAGATATTGTATACATCAAGTTCTAAGCTCATGAACCGAAAAACAAAAAAAAAAAAAAACAAGACTTAAAGTAACCATTTGATCACACAATGGATCAAACATAAGCAAGAGTTGAAACTGTATACATCAAGTTCTAAGCTCATGAACCGAAACTAGACAAGTGTGTGTTTATTTGCCTCCAGAGTAGGTACCTTGTTCAGGGTACCCTAAGCTTTCCAAATATAATGCATCCGTATCCAGTTGGTATGACCAACACGATTGGGGGTGCCTACCCCAATAGTACTATTCAATAAACCCACGTTTATGTTTCCATAATTAATCGTTCATGATGGTGAGGACTTTGAGTGAACAGAGCAACTTAGAATCAACCATATATACATTTCTGAGTACTTGTGTTCATCATAACAGTAAAGAGTTTGTATTTTACCCCGAAGGTAAAATAAATAAAGTGGAGTTACAAAATATATAATATAATATATATATTTGTAAATATACATATAAGTATATAACTTTGAAAATATACATATAAGTATAACAAACAGTTTTCATGCATGTATCTCAGCCCTAATATATAAAAGAGTTGAAAAGGGGATTATGGAAACTCACATAGTATATTATATATCATATAGTTTTGCAATTGTTCTTCAAAGTTTCGTATATATATAACATAAAATAATTATTATGCATGTATCTCAGTCCCGAAATAAATCATATAAAAGAATTAAAAAGGGGAATATGGAAACTCACCTTAGTGATAATAGCAGAAATCAAGTAGATGAAATAAGACTTGTATAGTTATACCAGAGAGTATTTAGAAGAGAATATGTAGTGGTGTGTGTTTTAAAGTTTAATATCGTCTGTTATTTATAGGCGAACGAATTCATTCGTTTGATTATTATATTAATAAAATAATCCATCGATTTAGAAAAAAGAAAACGTCTTCAACGAAATTTCTCGTTTATATTAATATTATTATTATAATTATTATTATATTATAAAGTTAATCATGAATAAGGGGTATGTATATATATAGTATTCTTTTGTCCATATCTCTAGTGAACTAAACCCGTGATTCATAATTTATGAATTTTAAATTATAAAGTAGATAAAAGTGTGTTTCCCACTACCTCTTGGACGTTTCTAATGATAGATTTCTTTTATACTAGTAGTATATATTTATACATTGTTTTAATCCTAAATTATGCATACGGGCTCCTATTGAGAAAATTCAAGTTTCTATAAGATCAGAAAATTAAAATCTACAACTTTCATTTTAATAATTTTTACTCAACTAACCCCTGTGAGCGGGTTTTGGACGTTTATATTATAAGAATAAAGTATGAAAGCGATGTTTACTATTCAACACTATTTACTTTTGAAATTATTCGGAATCAGAAATTCAAAGTCGTAGGAATGATTTGACGTGGGTCCCATGTGGGTCCTACCGCTTTATTATTTTATTTTATTACCTTTTTACAATTTACTTTCTACCTTTACTATTTATAATTTACTTTTACCTTTACTATTACCATTACTATTCACAGTCACTATTCATGGTACTATTCACAATCACTATTCATGAATGCGGTTTCTGAATACGATTACTATTCACAGATACGGTACTATTCATGTATATGGTTACTATTCACGAATACGGTACTATTCATAAATACAGTTATTGTTAGTATAAGTATGAAAAAGTATTTCCAAGCAACTCTCAAATAACTATTTGAGTTCTTGGCATTAATTTGTCCATGATTTATCCAAAGAATATTTGTTCAGTTTATTATGTCATAAAATGTTTGTTCGTATTGCTTGATCTATAAACATTTAAGTAGTATACATAATAGTAAATTTATCAACCTGAAATTTTGGCGGTTGTCACATTCTCCCCCAGTTATTTAAATTTCGTCCCGAAATTTAGCACGTGTGGTCGGAATGTAGGGCTTTTTCGAACAAGTGAGGATACTTTTGTTTCATTTGATCCTCACGTTCCCAGGTAAACTCAGGACCTCGCTTTGAATTCCATCGGACTTTGACAATAGGAATTTGACTCTGTTTCAACTGCTTGGCGTCTCTATCCATAATCTCTACTGGTTCTTCAACAAAGTGCAGCTTGTCATCCATTTGAAGTTCTTCCAGTGGAATAATTTGTATTTCGTCAGACAAACACTTTTTCAAGTTTGAGACGTGAAACACATCGTGTATATAGCTAAGTTCTTGTGGCAGTCTAAGCCTATAAGCTACTGGACCAATTCTTTCTAGTATTTCGAAAGGTCCAATAAACCTAGGATTTAGCTTACCCCGTTTTCCAAATCGGATGGCTCCTTTCTAAGGAGATACTTTCAGCATAACCTTGTCTCCTACTTGAAATTCCAAAGGCTTTCTTCTTACATCAGCATAGTTCTTTTGACGATCTCGTGCTTCCTTTAATCGGTTTTGTATCTGTACGATCTTCTCAGTAGTCTCATGATTGAGTTCAGGACCTGTAATTGGACTGTTTTTCTTTACTGGAATTTTGTCACCTAATTCAACCCAACAGATGGGTGAACGACATTTTTTTCCCATACAGTGCCTCAAATGGTGCAGCCTTGATGCTAGTGTGGTAACTGTTGTTGTATGAGAACTCACACAAAGGCAAGTGTTTTTCCCAACCATTCCCAAAATCAACTATGCAAGTGCGCAACATATCTTCAAGCGTTTGAGTGCTCATATCTAATCGTGTACCTAGGGCTCTCTGTAGAGTCTGCCAAAATCTGGAAGTAAAATGACTATCCCTATCAGAAATAATCGAAATAGGTATTCCATGTCTTGATACTACTTCCTTTATGTACAATCTAGCCAGCTTGCTCGTTTTATCAGTCTCTTTTATGGGCAAGAAATGTGCAGACTTAGTGAGTCGGTCTACAATTACCCATATCGTATCACAACCATTAGCAGTCTTCAGTAACTTTGTGATAAAGTCCATGGCTATACATTCCCACTTCCACTGGGGAATCTCTGGTTGTTGTAGCAATCCAGATGGCTTTTGATGCTCTAACTTCACCTTTGCGCATGTTAGACATTTGCTAACATAGGTGGCTATGCCAGCTTTCATGTTAGGCCACCAGTATAATTCTTTTAGTCCATGATACATCTTATCTGATCCAGGATGTATCGAATATCTTGACATGTGTGATTCGTTCATCACCAAGTTTCTTAAATCTCCATAGCTTGGTAGCCAAATCCGGTTAGAAAAATACCGGGTTCCATCAGGTCTAACTTCAAATTGCTCTTCCATCCCCCTCAAAGCTTCTTCTTTGAGATTGTCTTTCTTTAATGCTTCAAGTTGAGCTTCACGAATTTGGGAAGTAAGATGAGTATGAATGGTCATATTTAAAGCTCGTACTCGAAGTGGCTTTACTCTTTCTTTACGACTTAAAGCATCTGCTACAATGTTTGCTTTGCCCGGATGATAACGAATTTCACAATCGTAATCACTGAGCAATTCCACCCATCTCCGTTGCCTCATGTTCAAATCTTTCTGGTCAAAAATATGTTGGAGACTTTTATGGTCGGTGAATATGGTACACTTTGTACCATATAAATAGTGTCTCCAAATCTTTAGAGCGAATATTACAGCT
This sequence comes from Erigeron breviscapus, assembly GCA_034093135.1. NCBI lineage: Eukaryota > Viridiplantae > Streptophyta > Magnoliopsida > Asterales > Asteraceae > Erigeron > Erigeron breviscapus. The sequence continues at coordinate 57,678,297 of CM067173.1, forward strand.
CCTAGTTCAAGATCATGAGTCGTGTAGTTCTTCTCGTGCACCTTAAGTTGACGCGAGGCATAGGCTATCACCTTATCTTTCTGCATCAACACATCCCAATCCTTGATGAGATGCGTCGCAATATACCACAAAATTATCCGTTCCTTCGGGTAGTGACAAAATCGGAGCACTACAGAGCTTCTCCTTCAGTAATTGAAATGCTTTTTCTTGTTTATCTTCCCAGGCAAACTTCTTGTCTTTTTGAGTCAACGACGTTAAAGGTTGGGCTATCTTAGAAAAATTCTCGATGAATCTTCTATAATAGCCAGCAAGACCTAAAAATTGTCGTATTTCTGTTGGTGTTTTCGGTGCTTCCCAGTTCTTAATAGCCACTATCTTGGCAGGATCTACATGAATTCCTTGACTATCAATGACATGGCCTAAGAATTGTACTGTACGAATCCAGAATTCGCATTTTGAAAACTTTGCGTACAATTCTTCCTTCTTGAGTAGTTCCAAAATTTTCTTCAGATGTACCTCGTGCTCTTCTTTGGTTTTAGAATAGATTAGAATGTCATCTATGAATACGATAACAAACTTATCTAAATATGGTTTGCACACACGGTTCATGAGGTCCATGAAAACTGCGGGTGCATTCGTCAAACCAAATGGCATCACTTCAAACTCGTAATGGCCATAGCGGGTTCTAAACGCCGTATTGGGAATGTCTTCTTCTGAAACTCTAAGCTGATGGTAACCGGATCTAAGATCGATTTTTGAGTAACAACTCGACCCTTGTAATTGATCAAACAGGTCATCGATCCTAGGAAGTGGGTACCGGTTTTTAACCGTCAACTTATTCAACTCCCTATAGTCTATACACATGCGAAAAGATCCGTCTTTCTTCTTGACGAACAAGACTGGAGCTCCCCAAGGTGAGGAACTCGGTCGAATGAATCCTTTCTCTAAAAGTTCTTGCATTTGACTTGCAAGTTCTTTCATTTCGGAAGGAGCTAATCGATATGGTGCTCGTGCCACTGGTGCAGCACCAGGTACTAAGTCTATTTTGAATTCCACCTGCCGGATTGGTGGAAGACCAGGCAAGTCTTCAGGAAAGACTTCTGGAAAATCTCGTACGATGGGTATGTCTTCAAGCCGTTTCTCCGGAGTCTTTTTCTCCGATATATGGGCTAGGATTGCCTGGTATCCCTTTCTGAGATACTTCTGAGTCTTCATGCAAGATATAATGTTACATCGTACTCCATTCTTATCGCCTTGGATAATCAACTTCTCACCGTTTGCAATTGGAATTCGAACAACTTTTCGTGACAGACTATTTCTGCTTGGTTTTTAGACAACCAGTCCATACCAATGATAATATCAAAGCTTCCTATTTCGAATGGTATTAGATCTATAGAAAATAATTCTTTTGCTAATTCTAAGGTATAACCTTGGATTATGCTTTCGACTTCGATCATTTTACCATTTGCTAATTCTACAGAATACTTAGCATCTAATGGGGTGGTATAATTGAAAGCACCCCCCCACCCCCCCCCCCCCCCCCCCCCCCCCCCCCCCCCCCCCCCCCCCCCCCCACCCCCCCCCCCCCCCCACACACCCACCCCCGCAGTGAATAATTTTATTTGACACAAAACTTCTATCGGCACCAGGATCAAATAAAGCAGAGACACAATGATTATTCAGATGAAACATACCCGTGACGATGTTTGGGTCTTGGCGGGCTTCTCCCGCATTGATCATGAATGCCCTTCCTCGAGCATTGTTGTTGTTGTTGTTGTTGTTGTTGTTGTTGTTGTTGTTGTTGTTGTTGTTGTTGTTGTTGTTGTTGTTGTTGTTGTTGTGGTTGTTATTGTTGTTGTTTCCGTTATTGTTGTTTCTCAGCTTTGGACATTTATTCCTGAAATGTCCTTCTTCACCACACTCATAACATCTTATTTTTGTTCCATTGTTGACAGTTGGATTAGGGATTCTACAGTTCTTGGCCAGATGACCAATTTTCTTGCAATTATTGCATTGTCTATGCAAAGACCGGTGTGATGTAAAGTACACCTATTGCAATATGGCCTGGTTCCTATATAACTATTATTTGATGATGGTCCTGAGGTCTGAGCAGGTCTCTTTGTCTGTTGATCCCCTTGATTCTTCCCAAAGTTATCTTCCCATCTCATTTTCTTATTGAACCCTTTTTGATCACCAGACTTTCCTTCTGTATTAGCACGAAGTTTTGCTTTGTCAGCCAAACTGTTTGCCAACCGAACCGCATGTTCGATATCAGTGGTTTCGGTAGCAGTGACCAAATCCTGAATCTTTGGTGGAAGTCCAGAAATGTACTGCTCAATCTTCTTATAATCGGGTGTAACCATGGTTGGGCAAAGAAGTGCCAACTCATGAAAGCGGTTGGTGTATTCAGATACTTCGTATCCCTTCGTCTTCAAATTATGAAATTCTACCTCCATTTTCTGAATTTCGCTCCTCGGGCAATACTTGGCTCTCATACGTTCCTTCAAATCTTCCCATGACATTGTATAAGCTGCATCAATTCCTACTGTAGTGGCGTACTCATTCCACCAGGTAAGAGCTTGATCTTGTAGTGTGCAGGTAGCATATTTTACTCGACTATCTTCAGCGCAGTTACTAACACGAAATATGGACTCCAGCTTCTCGAACCTTCGGATGAGTCCAATTGCTCCTTCAGTACCATTGTATATAATGGGTTTACATTGTTGAAATTCTCTGTAAGTACAACCTCTAGGTGTACCATTATTGGCATGATTATTGTTTCCGTTTGCGGCTTGAGTTGCAAAAGCTACTGCTATACTTTCTGCTACAATTCTAGCAATATCTGTTGCGTTCATTTCTGGTACTTCTTTTGACGGCCGGATCCTTAAATATAAATAAAGAAATTGATGAGATACTACCACATCATACCATAACCACAATTCAATAGTTATGACTAAAAGAAGTGTAAATCAAGATAAAGATAGTAGATTTAATGGATAACAAACTTTGAGATATAAACATCTCAATAATCCATTATTTTATCTAAAATTACATTTCCCAACATATACGCCGTAAATAGCAAGTAACTAGACAATATCTACTGTGACAGAGTAGATGGGGTTATAGTAGTGGCTCTCGATATAGCCTCAAACATAGCTTCAAATCTTGTTATCTTCTCCTGTAGTTCCAACACGGTGTCTTCAAGACCATGAATTCTGAATTGAGCTTCCTCCATCTCACTTTCTAATTTGGCTATTTGGCTATCCTGGTCCTTCACTTTTGTCCGCAATATGTTGGTCCTATTTCTCAATTATGTAATAAACCTTTCTGTTTGTAGCATGCGTAAGACCAAAGTAGGGACAGTGTCATGTAAGGGTTCCATAGTTAGTGCAGGAATATTGGTTGGACCTTCAGCTCTTCTGAACTGGTTGGAGTTAAGGAGTCCTTCCTCGAATCTCCATTCCGCAAGGAATCTTGGTATTTCATTTAGGTTGTTGGATCGCCGTAGCCGCTGAGCGGGTGGTTCAAGATGGATCGGTCGGAGACGTCGTGACTGTGGGCGGTTGAACACCGGGTATCTAGGCGTTCGGAACCTTCGTAGTAAAGATCGAGGTGAGCTTGAAGGGCCTTCCCCAGATGGATTTGAAAAAGTAAAAATAGGCGTAGTGCTAGTGAGGGCATTAGTGGTGACAGTAGTGTTTGGTCCAGGGACAAGCGCGTTATCAGCTTCTTCTCCAGAGTGATCGGTCTCCTCCTTTGACAGATCTAATACGCGTCGAGGAGAGTCGGGAGATACGAGTACAGGTGGAGGTGATCGGGAAATAATCTCTTCCTCACGGTCGGATAAGTATTCCACTACGAATCCCGACATTATTCTGTTGCTATATATATATATATATAATATACATTAAATTATATATTCTAAACATATATAATCAAGTAGGGATTATTCATAAAATTATGCATGTATGTGGGTGTTGTTCTATATGGGGTTATAGTCTAGGTCCATCAATTTGCTACCTAGTTCACTATAACTTGGGCTCTGATACCAATCTGTCACACCCGCCCTATCCGGGGCATGACGTACATGGATTCACAACACAAGATATACTGAACGACACAAAACGTTGTCGTTTTAAAATACATTTATATAAAACATTGTTCACAAATTTATATTACAATTTATGAAAGATATTATTCTTGAAAACATTTATTTAATATTTAACAATATTAAACAGTAGACAGAGACTTTAGCAAATTGACTTGTCTTTACTAGAGTCTGAGGGTAGGCCATGGTCCAGTATGTTGTATGCAGCGGAAAAATGTCCCATGTATAGAGTATCGTCTAGTTACCTGAGAATACATGCTAAAATACGTCAACATAAAGTTGGTGAGTTCCATAAGTTTTTCATATAGAAATTATAGTTTCTCAAAATACCAGAGTTCAGTGTGATCATTGCCTTACCGCAATGTCAAGTAGTTATGATACAATATAAAGCAAAGAGTATCATAGATTTTCAATAAAAATATAGAGTATGAACCACAAGATTTAAAGTAACTATTTGATCACACAATGGATCAAATAGAATATAAGAGTAGATAGATGGTACTACTGAAGACATCTCTATGTCGATGGTGGAGTTACTTTGCAATATATGCACTGAACTGGAGACGACCAGTTGCAGTGTGTATATACCACGTTCTAGATAGATTACTTATATAAAAGACAATAAGTAAAGAACAATGCAATAATACAAATAACTTGTAAGATAACTTGATGAGACAATATGTATTTTTCAATGTGTAATTTATTTATTGAAATTAAACAAATTACAAGGTTGATGCGGAACCAAGATAATACACGAATGTAAAATCCTAACAACCTATGAAATACAATTGATCTATACTCGGAATTTCTCAAAACAATCAAAACACTTAAAGTTGTGAAATGTTCCTTTTAGCGATTGAGAGAAGATTGCACAAGTTCACCAAGAATATTGCAGGTTTGCAAAGTGTGAAGTTATTCGTCTTTGTGAAATAACTTATATTCTTGGTTGTGCAATGACTTGTATTTATAGGCAAAGTTAACATTGGGATGTTAACTTTAGCCGTACAAATGTGGTTGAAAGCATTTAAGGAATAGCATTTAATTCCCTAAAAAGCAGTGTAAAGTCGCATGATAAAGCAACTTTACACAACCACCTTTATGTACCTTTTATTACTTAAATAATAAGATAAGGCTTATTATCCGGGTAAGGTACATAAAGTATACAAGTCAATTCTCGTAATCAGTGTAAAGCTTTGTAAGGGCTTTCCACTGATGGTCTCCAGTTTGTAACTGACTAGAATGTCAACTGGGCTTCGCTGCCATTGCCATTCTCTATCTTCCATTTGTTGTCTTCGACTTCAACTGGAATGATTCTTCAACTGGTGAGTTCTCAACTGGAGGAAGTCTTCAGTTGCGTTGACTGTACGGTGCAACTGGACTTCAATATATTTCTGGACAAATCTTCTTGGTCACCAGTTTTACTGGGTCACCAGATGCAACTGGTGACTGGTCAGTGTGAACTGGTGACTGGCCAGTTCCAGGTGAACTGGTCCTAACAAATTCCCCCTATTTGTCTAGAAATATAGTCTAAGTCTTTTCTAGTTCTTGTATCTATACAAGTGTGAACTATAGAGACTTGTTCGATTTAAATCTATCTAAGTTTCTAAGGCATTTTTATAGATCAATAAATGCCTTAGGTTTTTCTTTTAGGTTTGTTAGATTTTAATCTATTATCTACCTTGCGGTTACAAACTGGTAACTTCATTTATACAAGGAAATGGAATTTATACAAGTTACAGAATGTAAATACAAATTACAAGTAGATAACTGAAGAAAGAACTTAATGAGACGGCCCTTCGCCAGTTCTTCTTCTCTTGGCAACTGAAGAGATAGGCTGAGTATCTTCAGGGTCAATATTCAACTTTTGCTCAAGATTTTCTTTATGTTGAATCTTCCCCCTTAAAAAGTTTACCCATGCTTTCTCGAACCTATTCTTTTGTGCCTTAGCATCCAAAACATTTACCATCTCCACCCATTCGTTGAATCCATATTGCATAGCACCAGGATCATCAGTTCTAACCAGTGGCCCACCAGTATACTTAACTTCGATTTGAAAACCTTGGTGCCTGGCTTGATTGTAACATTGACACTATTAATAGTACCACTATGTCTTCTGGTTGACATGATCTGGGAGTAGTAGTTTCTAGCTTCAGATTCATTTGTGATTTTATACTCCCAGCACCAGCAGCCAGTACAGCGGACTTAATGTCTTCATTGGATACCTCGCCAGTTGATTCAACGAATGTGCTAAGGTCAGAATCTCTTGCATCTCTTGTCAGTGGTTTTCTTAGTTGTGGAATCCTTCTTCTTGGTGGATCCAGTACACTCTTCACAACCTTCTTGACATTTGCAATTCTCTTTAGAAGCCCACTAGCCCTAATCTCTTTGGCCTTCTCTACTGAAATGTTTAAGCTCCTGGCATCGAATTCAGCTTCATCCTCTTGATAGTGTCTGTCCAGTTCTACATCTAGCATTTCATTCAACTGGTCAACTATCCTAGGATCATTCTTAACCCTAACATACTCATCCTTAGTGATACCCAGTAGATTGGCATCACTCATATCCAGCAACTTAATCTGAGCAAGATGTGCCCTGGCCTCAACTTGGTTTCTTTGTTTCATTTTCTTTCTTTCTTTGATGTCATTACCAAGTCTAGCCAGTTTCTACTATCACTATCTGAAACTGGAGGGAGTATATCAGCATTACCAGTTTCCAACATTACTTCAGTGGCCGGCTGGGCAGATGCATCACCAGCTAATCCTTTACCTTTGTCCAAACCAACATTCCCCCTAACACTCTGCTCACCAGCTTCAGTACTAGTAGCCACAACCAATTCTCTTCCAAATCCAGATGGAGTCCTTCCAGGTGCAACTGGTCGTGTAAGGACTGAACTTCTTTCCCCCTTGGCAACATCTAGACCTGCCCTAATTGCTTCCCATTCAGAGGGGTGAGATGGCAACCGGTCAAGAGGCTGCCACGATTGCATGTCCTTACACTCTTTGAAGATGCCACACATCATCCTGAAGGACCTCCATAAATGGTTCGTCTCCTTGGACTGGGTCAAGACATTTGCAACAACTTGGTCTTGACCAGTTTTCAATTCATTCAAGATCTTGGAGTCCTCATCCAAACCGGAGACAACCTTATCCTTAACCTCATCATCCATCTTCTTCAGATTTTCCACTTCAGTTGTCAGTTTCTCTATAGATTGAGCATGTAGAGATACCTGGGTGTTCAAACTTTCTATGCTGCCTCTCAACTAGTTGATCTCACTGGTAAGTGGGGCCAAATCAACCTGAGGAGTGGCCAGCTTGGTGATCTCAGACATCACCCTTTCAATCAAATGCTCTTCTCTAGCACCCAACGTATCCTCTATTTTCTGACCAACCAAAGTCATCAACTGCTCTCCAAGTCCAGTTACATCTAGGCCAGGTCTTTCAATTAGTTCCTTAACCTGCCTTTCAATCTCTTTCAAGTCAACTTCTGAAGTTCTGACAGTATTTCCTAGCAAGTTGGAGATTGAACTGGAGACCTTGGAGTGAGTTAGGTCAAAGGCTTCCTTTAGAGTACAGCCAGATTGTTGCAGCCAGTGACCAACTCATTAAGCTTTCTGAACACCAAGTCTTCATTAGATGAAAACTTGTTTATCCCCAGATCGACCACCTTAATGTTTGTCAAATGATCTTTGTGGTATCTGGAGAAGGACTTGGTGTTCTTGTCAAGTGTCTTCTGAATCTCCTCCACCCTGGTAAGAAGGTTTTGGAGATCGACTTGTAGTGAGACAACTTGACTGTCCAGTGACAAAGGAGAAGGAGTCACTGGACCACTAGCAGTTACTACTGGAGCAACTGGAGGAGGCAAACTGATGGAAGTCTCCATAGTTGTCAGGCCAGCAGTTGAAGAAATTATTGGAGTGGTGGTTGAAGAAAGGACTGGAAAAACAAATTGTTGTTCATGCTGAGAATGCTCAGGTGTGAACAACGGCGACGGTGGGGGTGGCATTCTCGAGCAAGTGAGAATTGCCCAGTTGGTAAAGGAGCGAAATTTGTTGGTAAAGATATATCTATAGGCACATTTACTTGTGGTGGTGAAAATGAAATTGATGCGTCTGGAAGTGAGACTGGAGATGAAGGGTCTTGTGCTTGTACAGAAGCATCAAGAATCTCCATGTCTGTTTCAGTACCTTCAGAATCCGAAGATTCTATAAGGATTTCCTCGTCATTAACACTCATGTCCAGATCCATGAATGTAACTGAGGGCTGACCAGTTACCTGGTCAGTCTCCAGATGACCTTCCCCAGTTTCCTGGATTGGTGCATCTGTTGATGGATCAGATACCGAAGTATCTTCACCAGGGATAGATGTGATGGGGATTGCTTCAGTTATGGTTGCTCTATCCTCAACCATAACATTAGACACACTGGAGGGTCTCTCATTATTTTGAGGCCCGCCCAGTTGCCTTTCTGACTCACCTGCAAGAGGTGCATCAGTTGAAGCGAATGCCAGTTGCATTCGTTCAGGAAGTTCGACCTCACCAGCTTCAGATACCAGTGAGTCTAGATTCCTTAGCATATCTGGAGCAGTGTACGGTGAATCTGTACTATTATATGCTTCTCTTCCCAGAATTTGCTTGAAACAAAGAGAGAGGAACCTTGAAAAGGGAATACAAACACCCCTTGTGCCCTTCAGCTTTTGAACCAGGCTTCTATACAGAATTTCTGCAAAGTCCACTCTCAATCCGTTCCACAAGCAGTAAGCCATCTCTGCTTGCGAGGAGTTAATCTGGTCAAGTCCACCAGAACTCCCACCCATGCTCTCCACCAGGTGGATGAAAAAATTCCTCCATGAAGGTGTAAGGCCCTTCATGGTCATCGCACCTTTTGTCTTCAACACCCCATTCTCCAAACACTCCCTGTGTCCCATTTCAAGAAGTACTTGGCGAAAGTTTATATTTGGGGGCAAGACGACTGGAGATTCACCCTCTCTCCAGTAATTGAGGCGTAAGGCATCCCTCAATACATCGGCTGACAAGGTACACTGGATTGTTCCATCCTTTAATGTGAAACTGATGGAGGAACAATCGGAAGAAAGAACGGCAGTGTACCAAAACTCACATAAGTAGTTGTGAAACAACTTACGTGGGTTTAGAGAGAATGAGGGTCCTATTGGAGAATTCTTCAAAAACTTTTGAATTCTACCAATAAGGGTATCGGACCCTTGAGATGCTCGTAGGCTGGCCATCAGATTATTTGGATTTAGTTTGATGACCGAAGCACTACTAGGGGCACCAGGTGACGGTTTGACATCTGGTGAGGGATTATATGGAACAGTCAAGAGATTTACATCTCTTGAACGAGATGATCTAGGAGCCATAGAAGAATGAAAATGAAATTTGGGATTTAGGGTTTTTGATTTGTGAAGCAAGGAGAAAAATGAAGCAGTTTTGATGATTGGAAGTAAATGAAGGAATGTAAGAGAAGGAAGTAAATGAGTTCGGAGTAAATAAGGGTATTTATAAAGGGATTCAAGATCCCAATGAAACACCAAAGTTATATTTTAATAAAGACAATCCTTTTTGTAGATATTTTTACAAAAGTTGGTTTGAATTTTGAAATAAAATATTGAATTGCCATGTAAACATTAAATGCTTCCATGTCAGCATTAAATGCTACGACGGCTTATCTTACCCACGCGCCCACTCACTTTTGTTTTCCCAATACAAACAGTTGTCAAGTACTAAAATGGTTTCAAACACGTCAGATTACGATATCAAGTGGTTTAAAACACTCGAGTATCATCACGTGTCACACATATTGACCAAGTATTTGTAACGTTATAAAAATAAGACAAGACTGAACCTGGTAACTGGAGGATCAGTCCAGTACCAGTTTCCAACTGGAGAGTTCTCCAGTTGCATTTTCAAACAAAAACGAATTTTAGTCAGAAAATTATTTTGAGTCTTTCCCCCTAAAATGATGATCCAGAAATCAATTAGTGCCAAGATAGTATCACAAAGGCGTTCGATAGCCTGGCGAGCAAAGATTATCCGGACCTCCTCAACTGGAGAACTTCATCAGTGTCACTGACGCGTTCAATAACAAAGAAAGCTCCAGTTAAGGAGTTAACATTCCCAGTTCGCTGATGAGATGTTTAAAGGTTTTCTCATCGAGAGGTTTAGTAAAAACATCAGCTAACTGTTTGTCAGTGGGGATGAAATGAATTTCAATATCTCCTTTCATAACGTGATCTCGAATGAAATGATACCTGATGTCAATATGCTTTGTTTTTTAGTGCATCACTGGGTTGTGAGATATAGCAATAGCACTGGTGTTGTCACAAAAGATTGGGGTCTTGGTATACTTCTGACCATAATCTAGTAACTGGTTCTTGATCCAGAGAATCTGGGCACAGCAACTGGCCGCAGAAATGTACTCTGCCTCAGCAGTGGACATAGAGACTGAAGTCTGCTTCTTGCTGGTCCAACTTACCAGTTTTCCTCCAAGGAAATGACAACCACCAGTTGTTGATTTTCTATCTATCTTACAACCTGCATGATCAGAATCTGAATAACCCATTAGATCTAATCCTGAGCCTTTGGGGTACCAAAGACCAAGATTAGGACACCCTTTCAGGTATCTAAAGATACGCTTTACAGCGTGCAAATGTGATTCTTTAGGGTTAGACTGAAATCTGGCACATAAACATGTTGCAAACATTATATCTGGTCGACTGGCAGTTAAGTACATCAGTGAACCAACCATACCTCTATAGTCAGTTATGTTAACTGGTTTGCCAGTTGGGTCAGAGTCCAAATTCAATGGTGCTGCAATAGATGTGTTTTTCGATGGGATTGAATCATATTTGTATTTTCTTAACAAATCTCTGACATATTTTCCTTGGTTTATGAAAATTCCATTTTCAGTTTGCTTAATCTAAAGACCTAAGAAAAATGTTAATTCACCCATTAAACTCATCTCATACTCAGATGACATGATTTTAGAAAACTTTTTACACATTGCATCATCAGTTGAACCAAAAATAATATCATCAACATAAATTTGTACCAATAAGATATTACCTCTTTCTTTCAAGATAAACAAGGTATTATCTATTGCACCTCTTTGAAAGCCATTTTTAAGAAGATGTTTAGTTAAAGTATCATACTGTAACAACCCTCAATTTCCGACTAGGACAATGTACTTAGATTTGTCTAGGTATCTATCCCTATAGTTTTATTAAGAGAATTGACCTTCTAGACATTAAGACATGGTGATAACTGCCTCTAGTTCAATGAAATACCATAGGTGACTAGCTATCTTAGAAATGCCATGAATGATAACTATAGACAATCTCAACCTATAAATTAGTTCTAACTGAACTTGGTGAAATATCATTGAACCAAAAACTTTATTTTGAGAAGTTAAGTTATAAAAATAATTGTACAAGACTCACATGTTGTGATAACAACCAAAAATCCTTATAAATGTCCAACAATTCAAACATCAAACTAATTGAAGTACATTTGAACATAAAAATATAATGACCATCTTGAAAATATATTATAAACTAATATGTACACAAAAGTGAGTTCGAATAATAATAAGTGAATATATATGTCTAATACACACACAAGTAATAATTAAGAATTAAGTAACAAAGTTATAAACACAAAATACATACATACACATACATATATATACGGCCATATATATATACATATGCATATAATCACACAAGCATTTTAAAAGCCTACAAATTTGTAATTTAAATCAACCATACATGTATCCATACATACATAATGTACCTAGACATAAAATAACTAACAAAAACAAACTTCCCTTTCAAATTTTAAGTCAAATTCGGCCTCCCCCTTCCCAAAACCCAAGCACCAATAGTTGAATAGCTAGCTTGCATCCTCCAAGACACATTACACCCAAACTTAACCTTCACCTCCCACACAATCAATTCTTCTCTTTCCAACACACATACATCCAATACTCTCTCAAAAACTCTTCTTTCTCCCCCTCCTAACACCATTTTCGGCCAGCCACAAACACCCAAGGAAAACAAGAGCAAACCATAACTAAACTATAATAATAATAAGGGTTTAAGGGAGATTAATCAAGGGTTGATTGAAGATAGGTTTAAGGGTTGTTTCAAGGCAAGAATAAGGGTTATTAGAAGCATAAGAGGCCACGAAAATCTGCACATTTGTCTTCTTCAAATCCAAGTTCATCAAGGGTATAACTCATCATCTCTTTGTTTAATCCATCTTGTTTTTGTATATATTAAAAGATCTTTATCAAAAATCATGTTTTCCTTTGATTCCCTTCTTAATTTAAACTCAATGAGGGAAAAGTTGATAGATCCTTATCTCACATGTTCATGCATGTAAAGATCTAGAGAAAGGATTCAATGATTCAACAAGAACAAGACCCAAGAGTTGTTGTTGTAAGATTTGTTGCTAAATGGGTTTATAGATTTGATTAAAACTGATTTCCTTTATAAAATAAGCACAATATATTTCTGAGATTTTTTATTAAAAAGATGTTTTTATGTTGTTGAAAGTTAGATCTATAAAGATTGGTATTGAAAAGTGTTGATTTGAATGAATACATGTTAGATCTAAGAAAGTTGAATCTTGTTGTTGGATTATGAGATGGATGGACTTGTATTAAGTGAAAAATATGTTAAAAGAGGTATAATAATCTGGAAATTTGATGTTAAGAGGTATAAAATAAAGTATTAATCTTGTAAATGATGAACTCAAGTGTTAATAAAGCAAGAATGGTCATTGGTGTGTTGTTTGGACCCAAATGCTTCTGACAGAATTATTCTTCTGTCTTTGGACGGATAAACTGGGCATGTGATGGCCGTTTCAAGCAAAACTTTCAAAATAAAAGTTGTAGATAAAAGAGTTAAGATCAACCTCCAACAGGAATCACTCAAAAACACTAACCCAAACCAAAGATATGATTTTTCTACCAAAAGTGGTCAAAACTGGATTTTTGTCTTAATGTTGAGTCAACCTTGACGATTTTTAATTTCTTAACTAATAGGTTTCAGAAGTTTAAACCTGGTGTGAACTGAGTTCAAAGTGTTCCTAATGTAAAATAAAATTGGGGGATTTTTCTTAAATGTTCATCATCGAAATCTTTTATAAAATATTTCGGGTCTCACAGCAGCAAGCTTTCTGACCAACTTTGGTTTTGTAATTTTTAGAGGTAGTAAACAATGTCTAAAAATTTAGCAAAAATTCACATAAATATAGGACACATATATGTCTCTGTATAAAAATCACCAATGTCCAAATAATTCAACTTAACCAAGAATGACTACTCAACATTTTATGAAAATAAGTGTTAAAACAGAAAATTTCAAGTAAAGGTTCTTCACCACAAAATAAGCTAAAAGTCACTAGATTGCAACTCTAACCAACTCCAACAATCTCGTAACAAAAAGTATTATAAACCTACTGAGAATATGTCAAATAAAAGTTATAAAACTTAACTTGGTTATTAAATGGCAAAGACAAGCCTACAAATCACTAATTCGGTTCATATAAGCACTAACCGAAAGCTTTAATTTGCACTTATCACACCACCACCACTATCACGACTTAAGACACCAAAATATAATGAACATTCTGGAAATAATGAAATAAGGATGAAAATCCATTTTGACGCATTTGAATTGCTTGGAAAATGAGGCTAAAATCACTATTTCGGTAAACGATTTATAAGCTTAGAATCCTCTAAATGAGCAAGACACAAGAGAGGTCGAATTGATATGATTTTTCCCATGGTAAAAGTTGCCTAAAAGGCCTGGGATTTTTAGCCAAAAAGTTGTGTGGTGATTTCTAAGAATTTCTATTAATTATTAAATTTAAATGATAATTAAAAAGGTAAATAAATAAATAAATAAATTATATAAATCATGAAATTGGTTAAATAATCACAACCAATGATGAAAGTGACTAAAACCTACTGGAGTAAAATCATTTTAAGTTAAAGAACAAATGTCATATAATTTAGAAATAATTAAGTAAGTGAAAATCACCAATTAATAACTATTTTTAAATTAATAGAAAATTTTCCTAAATAAATATATATATCACAATATTTTAAGTTAAAAAGCATAATAATCATAATATAACCCAAATATAATTAGCCACAAATTATAAAGGCAAGTGAGGTACTTAAAAGTATTTTTAATGAATTATTTGGTTAATAAATCAAGAAAATGAATAAATAATTAATTAAATGATATTATATTAAATAAATAGTTATAAATCAGAAAGTATTCATAAATATTAATATTATGAAATTACTAATGTCAAATATTATAATCAAGCAAAGCACACAATGGGAACCATGATAATCAAAGGCAAGCTACCGAAATTCTAACAACTTATAACTACATGTATAATGAAAGTGACCATTTTACACCAACACTCTCTACAACCAAAAAGATGCAAATATTAACAATATACTTGGATCCCAAAATTTATGACAACATAACGAAAGTGGCATTTCTTAGTGATGGCTTAAGATAGGAACTTACGTATATTAGTCCTATCGTAGGGATAGTCTTGGCTTGAAATGCGATTGAGGAATATGACGGATATATGATCAAGGAAGCGATAGATGGGAAGTACCCATTTTGGATAAGTGAATATAATATGCGGCATATCAAGGTGAGTCATAGCCCCCTTTCAAACTCTTTTATATGTTTTACTTGCGGGGTGAAAAGCATGATTAATTAAAATGACATTCTCTTATGAAATGATTCTTTGAAATAATGATAACGATATGGGAATTATATTGTATGTTCAACATGTTATATATTATATGATGAGCTTGAGTACTGTCAAACGGTGGTCCCCTGTACACTACTATTAACTCATTTGAGGCCTGTAGTTAGAGGGTTGCGCAACTAGGACTTGTCCCCTCATCCACTATTATAGGTAACGGTGGGATGTTTGGTCTGCCTTTGTGGTCACCTTCATCGCCAGTCTGGCCTCGCGGTGCTCTAACTACTATATATTTATGGGCGTCTCCATGGCACGACCCCTTGGTTATCTTTATGCACGTGATTGACAGCATGTGCTTATCATTATCTTATCATTTGGGACATTATATATTGATTATTGGGACATAACCGGTCTTAGTAGTGGCTCAAGAACACTCTCATCAAATTATGTCATGGTAGTCTTACCATTGACCAAGAGGTATTGATATTATATTATGGATGGAAATTGTGGATTGAACATACGGTTTGGGTATTGGACCTTATATGGAATCTTGAAAGCTGTCGAAATTGACGATATTGAAGTATTGATGACCGAATGGTTTTGGTATAATGAATGATTAATCGGCTGATATATTTTTCTGTCACGATAAATGTGACAAATGAGAACTTTATAATTTACCATGGATTTCTCAACTATTTTAAAAATGGATATGTAATGAGATTACTTGCAAACCTATGCACTCACCAGCTACGTTTTCGTAGTTGACACTTTTTCTTCATGCTTTTCAGGAATTAGCGTAAGCTTTGAGGAATTATATGCATCATGATTGTTTGCATTGCACTTTGGAGTCAAAGATCAAACCTTGTGACGGGCAATGGAATCCGCCCTGATCATTGTAGTATACCATATCATGTATTTGTTATTTGTTTCGTGGACCCAATATCTAAGTATGGTAGACGTATTGTACTTGGGAATTGGTTCACATGCTTGTGCATTGTAAAATTATTTTTTTATCCAATAACGCTATGGTGAATGTTATCTGTTATCCTTTGTTTTGAATACTCGACTTTCTGTACATCTCAACGTTCCGCCTTAGTTGGGGTGTTACACATACCAGGCTCTTGGGGCTTGTCTTAGACCATACAATGCTTTGTTCAGTCTATAAACCCAATGAGGATGCTTCTCATCGATGAAACCTGGAGTCTGCTTAACATAAACTTCTTCTTCCAATGTTCCATTAAGGAACGCACTTTTGACATCCATCTGGAAGACCTTGAACTGCAGATGGGCTGCATAAGCCAAAAATATTCTTATGGCTTCAAGTCTTGCAACTGGAGCAAAAGTTTCATCAAAGTCAACGCCCTCTGCTTGACAATAACCCTGGGCAACTAGTCTGGCCTTGTTTCTTACAACATGGCCATCTTCATCTATTTTGTTTCGGTAGACCCATCTGGTACCAATAGGTTCTTTCTTTAACCCTGGTGGACAAGGAACAAGCTCCCAAACATTGTTCCTTTCAAACTGGAGGAGCTCTTCTTGCATAGCTTCCACCCAGCTTGGGTCTGCCATAGCCTCGTCAATCTTCTTTAGTTCAATTAGAGATAAGAAAGTGACGTTTAAGCATTGCTCACTGGTGGCTCTTCTAGTCTGAACCCCACTAGTTGGATTACCCACAATTTGTTCATTTGGATGGGCTCGAGTCCATCTAGTGTATTGACTAGGCTGGTGTAACACAATATCAGTGCAAGTCACCTGGCGATCTTCTTCAGTTGCAACAGCATCTGGAGAAGGATCAGTCCAAACAACTTCTACATCCTCATCAGAGTCAATGAGGTCTCGATTAGCATCATGAAATTCCTCATTAGAAGGCATTTCATGAAGAACTGGAAAAGTAGGTGTTTAAACTGGTGCTGATATTGGAGTGCCACGTACATCAGATCCAATCACCAATTCTTGTGGTAAGTTGAAATTGATGGAGGGATAGAATGATGTGTCACTGGTGGTGTTCTTCTTCTTAACTGGTTCCAATTTGTTGTAACTGGAAGCATCTTCTGGTGAAACAACTGATCAATGAACTTGGTCAGTTTCACCAAAATTAATTGGAATGACTGGAGAAATATCAAGGCTTGGTCTCTTGTTGATTGCTTCAGTTGATTCATCGAATGTGACATGAATTGTCTCATGAACCTTTTGGAGTCTATAATTATAAACTCTAAAGGCCTTTCGAATATCTGAATAGCCTAAAAATACCCCTTCATCAGCTTTTGCATCAAACTTTCCAAGCTGACTGGAATCGTTTAGTATATAAACTGGACAACCAAATACATGGAAGTATCTAATATTTGGTTTACGATTCCTGAGTACTTCATAGGCAGTCTTCTTATGTCTCTTGATGTAGACTGACCGGTTTTGGGTGTGACAAGCAGTTGCAACTGCCTCAGCCCAAAAACTGGTGGGAAGACCAGATTCAGATAGCATACTTCTGGCTGCTTCTATCAGTGTACGTTTCATTCTTTCAACAACTCCATTTTGCTCTGGAGAGTGAACTGATGAGAAGTTTTGAGAGATGCCAGTGTCATTGCAAAATGTTTCAAGTACCTTATTTTGGAATTCAGTACCATTATCACTTCGCAACTGACAAACTTTTCGAGTATACTTGAGCTCAATTCTTTTAATGAGAGAGATGATTTCAGCAGATGTATCACTTTTGGATCTGATGAATACCACCCAGCTGTATCTGGTGAATTCATCAACCACAACTAGAGTGTACTTCTTTCCAGCTCTAGTTTGAACATTCACTGGACCAAAGAGATCCATATGTAGCATGTGAAGAGGTTCAGTGATGCTAAAATTTTGCCTAGTTTTAAAACTGGCTCTTTTCTGCTTGCCCATCTCACACCCTGGACATGGTTTTTCTTTATTGAAAGAAATCTGAGGTATCCCATCAACCAGTTGTTTGCGAGACAACTTGTTAATGTTTTTGAAATTAAGGTGGATAACCTTTTATGCCATAGCCAGTTGGTGTCCTCATCAGCTTTGGTATAGAAACATTGCTCTTTTGAAGCTGGTTCCATATCCATGATGTACACATTTCCTTTTCTTGGTGCAATCATCACCACTTCCAATCCTTGTTAAATATGGTGCCTTGTGCAATATCGAACAATACTCTGAAGCCATCATCGCAAAGTTGGCTGACACTGATCAGGTTGTATTTCAAACCATTCACAAATGCAACTCTTTTGAATTCGACTTGTCCATTATTGAGCACACCATATCCTTCAGTCTTTCCAGATTGATCGTTACCAAACGTCACTGTCGGTCCATCTTGGACAGTGAACTCTTCCAGCAGGGGCTTACATCCGGTCATAGTTCGGCCAGCAGCGCTGTCCAGATACCAGATATTCTTCTTTCGATCGCCCTACACACACAAAAATCATTAGTTCTTTTTGTGAACCCATCTTTTCTTGATGGGTCCACTGGACTTCTCTACAGAAGCCACAGTTGACAGTTGTGGTGTTGAACTGGAGGCTGCATCTGGAGCTTTATCACCAGCTCCAGGTGCAGGAGTAAAAACAATTGGTATTTGATACTTACTCCCTTTATTTTTACCAGATTTTGTTCCAGAAGGAACATTCTTTTGTTTAGGTATTAAAGAGAGTGGATTAATATTTTGTTTGAAAACTGGAGGTAATAAACCTCCTTCCAGATTGTTAATCCGGGCAGTACAACTCTGAACCTGCCGAGACAAAAGTTGGAGTTGACTTTCCAGATTAACCAAAATATTATTTTCTTCAGGCAGTTGAACCTTGGACCTAGGTTCAACTGGTGCTTTAGTCTGTCGGGTCTTGGGCACCATAGACTTTTGAGGTAAAGGCTTGTTACCAGTGGCCTTTTTGACTGGAGCTTTAGCCTGTTTGGCTCCAGTTTTAACCTCAATGGGGGTGGTCTCAAAGGTTTCAGTTTCAACAGCTTCAGATTGATCATAAGGTGTTTCAATCTTGAGAGCTGGAGGCAATGCATGAAGATCTGGTATCAGAGCTGCCATCTCCAGATCTCCAGATTTCCATGCATTCTTCTGGGCATCGATAGTTCTTGAAAATGCATCATAGTTTTTGCCAGATGCTTTTACCCATGACTTGATAATCTTTTGTTCTTTTTCAAGATCAGAAAATAGTTTTTGATTATCAAGTTCTAAAGCCTCAATCTTTAAAACTGACTCCTTGAGAGCCAACTGGACACTTTGCAAATCATTTAGTTGTGGTTAACATTGTTCAGTTCAATTAGGATAGTGTCAAGATATCTTTCACTATCAGCTCTTACAGTTTCCACAAATGCCAAATCACCACTTAATGATTCAGCCAGGTCCAGTTTTAGTTCAGGGTCAACCTGGTTATCATAGTCACATACCTTCTTCAGTATGATGTCCACCCATCTTCCAGAGATGACATCTTCTTTCACCACATGCTGCTGTTGTTGATCTTCCAAGGCTATGAAACACATGTCCCTTTCCTCTTCTTCATCATCAGATGAGTCATCAGAGTACTCCCATTTTCCCTCAGTTTGTGCCATTAAACACTGATCCTTTTTCTTTTCCATGGACAGGAGGGCAATCTGGGCCTTAAGCTTCTTGTATTTAGCTTTGTAGCTATCATCAGGCCGATTGAAATTAGGGACAGAGGGGCCAGTTTGGTTGTTCAACAGACTAGATCTGCATTCCTTCATAAAATGACCTTTCTTACCACACTTATAGCATGTAAGATTGGTCTTATCCAGAGAGCTGGAGCTGGAAGCATTGTTGGGGCCATTAAATCTTTTGGATTTATGCTTAAACCTATTAAAGGTTTTAGCAATCATGGCGACCAGATCATCATCGTCAGTTTCATTACAACCATCACTGTTTTTAGTGGTCAGTCCAGAGTTTAAGAAACTGTTCAACATCTCCTTCATCGAGTGTACCTGGACACTCTCAGCAGACATTAAAGCAGCACAAGGTCGCTCAGTTACACTAGCAGCCTTGGGACTCTGGGCATGGTTCATGGCATCTTGCTCAGCCACAAGTCTTGCAGCATTATTATCTTTAGTGAATCTGAAGGCTCCATAGAGCGATGCAAGAGTATGCGTGTGCAAGGTTTTACCTTGTCTCAAGACAAGAACCATGTTTTCCCATTTGGATGGAAGAATATCACAAAACTTCTCAAGAAGAATATCCTTATCCTTCTCTACACCCAAACCTCTCAACTGATTGATGAGGCTAGAAAATCTGGTGTATGTACCAGTTAGACTTTCATTGGGTAAGGCAAAGAAGGATTCATACTTCTTGTTCAAGGCAACTTTTCTGGTGACAATAGTGTCATCACCTCCTTCAAACTGAATAACTAACTCGTCCCACATAGATTTTGCACTGGGGAACAGCACAAGTATTGGAATTAGATCTTCAGGAACAGCCCCAAGGATCATGTTCTTGAGTCTGGTGTCCAGATCAACAAGTCTACGATCCTCATCAGACCAATGGTCTTCTGGCTTTTCCCTTGAACCTCTTCTTCCAGTTGGATCAAGAAGAGGACTGACCCCAAGGGACATGGGTATATATGGTCCATCCTTAAGGATTTTCAACATATACCTTTCAATCCCACCAAAATGTAAAAGCATTCTAGCCTTCCATGTACCGAATGTCTCACTGTTTAAATTTTGGAACAGGAGTGTTAGAGTAGTGTACATGGACATGGTTTGGGGCAGTAGGAGGAGGAGGGTTGGTGTTAACATTTTGAAAAGGTTGTGCATTAGTATTCGAGGGGTTTTCACCTGAACCAGAACCATCTCCACCTTCAGTAGTGTTCATCTTAGCAGATCTAGGCAATTTTATTAGCCTTCTGCTCTGATACCACTTGTTAGTCCCAACTCGATAGATGGTACTACTGAAGACATCTCTATGTCGATGGTGGAGTTACTTTGCAATATATGCACTGAACTGGAGACGACCAGTTGCAGTGTGTATATACCAAGTTCTAGATAGATTACTTATATAAAAGACAATAAGTAAAGAACAATGCAATAATACAAATAACTTGTAAGATAACTTGATGAGACAATATGTATTTTTCAATGTGTAATTTATTTATTGATATTAAACAAATTACAAGGTTGATGCGGAACCAAGATAATACACGAATGTAAATATCCTAACAACCTATGAAATACAATTGATCTATACTCGGAATTTCTCAAGACAATCGAAACACTTAAAGTTGTGAAATGTTCCTTTTAGCGATTGAGAGAAGATTGCACAAGTTCACCAAGAATATTGCAGGTTTGCAAAGTGTGAAGTTATTCGTCTTTGTGAAATAACTTATATTCTTGGTTGTGCAATGACTTGTATTTATAGGCAAAGTTAACATTGGGATGTTAACTTTAGCCGTACAAATATGGTTGAGAGCATTTAAGGAATAGCATTTAATTCCTTAAAAAGCAGTGTAAAGTCGCATGATAAAGCAACTTTACACAACCACCTTTATGTACCTTATATTACTTAAATAATAAGACAAAGCTTATTATCCGGGTAAAGGTACATAAAGTATACAAGTCAATTTCTCGTAATCAGTGTAAAGCTTTGTAAGGGCTTTCCACTGATGGTCTCCAGTTTGTAACTGACTAGAATGTCAACTGGGCTTCGCTGCCATTGCCATTCTCTATCTTCCATTTGTTGTCTTCGACTTCAACTGGAATGATTCTTAAACTGGTCAGTTCTCAACTGGAGGAAGTCTTCAGTTGCGTTGACTATACGGTGCAACTGGGCTTCAATATATTTCTGGACAAATCTTCTTGGTCACCAGTTTTACTGGGTCACCAGATGCAACTGGTGACTGGTCAGTGTGAACTGGTGACTGGCCAGTTCCAGGTGAACTGATCCTAACAATATAAGAGTAGATACTGTATACATCAAGTTCTAAGCTCATGAACCGAAACTAGACAAGTGTGTGTTTATTTGCCTCCAGAGTAGGTACCTTGTTCAGGGTACCCTAAGCTTTCCAGACATAATGCATCCGTATCCAGTTGGTATGACCAACACGAATGGGGGTGCCTACCCCAATAGTACTATTCAATATACCCACGTTTATGTTTCCATAATTAATCGTTCATGATGGTGAGGACTTTGGGTGAACAGAGCAACTTAGAATCAACCATATATACATTTTCTGAGTACTTGTGTTCATCATAACAGTAAAGAGTTTGTATTTTACCCCGAAGGTAAGATAAATAAAGCGGAGTTACAAAATATATAATATAATATATATATTTGTAAATATACATATAAGTATATAACTTTGAAAATATACATATAAGTATAACAAACAGTTTTCATGCATGTATCTCAGCCCCAATATATAAAAGAGTTGAAAAGGGGATTATGGAAACTCACATAGTATATTATATATCATATAGTTTTGCAATTGTTCTTCAAAGTTTCGTATATATATAACATAAAATAATTATTATGCATGTATCTCAGTCCCCGAAATAAATCATATAAAAGAATTAAAAAGGGGAATATGGAAACTCACCTTAGTGATAATAGCAGAAATCAAGTAGATGAAATAAGCCTTGTATAGTTATACCAGAGAGTATTTAGAAGAGAATATGTAGTGGTGTGTGTTTTAAAGTTTAATATCGTCTGTTATTTATAGGCGAACGAATTCATTCGTTTGATTATTATATTAATAAAACTACTCGCCAATTTAGAAAAGAAAGAAACACGTCTTCAACGAAATTTCTCGTTTATATATAATATTATTATATTTATTATATTATAAAGTTAATCATGAATAAGGGGTATGTATATATATAGTATTCTTTTTGTCCATATCTCTAGTGAACTAAACCCGTGATTCATAATTTATGAATTTTAAATTATAAAGTAGATAAAAGTGTGTTTCCCACTACCTCTTGGACGTTTCTAATGATAGATTTCTTTTATACTAGTAGTATATATTTATACATTGTTTTAATCCTAAATTATGCATACGAGCTCCTATTGAGAAAATTCAAGTTTCTATAAGATCAGAAAATTAA
The DNA here is from genome assembly GCA_034093135.1 of Erigeron breviscapus. Taxonomy (NCBI): domain Eukaryota; kingdom Viridiplantae; phylum Streptophyta; class Magnoliopsida; order Asterales; family Asteraceae; genus Erigeron; species Erigeron breviscapus. The sequence continues at coordinate 57,701,224 of CM067173.1, forward strand.
AATCTACAACTTTCATTTTAATAATTTTTACTCAACTAACCCCTGTGAGCGGGTTTTGGACGTTTATATTATAAGAATAAAGTATGAAAGCGATGTTTACTATTCAGCACTATTTACTTTTGAAATTATTCGGAATCAGAAATTCAAAGTCGTAGGAATGATTTGACGTGGGTCCCATGTGGGTCCTACCGCTTTATTATTTTATTTTATTACCTTTTTACAATTTACTTTCTACCTTTACTATTTATAATTTACTTTCTACCTTTACTATTTAAAATTTACTTTTACCTTTACTATTTACCGTTACTATTCACAGTCACTATTCACAGTACTATTCACAATCACTATTCATGAATACGGTTTCTGAATACGATTACTGATGGATTTGGGAGTGAAACTTTTGGCCACAAAATTTTCGTGGCCAAAGCTCGCTCAACGAAAAAAAAAAAAATCACGACTTTGTCTAAAAAAGTCAAATTTTGATCGGCCACGATTTACTATTTTATTTTCGAATTAAATTTAGAAGGGAAATTGAAAATAAATTTTTATTTTTTCGATTTTTATTTTTTGGTTTTCGCGTCTATATAAAAATTTTCTGCTAACTATTTAGCCACGACTTTAAGTCGTGGCCCATCTATTTTCTCGAAAAATTCTAATTTTCTCGAAATATTCTAGTAACTAAGTAGATATTTTTGTATCTATAATATACAAATATCTTTTTTATTCGTAATAGAATGTTTCGTAGGGTTCTAGGTCGCCCATGATACTTTTATAAGGTTCTTGGATGACTATGTAATGTTACAGATTGTTCTAAAATGCTCTTGATAGTTAAAATATGATCTAAATGTATCCAAATGGTTACCAATCATTCCAGAATTTGAGAAATAAGACTTGTAATTAGGCAAACATATATATGATGAAATAGTTTTTATTAAAAACGGTTTGGGATTTATCTATACTATCTAATAAAACAAATTACCCTTTTCTTTTTCTTAAACTTTTTGTCATTGAAAAACCAAAAATACCCTTCTGCTTTATTCACTAATTTAAACATCTCCATCTAATATACCTATAATACCCTTAATGAAATAATTTAAGGTATAGATCCCCAACACTTAAAATAACTACAATACCACCTTTAACATCAATTACTTTTACATTCACCACCATCATCGCCCCCATCACCGTCCCCACTGCCGCCCCCACCACCGTCACCACCGCCGCCGCCGCCGCATGTGCGGGCATAAGTCTAGTTCCAAACAAACTAGCATATCATGATTCTGTTGCACAAAATAAATATATATTTGATAATATTTATTTTGAGCATGGTTTTGATATTAATTGATATGATAAACATATACATGAAGGAGTAGTTTTCATTTAAGAAATTATGGATTCTCAAACAAACCAGCATGATACAACCGCATGAATGATAAACATAAGCACAATAGTTGAAGTTACGCAACGCATAGCCTGAACTACCCATCAGGGCAAGATTAGGAAAAAAAATTAGTGGATACCACATGTCATCTTTTTAATGTTTTAGGATAATTTTTAGGTATTATTAGGTTATTTGGTAAGAGGATTTATCGTTTTCCCAAATTTAAATCTTTACCTTTGATCATAGTTGACCCAAAATCCTAAAAGTAACAATTATAATAATTTAACAAGTGTGCTAAAACCCCATACACAACCATTTCACACAGCCATCATCATGTACCGGATTGTATCATCTTTAACTTCCTCAATCAGGTAGCAGTAGCAGCCTTTTTCTCTTTATATATATAATGGATACTCTAATAAGAGGTTAGCTATTGTAAAACAAGTATTAAAGTAAAACAAGTAGGACAAATTTTGACCTAAATTGATGCACGAAGATTCACGAAGTAATTGATGTATGATGATTTTTACGATGCACGGTGATTCTCAGCGAAGAGAAACCTATTGTTTATTTGTTTTACTTTAATACTTGTTTTATTTTACCTAAAACCTACTTATACATATATGCTGATAAATAAATAAATTCTTGAGATACCCATGAAAGAAAGTTGATTAATTTTGTCACAAAATTGCTGCTTTTTTAATATATATATATTTTTTATATTATAGGTCATCTACTTCAAGAAAACTGGTAAGAATCTACCCTACCCCCCTTTCAGATTTTTTCATTTTTTTTGTTAGTCTTTTACATTTTTTTAAAAGTGTTTTACAGTCTTACTATTTTTTATCGTGTGATGTTGTGATTGTATTTTGGTGATGGTTAATACAGATTATTAGATGAGATGCTTTGAAACGATACCGATTATATTTTGTTTTGCATATATTCAAAAAGTATGACTACGTCAGCATTACGTTGCTACATGAGCTATAATTACGGCCACTTAGTTAAAAAGATGCCCAGAAGTTTAATTATCTTTAATGGCCCAGTGTTCCTACTAGATTGTTATTTTATGGAAAAATATAACCTTTTTTTTATAAGGGATATTTTTCTAAATGAGGGAGTAGTTAATTCTATGATTTCTTTATGTACATATTGTTCTTTTTATGCAAGTTATAAGGTATATGTTTGAAATCTAGAAAGTTTTCATGAATGGAATATTCAAAGGTATCTAGTAGAGTTTCATGGAGCAGAAACTATGTTGCCAAAGATATCGAGTTTGGCACTCGGGCTAGGGCTTCCATGTTGCTTGGTGTGAACCAGCTTGCCGAAGCTGTAAAGGTCACAATGGGACCGAAGGTAATTTCTTTAAGTGTTATCGAGAGTTTTTTTTGTTCCAAAAGGATAATTTATAGAGTTCAATTTTGTAGGATATTGTGTTTCTGTACACATTGCTATGGCAAATGTAGTTTAAGTGCACTGGCAGCACTATTAGGGGATAATTTGGTGGCTTGGGCGGGTGGGTTAGATGATGTGTCAAATTGAACAAACTTTTCCTTTCTTTTTGAAATTTGTAAATGTTGAATGTAGCAAACATAGTGATGATTTTCAATAGAATGATTTAAGACAATATAAGCATATGAATACACATTAGATGGCTTTTAACACATTTCATGTTTTTTTTAATAATATTTACTCCTTTTTGCCTTTACCAGCAAAAGGATAACTCGAAAGGACCCTGGTTTTACATAAGTGGTGGAAGTTGACACCTTTAGGCTAGACCCATGTCCATGGAATGCTCATGTCCTTTGGGATTTGGCAAAAAAAAAGGAACGCTCTGCATATCGTATTATAAGAGTGTATATAATATAATCTAAGATACAGTTGTGCTCTTTTAATATTAAGTTAACTAACAGTATTATTTTTACTCCAAATTCATTTGTTGCAATCAGGGACGTAATGTGATTATAGAGCAAAGTCATGGAAGTCCTAAAGTCACAAAAGACGGTGTTACTGTAGCCAGAAGTATCAACTTTGAGGAGAGGGCTAAGAACGTTGGAGCTGATTTGGTGAAGCAGGTTGCAAGTGCAACTAATTCTGTAGCTGGAGATGGTAAAATTTCCAACATAAGTAGCGTTGTGATAATTGATAACAATAGAGAAACTTTTCAATCAAAGTCAATAGCATTAGCAATTAGGCTAATGGTTCATGCATACATATTTTGTGAAAGTTTTAAGTTTTCCCCTTTTAGTAATATTGCACATCCCAATAAACAAAAGAATTGGTGCGTTGAAACAATCTCTCTTTGGGCCTAGATGTTCCATGAACTCATATGAACCCTGGTCACAATATGTTGCCTTTTTATGTATTAGTTTTTCGAATTCTCTTAGTCTTCCTTTGTGAGGATGTCATTACTCTTGAATAGCTTTGTAGGACTAGGAGTCATGTTAGTCAGGGATGTGCATATGGGTGGTACCAGACGGTCTGGAGTGAGACTGGAAAACAAAATACATTGGAACTGAAGCCAGGGACCAATCAATAGCTGTCTGATCTCAACTTCGAAAAATAAAGACAAACAAAAACCAGTTTGGCTCTCTTTTTGAACTGGACCAGATTAAACTGAGTTATGAACCAACTTTTGAAGAAGTATTGAATCGAGGGCTGGACCTAAAACCGTTTTTCCTAAACAATTTAGGACTAAGAAAGGATTAGGACAAGGAGTAGATAACTTCACGAATGCTTGTTTAGTCATAGGAATTCTTCACCCATTCGAAGTAGCTTCAGGACACAGTGAAGGGGGTGTTAATTTCGAATTAGCTATAATTGATTAACTTCATGTTATTTGTTAAGATCTCATTTCATCATATCTATGATGGCATAGAAAAGCTAAGAGATGTACTAAGTTACAATCAGCTAAAATGTATCGACGTTATGTTATGTAACAAGATCTTATTTGATGATGTATATGATGCTATTACATTACAGGTACAACTTGTGCCACTGTTCTGACTCAAGCAATATTCACGGAGGGTTGCAAGTCTGTAGCTGCAGGCGTAAATGTTATGGATTTGCGAAGTGGTATTAGTATGGCTGTTAAAGCTGTTATAGCTGATTTGAAAAGTCAAGCAGTTATGATAAGTACACCGGAAGAAATCACACAGGTTTAATACTTCTCTTCAAATTTTTGCTTGAGTAGTGTTTGGATGTTCAGTAAATTTGATCAAGCGATATCCATTAGTCAAAATCAGATTTCAGCTGTAATTAAGTGTGTCACAAAAGATAGAGTTTGAATGCTATATGAAATTGAATAATCAGTAGTTTGAGCATCTGTCAAATTTTGGTTGTTTAAGGATATACATAAGAATGACCAATAAGGATCAAGGAAAATCAAGTGACTAAAAGCAGAAACATTTTTTCATCTTCTCAGAAGATATGTTTGGATGTGCTTTTGTTATTTAAAAGTCTTAGTAATCAGTTATTCAGTTATTTGAGTCTTTGGCAAATTCCAATTATATAAGAAATATATATGTATTATGTAACATGACCATTACGGGCCATCTTGATACAAAAATGAAGTGACTTTCTGTAAAAGGTCAATGTTTAAATTCACCTTTTCTGTTTAAGGTTGTAATATTTAGATAATCAGTGGTCTGATTGTATGACACTGTTGATTATTTAAGAAATTTATCCATCAAATGACGATGGTGAAAAGGAGAGATTTCTTACACGAGATGACAGTGAAATTCTAGAATTGCTTTATAAAAATCGGTAAATAGGTAAATCTATTTACTATTTGATTATGATTTTTGGCGTTGCAGTTGGTACAAAACTGACTATATAATGATACAACTGAAAGCACTTTCTGTTTATCCAAACATTAGAAAAGCAGATGTTATTTGGATTATCTTTTTCAATGCGAGTCCAATCACCTCATTAATTGGATTATCTTTTTCTGGATATCTTATTTCAATTAGGTAGCCACCATCTCAGCGAATGGGGAGCGTGAGATTGGTGAATTGATAGCAAGAGCTATGGAGAAAGTTGGAAAAGATGGAGTCATTACAGTTGCTGTAAGAATTTTATTGAATCATTTTTCATTCATCTATTATTGCTCCTTTAATTTATTAGATTGAATATTTCTGCAGGACGGTAATACTCTGGATAATGAACTAGAAGTTGTTGAGGGGATGAAGCCTTAGCTACCCATAGATGCTGAACTTTTATAGACATTTGTTTATGTTTGTCTTTTATGAAGTTTGCATGTTATGTAGTCGGTTGTTTTGTGTTGGGCAGCCGACGGGTTTCTATTTAGACTTGTTTTGATGGTACGAATAAGTAACACCAATGAATAAGGAACCAAACAGATTTTAATTGGTTTGGACTTTTAAAGTTTCTTCCGCTCTATTTTAACGCCGTTAGGCGAAAATTTTTGAAAACCCGTATTTTTAAACGAAGGGTGTTACAATTCCGCACCTCAAGATAACTGGAGCAAGCTATTGACGATCCGTGCCAGGGGACTTATAGGTTTCGATTTAATTAACAATTAAATATTAAAAATCGTTTTTGTTTATTTATTTTAATTAAAATCGAATTTAATAAAAAAAATTAGGGTTTTTGTTTTTATTATTAATTCAACCTTAATGTTAATGGTTAATTAAACCCTCTATGCAAGTTTTGATTATGTGAATTGTGAAT
>CM067173.1:57708296-57753296 GCA_034093135.1 Erigeron breviscapus
GCGATCCACCTCATCATCATCATCGTATCTTTGGTTTTATATATTATATTTCTTATGGTTTTATACGGGAGAATATCTTGAATGAACTCTCTATAGCCCGCTAAACCAAGAAAACTCTTGATTTCCGTAGGCGTCTTTGGCTGTTCCCATTTAGATACAACTTCAATCTTGGCAGGATCAACTTTAATACCTTCAGAAGAGATAACATGCCCGAGAAATTGAACTTCTCGGAGCCAGATTTCACACTTGGAGAACTTTGCATATAACTTTTTCTCCCTAAGAACCTCAAGAACAGCTCTTAAGTGCTCACGGTGCTCGGCTTCAGACTTTGAATAAATTAGAATATCGTCAATGAAGACAATCACAAAATGTTCTAAGAATGGGCGACATACCCGATTCATTAAATCCATAAAAGAGGCTGGAGCATTTGTCAACCCAAAAGGCATGACAAGAAACTCATAGTGCCCATAACGTGTACGAAAAGCTGTCTTGGCCACATCTTCCTTTTTGACTTTTAATTGATGATAGCCAGACCGCAAATCAATCTTAGAGAAGTAAGAAGCACCATGGAGCTGATCAAAAAGATCATCAATACGCGGGAGAGGATACTTATTCTTAACCGCTTATTCAGCTCACGGTAGTCTATGCACATGCGCATAGAACCGTCTTTCTTTTTGACAAAAATAACCGGAGCTCCCCAAGGCGAGGAACTTGGTTGAATGAAACCTTTGTCAAGTAGCTCTTGAAGCTGGGACATTAACTCTTTCATTTCTGTAGGAGCTAAACGATATGGTGCTTTTGCAACAGGAGTAGCACCGGGTACGAGATCAATCTGAAAGATGACCTCTCGGTCGGGAGGAATACCGGGAAGATCATCCGGAAAGACATCAGAAAATTCAGAAACTACCTCAACATTAGGGATCGGAGACTTCTCTTTTCGTGTATCGATAACATAGGCAAGAAAGTTATTCTTGTTATGCCGAATGCAATTGAGAGCCTTCAACAAATTAATAATCTTTATGCTCCCCTTCTTCTTATCTCCATAAACGGAAATGACCTCACCATCCGGAGTAGCGAATCGTACGACCTTTTGAGAACATATAATAGTAGCATCATTTTGAGACAACCAGTCCATACCTATTACTATATCAAAACCGGCTAGAGTGGTAGGCAATAATTGAACCGGAAAAGAGCGACCTTCAATCTCAATAGAACAATCATCATAACCTACTTGAATGTCACTAATGGTACCGTTAGCATTTCAACCTCTATAGAGCAATCAAGAGGAGTAGTGACCCTATCAAGCTTAGGAGCAAATAAAGTGGACACAAAAGATCTATTTGCACCCAAATCAAAAAGTACAGAAGCAGGTTTTGAGTTAACAAGAAATGTACCGCTTACTACCTCGTCGTTATCCTTGGCAGCTTCGACTGTCAGCTGAAAGGCTCGAGCTTTAGGCTTTGGACAGCCGTCTTCTTTCCATCATCTCTTCCTTGTGGGCAATCCTTGATGAAATGACCGGTTTGTTGACACCGATAACACTTTGGCTTGTCTTTGCATCCTGAAGTAGGATGACCCGTACCACCACAAGTATCACACCTTCGGGTCTTATCTGAACATGGACCCGAGTGAGGCGCCTTACAAGTACCACACCAATTCTTTGGCTTTGCATAGCTGCTGCCCCCACCTCTTGAAGATGGACCTTTCTTGAACTTCCTATTAGATCCATTTGACCCATCATGCTTCCTTTTTGAACCTGATTGCTTATCATCATTAGCTTTCACTACAACCTTTTCACCTTGAAATCATCATCCAACCTCTTGGACTCCTTAATCGCAGCAGACAATGTAATATGTTGTCTACAAAGGCCACGATAGCTAGCGGGAAGACCATCACAGTAAGCTTCAACCTGATCCACATCTCTACGAACCAAGTGACCAACAAACTTAAGTTTTTCCATAAATGAGTGGGCATACTCAGTTATGGCACCCGGCTTAGCTGTTAAAGCTCTGAATTCTTCTCAATCAACCTCAGTTCACGAGTACCCACATATTCTTCCAAGAACTTCTCCTTAAAGGTACCCCAAGGCATAATAGCTAGCACCTCGGGGGTCAAAGAAATAGTAGCAACCCTCCACCAATTACGAGCATTCTTCTTCAACATACGGGAAGCACACAATACCTTCATATCCTCAGGGCAATAACATGAAGCAAACATAACCTCGATATCATCCAACCATTCCATGGCACCTACAGCATCTAGAGTACCATCAAATGCCTTTGCTCCACATTTCTGAAAGCTCTCATACTTAAAGTTACTAGTACGAGGAGCGACTACAACACGAGGCTCCACCACATTATTAACACCATTCACATTAGCAACAACATTTTCAGGAGCAACTTGTGACCTTACCATTGATGGCTCAGTACGGTTTGAGCGGTTGGAGTAATTCCCATCCGTATGCTCATCCCGTTGCAAGCTAGCTTCTCTTTCAGCCCTAAGTTGATTCAACTCCTCTTCATTTCTCAACAAAAGAGCTCGAATAGCCCTCAACTCTTCATGCATTTTAGCTTGAGTAGGAACTTGCTCAATCACGGGGTTAGCTCTATCAATTTCAAACCTTGTAGGTTGTGCACCCGAACGTGGTCTTCGAGGAGGCCTTAGGTTAACACCGTTTCCAGTCCCGTTTGGATTAGCCGGAGCATCGCTAGCATTAGCTCCATCTCTTTGACTACTAGCACGGGTATTAACCATCTTTCTACAATTTTAGTGACGAATGTTAGAGATGAGTCGAATGAGAACAAAGTATGGTCAGGCCTACTAAATTACATAGGCATAACATAAACATATATAAGCCATAAACCTACCCTCACACTCATCCCAACCCGTCCTAAAAGCATTTTCATCATAGAGCTAAAGCATTACTACTTAAGCCAATCATTTCTCGTATGGTTTAAGTCCAAAATCCTAAGGTCTTGGTCAAATTTTGGTTCACTTAAACCATTTCTCTGATACCAACTTGTAACACCCGTCGTTTAAAAACTTGGATTTTTCAAAACTTTGCCAAACGGCGTTTAAAATAAGTGGAAAGGATCACTTTCAAAATCTGCCCCATCCGTAACGGATGGTACCTTTAAAATTTGGTGTTACTACTAGCATCATCAAAACAATAAAAGTAAATCCAAGCTTTGGAACCAACATAAATGCCACATAATTACAAGTCTTTAATCATAAATGAAATAGCCAAACATAAGGCTAAAGGAAGTCTAAGCGTTTAATGTCTTTGCTAAGCTTCTTTATTCGTCTACCCAAGTCTCACCAAGCTAATCCTTGCCTAGCTCAAACTTGATTATCCTGAAGGCACAACATTTTCAAAGAACAAGTGTTAGCTAATAAAATTAGCTAAGTAAGATAACATAACTTGAAAACGTTTGCCAATTTCATATATTAACAAAATCCGCATTTTCAGTTAATATCACACACATACATAACATCATAAGATACACATTAGGTTCAACATGTCCTAAAGTGTGCCTATACTTTCTTTCTTCATCTTTCTTTCTTTATTCTTTGCCAAGACGTAGGCTAAGTGACTTATGCCACTTACATAGGGATGTGGGGTTGTGTGTAGGCGGTCATAGACCATACATGGAGTCCTCACACCCGACATGATGGGTAAACCATAAGGTGGTCCATCGGCGTCGTTAAGGAATGACAAAGTCAATCCAACTGAATAAACCGTTTATGCCTTTACGCATTGGTGATTAGTTACTCCACCCGGAATACTCAAACGTAACTATGCCACAAGGAGCAACTCAAGTGACCACGTACGCACCAGCCCCGAAGAGCTAGCACGGGTTAAGCTTAACACAAGACTTTACATAATGCTCGAGACTTTAATCGCTTAATTAGTTTAGGCTACTCTTTCACCTAAGCTAATCACATATCATCTTTTACTTTAGGGCCCTTAACGTGCATGTGAACATGGCAATCCTAATCAAGGACTAGTGACTAGGTGATCAAGCCACACATGCAAGCATATATCATATCATTTCATCATTTCATACATACATAATCATTTCATCATTTCATGCATTTATAATCATTTCATCATCTCATGCATATATACTTACCACATACCATTGCGACCTGCATATGAATGTTAATCATCATAAACGGTAAGTAATATATCCCTTTGCAACCTCCCATAGTCACCCATGAACATAAAATGTACATACATATTCAATTGGAAGGTTTAACTTATGAAACGCGTTTTGTTGTACCAACAGGTGACAAAAGATGTTATCTTACCTCGCTATAGCTTACCAACAAGTTAAAAGTATCTTATAGTGCTTGCTAAGTGCTCCCGATAACCTATATTACCTGTAGATGACTTAGAGGATCCAAGATCTAATCAAAACTTGATCAATACGGCACGAATCGATTGAATCTTGAGGGAAACTTGTCTTGGGGATTGAGGGCATCGGTTGAGGGGTTTCACACACACAAGAGCAGGTGTTTTGTGACAATTAGGGCTGCCTAATTGCTCCCTAACCCCTGGCCACCAAACTCAAACTTACACTTAAGACCCCTCAACTCTTCAACTTAACGTTCTTAGCTTAACTTTCTACCAGGAGTCTTAACATACTAACAAGCACTTTATAACTTAACTTTACTTTCATTAATCAACATATTTGTCATTTCATATTAAACGGCTAAGCATTTAATCACATAATCCCATATAGGGCACATAAACATAATAGACTTAACGTTAACTAACGGAAAGTCAAATAGTCAAACATAAAACGTTTGGGATGTTACAAGAATTAGCCCAAACTGATCTTGTACAGACTAAGTTGTGTATAAGAGCAGAGAAACTTGTGTGAAGAATGATTCTCAGGAAATGCCACACATATGCAATCCATGAATGAGGCTTTTATAGGCGAAAACGCTCCTTCACTTGGCGTTCGTTGCAGCCACGTATTCTTCATTCAGTAGATGATGAAGGAATAATCAATCGTGCCTTTCATAGTACTTGTGGTCCCCCACGTACTGACGCACATTCTTCATCAACCAATAAGAGTATGGACACGCATATGTAAAACTAACCACCAACCTGGATCCTAGGATTCTTCCTAGTCACGTCATTTGTCTTTATCTTCAATCCAGGTTGTTATCTTCACTTGATTGTCAGACACAGATGGGGCCGTTTGTCAAAGCACCAATCTGCCTAAGTGTATCCAAGCTGACTGCTAATCCCAAGCTGTCTTCCACTAACAGCTTGGTCTTCTATCTTCAACCCTTCTCTTTGACTTAGACCGAATGCTAATACATTGTTGATGCAGCTTGAATAACACTTGCTTCCATAAGATTTTACAATTACAAAGTATGAAGCATGATCTGGGTCAGCTACAGATCGTAAACTATGTCAGCTTAGTCTGACCCAGATCAGATTACAAGAACCAAAAGATTACTAAGTGTTTATAGGTCAGATTTGTCATCATTAAATTTACAATTAACATTGGGACTCAACACGGGTATTTTTAGAGGAATTTTGAACTTTTGCATGCTTGTCCTTGTAGTTAATTGCTTTTGTCACCTAATTATAGATATTAATAAGCAATTTGACTACACCCTTTGGTACAAAGTTTAATTTGTGGAATGTGTTTTGACTGATTAATTTGGCAATCCCTTCTGGATTAATAATATGACTAGCACGCTTATAGCACCAAAACACCCAATTTTGTGAGATTGTTGATTCATTGCTAGTTATGCTAGGTGTTACGGGTTTGGATTTATTAGCCTTGTAAAATTGTCCCCCTCGTAGGCTTTTGGATTTATTCAAGAGTAAGAGTTCTATTTAGAGCTCTGAACTATGATGTGCAAGTTTGAGGTTGGTTTTTCCATTTCCAGATTATTTCATTTGCTATGAGTGTGCCGGTGATTGCGTTGATTCTAGAACTTGTCCTGGTTGATCGTTCCGTGTTATTTATCAGAAGAGGCAAATTTAGGATAAAACCTTTTGTTCTTTGTATGTTCACCCCTTGTTTCATAAAAAATTGTTATGTGCATGTTTTGTTAATGTGCTTAGTAGCTAACTACACTGGTTAGTGAACCACCTGTTAAACCCTTATGTTGCACTCACTTTTAGTGCAAGAAACAATAGAAAACATGTTGTCACTAGCCTGTTCTTTGTTATCAGTACTCTGCCAGCAGCATTATCTGGACCATCATCCCCGTCATCATCTCCATCATCTTCCCCGTTTCCTCATTCTCCTAGATTGACATCTCCTCCAATGTCCTCAGCAGCATCGTCTTGGTTATCGATAACCATATCGTCGACGTGCTCTACACCCAAACCCCTATCATCGACCATCATGTTGACTTCTTGGTTTGTGCATCATCAGGTTCAGCAACGATCTCAGGATTTCCTTGAACAGCCTCTTCCTGGATCAACAACACTTGAGGAGCCTCTGCTACAGCTGGAGGTGGTTATTCTGGTTGCTGTTGTTATTTTTGTGGTTGTATCACTGGTGCAACTGGAGGTTGTGGAAGGACTGGCTGTGGAGCAGCAGCAATATCACCTTCAACATCAGAATCCTCATGCGCAAATCCATTATGCTCTGGAGCAACATAAGCGGGATTAATCAGCGCCCCAAAGAGGTTAATGTCCCTCGGTCGAGCCTATAGAACAAGATTTCCACGGTGTCTATAACTATCGTTAAAGATACGATTAGGAATCGTAATCACCGATTCAGTGGGACCCTCCGGAACAAGATTGGGTAGTCGAGCATTAATGATCAGCATCACGAACCTCGGATACATCAAAAATCTCTCATCATCCCCCGCCCTTATCTGCCTGTGAATCTCTTTAAAGATATAACGAGAGAAGCTATAAGGCTTGTTCAACACCAAAGAAATCACTTGTGATTAGGTTTCGGCATTCAACGAATCGTAACCCGACTTCTTGTTGCTCAAAGCAACTAGAATCACATGTGAAAAGAATTTCCACCTGCCCAGCAAACAATTCTTCTGAAATGTGTTCCGATTTGCAGGACCGACATACCCCATTCTTCTGAATGCTCCCAATCTAAGCTCTTAGGGATATGTGGTTGTACCATTCACGCCTCCCTCTTGGTCTTCAGTTCCCAAGTCAAGAATACCAATCAAGTCTGAGGCAGTGAACTGGAAGGTCTGATTGTTTACCCTCACTTCAATACTTGGGACAGCACCAGGTAACAATCGTGCAGATTCCCAGAATTGACTTAAATAAGTCAGATAGATAACTGGGTCAGCGGTGAGAACATGTTTGATTTTTAATTGCTACAGAAACTCAAGAATCCGGACAAATATCCCAGCATTGCCTTGATTCACGTCCAGGTCAATCAAGTAGTTATGATTCTTGTGGAAGTGTCTCTCAGCCATCTGCAAAACGATATAAACAAAAACAAACAAAAGGTTAGCAACAACAGATTAAGTCAAACTTTAAAGCTCCTAACATTTATTCAACTCCTGAAACCCTTTGTTGCACAAACTGTCAAAATGTTATCAACTTTAACCATCGACAAATAAGGTTGAACAATAAAATTCTTAATGTTTTCCAAGGTCGCGAAACCGTTTGTTTCATAACCTTCAAAAACTTTTAGTTTTAATAAACGACACATTGAACTTTACCAAATTTAACGAAAACCACTTGTTTTTCTTAAATTTTAAAGTTCAATTTTATAAGGTAAATTGCACTTTCTAATTTGACTCATTCGAAAATTTTCCCACTTTGAAAATTTTCCGAAGTCCTAGAACAAGCAAACTCCTTATACACACACAAATGGCGACAATACACACATATGGTGTTAGGTTTGACTGGTCAATGCGTGTTATATTTCATATTTTACTTGTTAAAATTTTTCCAATTTAAAATTTTTCTAAGTCATGAAACACGCATACTATGTCACAACACGCAAATGGTGACAAACACGCAAAATGGTGTATTTGACAATAAGAACTCGCAAATGGGAGTTAACCAGTCATATGCGTGTTCTTTGTGATGACGTCATCACAAACACGCAAAAACTGTAAATTATGAAGATTATCATCTGGGTTCTATGAACACGCAAAGTTCATAAGAACACGCAAAACCAGAACCATAACCCTCAAAATTTTATCCAGTGATTTTGAACCCCAAAACTCCTAAATCTGGTACGAATAGGTCCGTATTAGTCCGATTTATAAGTTTCTTGGTTCCATTTCTTTATCCATTTCACATTTATCGTCCCATTTAGTGATTTTATAACCGAAAATAAAAACCCTAAATATTTGGCCATTAAATACGAAATCTGGACTTAGAAATCTTGTTAATCATATACCTTTGTTCTATAAGTGTTAATGGAAGTGTTTCTTGTGTCTTAAACACGAATAGATCAAGTTTGTATGAATCGAAACTGGTGTATATGTAAGTCCCCTTGAACTGGATCGTTAATAGTTTGATCTAGTTATCTTGAGGTGCGGAATCCCTCACTATAACTTGGTGATTCACAACAAGCAATCAGATTATCTGCTTCCTCGCAGATCTTCTCTAGGCTAGCGGAACAATGCTTGACGACTATAACCTTCAAAAACTTTTAGTTTTAATAAACGACACATTGAACTTTACCAAATTTAACGAAAACCACTTGTTTTTCTTAAATTTTAAAGTTCAATTTTATAAGGTAAATTGCACTTTCTAATTTGACTCATTCGAAAATTTTCCCACTTTGAAAATTTTCCGAAGTCCTAGAACAAGCAAACTCCTTATACACACACAAATGGCGACAATACACACATATGGTGTTAGGTTTGACTGGTCAATGCGTGTTATATTTCATATTTTACTTGTTAAAATTTTTCCAATTTAAAATTTTTTTAAGTCATGAAACACGCATACTATGTCACAACACGCAAATGGTGACAAACACGCAAAATGGTGTATTTGACAATAAGAACTCGCAAATGGGAGTTAACCAGTCATATGCGTGTTCTTTGTGATGACGTCATCACAAACACGCAAAAACTGTAAATTATGAAGATTATCATCTGGGTTCTATGAACACGCAAAGTTCATAAGAACACGCAAAACCAGAACCATAACCCTCAAAATTTTATCCAGTGATTTTGAACCCCAAAACTCCTAAATCTGGTACGAATAGGTCCGTATTAGTCCGATTTATAAGTTTCTTGGTTCCATTTCTTTATCCATTTCACATTTATCGTCCCATTTAGTGATTTTATAACCGAAAATAAAAACCCTAAATATTTGGCCATTAAATACGAAATCTGGACTTAGAAATCTTGTTAATCATATACCTTTGTTCTATAAGTGTTAATGGAAGTGTTTCTTGTGTCTTAAACACGAATAGATCAAGTTTGTATGAATCGAAACTGGTGTATATGTAAGTCCCCTTGAACTGGATCGTTAATAGTTTGATCTAGTTATCTTGAGGTGCGGAATCCCTCACTATAACTTGGTGATTCACAACAAGCAATCAGATTATCTGCTTCCTCGCAGATCTTCTCTAGGCTAGCGGAACAATGCTTGACGACTATAACCTTCAAATATGCTCGAAATTTCGACAAATGTTCAACCCTAATCTCTGTTAGGGTTCGATATATATAGGGAACATCACGACATGGGCTTCGGCGAGTTAGCCTCACAAATCCAGCCCAGCTCGACATAAATGCGAGGTCGCATTCTTGTCCTAGCCTCGTATTTGACCCTGCAAATGCGAGGTCGTATTCCCACTGTGAATTGCGAGGTCGCAATTCACACTTAGCAGACTTTATACATTCAATACTCAAACTTAATCTAGTAGTCTATGCATAATATGAAGTTCATTAATGACAATTACGTTATAAAGACATATTACAATATAAGACCAAACAATCTAGACTGCTATTGACATAGGCGTGCACTTACAGACTCCCCCTTGGCAATAGCTTCTAGACGTTAAAATAAAATATGTCTTTATCAAGTCTTTGTCATTAATCTACTTCTTCTGCTTCTTCTTCTTGCTCTTGCTCTTCTCCTTCTCAGTCTCAGTCTCAAAATCTGAATCTGAATCTGACTCTGACTCTGATGGAGTATGAGTGATACCTAACCGCCTCTTCTCTTGATCCCTCATAGATCCTGGATCATAATAATAATCCAAAATCTCTGCCCTAGCTCTCATATGAGCTTCTGGATCATAACCAAGTCTCTTCTCCAGTCTCCGAACAATTGTAGGATGCAATTGTGACTCTGTAGAAGTACCTGTAGTAGAGTTGGTTTCGGTAGACTCACTACCCTGAGCACTAGCATTTTCAGTATCAAGAGCAACAATTACAGACTGCTCTGCCAAACCCTTACCCTTTTCTAATCGATCAACATCAACATCTTATGTAAGGGGTTTGGTTTATGGTGCATCAGGCTCAACTACCATGTTTATCTCTGTAGACACCTGTTCTTGAGCCTGTGAAGCTTCTGAGGTTTCCTTGCCAGCAACACCAGCCTGGCTAGACTCACCTTGAGTCTCTGTTCTCAAAACAGAACTACCTCCTAGCTCTTGTGTAGCTCTGGCAGCATCTGGATCTTCATTTTGATCATCGTCATGCCTTGCCTTAGCTAACTCATCACCCTTGCAGCCTGAGCTATCTCTCTCAGCTTTCAACTTCATGTAGTTGTCAATCAGCTCATGCACTTTCTCTTCAGGGATCTGGACTCCCTTTTTCATTGCATCTGCCATCTTGACAACTTTCCCATCAACTTCTAAAAACTTATTATACATCTTGGACACAACTACCTCAGCCTTACCCAACTTGTCTTCAAGGAACTTGTTCTTGTCACTCACAACCTTAAAATCTTCAGCCAAACGAGTGATCAGGCCTCTCATCTCATTCAGAGCCTTTTCGTGTTGTTCCCTCTACTCAGACATATGTCTCTGCAGATCGGCAAGGCTCAAACTAGCCTTTTCACTTGTCTGTGGTTGTGACTGTGTAGACTCAGGAACAGTCTCTGGCACCCTTGTTGATTCACCAGCAGGAGCAGAAGTCTCTTGTTCCCTGACAAGTGTTCTTCTCTTTAGCATAGGTTTCCCTGGCACCCAATCTTCATCAGTCTCTCTCACTCTTCTTCTTCTTTGAGTGACAAAAGTAGAGCTAGGAACCATTTTGGATCCAACTCTGATGAATGTGTCTGATCTATATGGATCATCATCACCATCACTGCTAGAATCATCATCAGAATGTACCGAAGGCTCTCTATCCTTCTCAATGTCAGCAACAGCCTTTCCTCTATCTCATGCATCCACACCTGATCTACTAGCCTGACCCGCTCCTGACCCGCTTGGTTCTCCAGCACCAGACCCACTAGCTCTAGCTGCTTCAGAACCAACCGCAGCTCCAGCTACATAATCATCAATGTCTCTATCCAGATCTGCATTCTCTGGGTCTTCAGCATTGGGATTGTACTGTTGCACTTGTGCAATGACACCCTCTGGATCAGCCATTTCCTCCAAAATCTCATCAACAATTTCAGGATTGGCACCTTGTTGATTAATCACATCATCTGCAACTTGTACAACAACCTCAGGCTCATTCAGTTCATCACCTTCAACTACGACATCATGAAGCTGCTCTGGAATCACAACATCCTCAACAGCTTCACCATCTTCAGGCTGAGGCCCATCATATGCTGATATGACCTCATCAGACGGTGCCACGTAGTTGGCATTCACAATCGCACCAAATAATGCTACGAGCATTTGGATCATTCGGATACCTCTGCAAAAACTCATCATAACCACGTCTGATGATCATGCTCACTTGCTTCACTTCTCCTACAACAGGCAGATTTGGGAGACGAGCATTGATTATCATCATCACAAACCAAAAACATCAAAATCGAAGCAAAATAGAAAAGCCTAGTTCGAAAATTTCAAACTCTATTTTCTTGAATTTCTTGTTGCATGGTTAACTATATTACGATTAGATAATATACCTAGATTCAGTTTTTCGAGATGAACACAATAATATCAACCAAAAACTCTATATCTAATTGTATATATCGAATCACAATCGGGGTAGCAAAGTTCTTTTTCGGGGTCGTAAAGCTCTTATTATTTGATTTTAATTTGTGAGGTCGTATTAGGGTTATTTGGGTATATATACCCACTTGACCCGAATGGGTTTGAGTCAACCCGGCCTAATTACCCAATATGACACAAAAATTCATATGCATAAAATATACAATTAATTAACTTAAATTATCCCTGTAATTAAGTTTAAAAAATAATTAACCCATTTTCAAATTTTATTATAAAAATAAACTTTTGAAAATCTGTTTAAGTCATTTACGAGGTCGTATCTCTGTACGGGGTCGTATTTCAAAGTCAAAATTAAGTCAACCAAATTCTAAAATACGAGGTCGTAATTCCTCCTGCACACTTTAAAATCAAAATTTCGTCCAAGTTTCTGAATAATTGATCAGCGATTATTACGAACTTCCTGGAAATATGAAAATTTTAAATGAATAAACGTGTAGACATCAAATTTTCATCTTTTCCTCGGACTTCATCTTAACCTGAAAAGTTAATAAACTTACAAAAATTCTTAAACGTTTTACTTGTCAGATCAGCAACAAACCCCATTCGTCTAAAAGCACCTTGAATTAACTCATGACTATACTTGGTGACACCAGCTGCACCACCCTCTTGTTCAACTGTGCCTAGACGTAGAATATCAATGAGATCAGCAGCTGTGAACTGTATCTGCTGCCCAGCAACAATGGTGTGAAAGATATACACTTCTCCGGCCTTCACACAGTCAACATTATTCCAGAAATCTCTCAAATAATCTATATATATGACTGGTGAGTGAGTCAAAACGTGATGAATCCTTGATCTTCTGAAGAAAGCGAATATCTCGTGATAATACGCTGTTCCATCCTGATTATCATCGAAGTTCATCACGTAGTTATGGCCATCAATGAAGTTTCTTGCCATTTCTGTAATCAATAACAAATAATTAATTACCCAATAGACACCAAAATTCATGAAAGTTGTTTCTATACATTCGTATTCAAACAACAAACATACCCCAACCCTTATTTTTAACCAAAAACATCAAAATCGAAGCAAAATAGAAAAGCCTAGTTCGAAAATTTCAAACTCTATTTTCTTGAATTTCTTGTTGCATGGTTAACTATATTACGATTAGATAATATACCTAGATTCAGTTTTTCGAGATGAACACAATAATATCAACCAAAAACTCTATATCTAATTGTATATATCGAATCACAATCGGGGTAGCAAAGTTCTTTTTCGGGGTCGTAAAGCTCTTATTATTTGATTTTAATTTGTGAGGTCGTATTAGGGTTATTTGGGTATATATACCCACTTGACCCGAATGGTTTGGGTCAACCCGACCCAATTACGAGGTCGTATTTGCACAAGGCCCAATCGACCAATGCGAGGTCGTATTCTGCCTCTTGCCAATTACGAGGTCGTAATTCCTCCTGCACACTTTAAAATCAAAATTTCGTCCAAGTTTCTGAATAATTGATCAGCGATTATTACGAACTTCCTGGAAATATGAAAATTTTAAATGAATAAACGTGTAGACATCAAATTTTCATCTTTTCCTCGGACTTCATCTTAACCTGAAAAGTTAATAAACTTACAAAAATTCTTAAACTTTTCCATGATCAATCTTTCCAAAACAATCTCGAAAAGAGCTTTCCCTAACTAGAAACATTCAATAAAAATTTATAAAATTGATTCATCATTCTTATACCTCCCCCTTAATTTTATGACTAGGATGTGTAACTATGACTAATCATTATAAAAATAATCATTCTTATGTACTCCCCCTCAATTTATGACTGAGATACATAACTATGATTTAACAAAAATATTCAGAAATTCATATGAACATTATGTCATATCAATTTATACACGTCACAATATTGATTATAACTTCATATTCTTATGAAAACATTTCATAACTATATGATCTATATAATCGATACTTTGTTACAAAACCTTTCACATTCATAAATACGTTTTTATATCTAAGGTTTCAAAAACACATATTTGACAACTTTCATATTCAAACGATATATGTATGTCTAAGGTTATAAAAATATTAACTCAATAGTCTTTCACATTCAAATATTACATTTATATGTCTAAGGCTTCACATTATGTCTATGTCTAAGGCTTTACAAATAAACGATAACCTTCTACATTCACATTATGTCTATGTCTAAGGCTTTACATAATCGATAATCTTCCATATTTAAAATAACATTTCTATATCTAAGATCTTCAACTTCACAAAAAAACCTAGCTATCATCATCTTTTATACTGAAGAAATAATACTGTAAAAACATGATGATCTTAGCCTTGTTTTTCTTGAATACTTCAGATTCTTGCTAAAACACCTTATTTTAGATCAAAATATTTGCAAATACTCTGAAATAGATATCTTTCCATCCGAACGTCTATTCTGATTACTTTCTTCATGAACCATGATCAAAATCTTCAGATCAGACATATTTGTTAAGTTTCTTGTGCCTTATTCCTGCACATAAAACTCATAACAAACACAAGATCAAAATAGTAATTCCTCACACGCAAAGCGACTTAACTTGACTCACGTACGGAAATATACCCAACATTGCATAATGCTAAGTACTTGCATATTTGTGACATCATTTTAAAGCGCTTATGAAAACCCGTGACTTTTGATGAGACCCGTGTAGCGAACTTTTGACAACCTATCCCAAGTTGGAAGCTTTAGGTAGGCTAGGTATACAAAGACACCCCAAGGACTTACTTGTTCGAATCTCAAAGGCCACATTAGCTCCATAATTTTCAAAAGATTAATAAGATATTTGCATATCTTGTCACAAATATACATCCGAAAAAGCAATACATACACATATATGTACCCGAGACCTTTTATATAAAGACCAAATATACAAAATTACAATGTTAGATCTTTCATAAGATTTAAGGACCAGTCTCAATTCAAATACATGAAGAGCAGGCATTCTCAGCCATATATCTGAATATGTTTCCCATAAGAACATTGTATATATTAAGTTCAGGTTATAAGGAAACCTTGGTACTTTGTGCCTACCGATACATCATATAATGATATCACTGAACTGACCAATTTAAATTACAATTAAGTAGGCTTAAAAGCTAAAGTATCGTCACGTCTAATCGTCTTGATGCAGTGACCTTATTCTACTTATTATTTTCTTTTTCTTTTTTGGTTTTTCCCATTTTTATTTTGGTTTTCTGACACTATATGACACACATACATAACGACACAAAAACACAGACACATTTTACAAAGTTCCTTTTGAGAGACACTCTCACTATAGATTTTTCATTCCAATCAATTGGACTAGCAACTCGAAACGAGTTCGGTCGAAAGCCTTAGTGAACAGATCAGCTAAAGTAAAGTCACTCGGCACCTTTTCTGGGACTATTAATTTCTTTTTAGCACAATCACGAATAAAATGAAACCTTATATCTATGTGCTTAGTCCTACTGTGCTTAACAGGATTATTGGTAATGGAAATAGTGGACTCATTGTCTATCTTTACGGGACTACAAAGGAAACTCTGACCGTAATCACGCAGTTGTTGCTGAATCCACAGAACCTAAAATCTTTTCAAACTTCTCAACATGAGCATACGGGTCCCAACGAGTAACCCCATCAAACGTATCCTCAGTGACACTCTTGAGATGATTTCCTTTCAAGGAGAAATTTGCTGAAATCGCAGGAGGGCGGATAGCAGTGCCCCGATTAGCTGGTATGGTTCTTCTCCGTTCACCATAAGGAATATCATTATTATCTCTCGGTTGTTCATCACCCATTCTGTTTACCCTTCTTTGTTGATCTTGATTTCTGTTGATTTGAGGAAATACAAGTCTATTCTGTTCAGGTGTTTGAACTTTCTCTTCTCCTTCTGAGTCCTCACATGTTCGAAAAATCCTAGCTGCTTCCTCCAACCTATTAACCAGTTGATCTTCTGATGTAGATGCTTTCTTGGTATATTACTCGTCTAAATCAACGTCTTGTTGGACTTGGTCTGTGGTTTCTGAATCTATTTTGCTTGACGTGGATGGCTCTTGGTTGTTTCTTTGCACTAGTCGACGTCTGGCTCTCCCCGGATTAGATAAAGGACTATGCAAGGGTCGGCCAGAGGCTCTAGTGTTAATCAACTAACAAGAACCTACAAAATCACCACAAACAAACCGTTAACCGCACCTGGTACAAATAAAAAAAAAAAAAATATAATCTATCTAATAAAGCAATTAACTTTCTCACAAATATATGTGAGAAAAGGTCGAACTACCAAATTAAACAACTACTAAAACAAAAGTCCCCGGCAGCGGCGCCAAAAACTTGATGTGTGAATACGAGTCTTAAAATTTATAAACACGAATCACCTAGCGACTGAATACAACACACTTACAGGCAGTGAACCTGTTCGTATGCAGTATAGTTAGCTTGGTAAATCCGAGGTTGATTACAAGGACTAAAGTCAAGTAATTGTTCAAATTAAATAGTTCAAAGTAAAAGGGGGGTTTTGTGACCGAATTGTCACGTTGCAAAAGTTAGTATGCAAGAAATTAAACAAGTTAGTAATCCCGTAGGATTAATCGCAAAGAGAGTTTTGAATTGAAAACAATAATTTAAAAGGCATCCATCTCGAATCCGCTCAACAACATGTTCATATCGCACATAAATGAAGTTCAAATCCAATTAAGTTGATAATGATAATCGTGACAAAATAAAGACACAAACTGGTACCACCAACGTTTGTAAAATCATTTAAATCACCTAATTGATCAGTTTCTTTGTAAAAGCCGGCACCACCAATGCTTAAAACAATTTCCCTAACCAACTAGTTATTTGATTATCCAATTAACAATTATATCTATGTGAAGACAACGTGGTACCACCAACCGTTAATCATCACGTTGACAAAATGATTCTTTTTATTAAAATGTCATTCACTATCATACCATGAACTAGTGACAATTGATTAAAAATAATTAATTGAAATCACATATATATTTAACTAGTACCACTAACGAAGAACATACATATCACCAATATCAAAATAATAATTAATAAAGAATCAATTCATCAAGATCGCGACACAACGATAATTGAAATCAACTATGAATTAAAGAAATACTGCAATCCTTACATATTGTCTTACTTCATCAAGATGGATGATGAAATGATTAGCTACTCATTATTGAAACGAAATAACAAATCAAATATGAAGAATTCATTGTTACCGAAGACAAGAAATCGAAAGCAATGAACGAAATAAATCCAATCGTGATCTCAATCTTCCAAGATGATAAAACTGGTGAAAAGTCTCCTCAACAGGTCTTGAAAACGGCTGGAATGTCAAAGGTAGGGTTTAGGAATGTATTTGCAAGCTATATATATTTTCCAAAAAAATCTCAAAATTCCCGTCGAGGACTGCGGCGCAGTGTGTCATCAGATGTTGACTTTCGTTGACTCTGTGTCTGGCACGAACTCAATGGACTGCGGCGCAACACATTTCACTGCGGCGCAACTTAACTCTCGATGCTTTAGATGCGGCGCAGCCAAGTAACTGTGACACATCGTCTTCAGTTCACATCCACTGCGGCGCAGCTTAAGGAATTGTGGCGTAGTGCAAAGCTGGACAGCTACTAACTTCATATTCGTGCTAAGTAACTCTTCCGTAAGCACATATTTCACCTCAAAATGTCGTTTTCTCCAGAATTGTATCACAGTACATGTTAATATCCTGAAACACTAACAAATACCATAAACGCACCAAATGTATACGAAAACGACTCTAAAAACACTTAAAAACAACTAAATAAGACGTGGGAAATGGTATAAAAGAAGGCATATCATAATCCAAACCACCAACCTGGATACTAGGATTCTTCCTAGTTACGTCATTCGTCCTTATCTTCAATCCAGGTTGTATCTTCACTTGATTGTCAGACACAGATTGAGCCATTTGTCAAAACTCAATCTGCCTAAGTATTTCCAAGCTGTCTGCTAATCCCAAGCTGACTTCCACTACCAGCTTGGTCTTTTATCTTCAATCCTCCTTTTCGACTTGGATTAAATGCTATTTATATTGTTGTTGCAGCTTGAATAATACTTGCTTCAATAAGATATTACAATACAAAACATGAAGTGTGATCTGGGCCAGAAACAGATCGTAAGCTGTGTCAGCTTACAGCTTAGTCTGACCCAGATCAGATTACAAGAACCAAAAGATTTCTAAGTGTTTTACTATCAGATTTGTCATCACCAAATTTACAATGAACATTAGGACTTAACATATTTTGATTTGCAATTTACTTTAGATAATTGAATATGGAAATTGCTTATCTGTCCATCGGACGGGACTGAAGACTGGTAATAATAGATATAGATATTGGTAAGATTTCTTATTTTATATTGGATAAAGATAATCAAAAGTAAAATTAAAGAAGAGTACAAAACCATATAGAAGTCAAAGTGTTAAGCAAATTAAAGAGTTTTTAATGGGACGACTCAATTGTCTCTCTATATAACTAAGAGAGGATAGGTAAATGCTTATTTGACTATTTTCTTATGTTGACAACTCACCTTTTATCATATGTGTAAAATTGTAGTTAAAGTTCATCTCTTTTCATTATCCCTTATTATTTTTCTTTCATTATTTTTTATGTATTTAAATTGTTTCACAATATTTTTCTTATATAATATTTTAGATTTGCTTTAGTTTTAATTCCATCTTATCTTTATCACAACTAAATCTTTTTGTATCTTTAATTATTTAATTTAGATCTTTACATTTATTATTCATACAATACGTAACTTTTGTTATTTACTTTTTTATAAAAATATTTTAATAAGATTTTATTCCTATTTTTTCCATCAAATCTTTTTAAAATTAAATATTATCTACTATCATTGAAAATCTATTTTATATTTGTATATACAATTTTTATTATTATTATTATTATTATTATAATCACATATATACCATTATTATTATTATTATTATTATTATCACATAACTAATACCAATAAAAAAAGGTACTGCTATTGTACGAGACTTGCTTGCTATATTTTTATATTCTTTACAATGGTTATGGATTCAATTTTTTAGTCAATATAGTAAGATTAGAATTTGAGGTCTTCATGCTCTTTTTTTTAAAATTTATTTTCATACAGTTTTAAATCCAATCTACTCTTTTGCATTAGTTTAACTTAAATTAGGTTTTGATTATAAAGATTTGAGGAGTTATATGAGTATACATCTTCTTCTTCTCTCTTTTTTTTCCAACACAAGTTATTATTTTATTAACCTGAAAAAAAATATACTATGGTATAATCATTGTTCCAACGCATTATTGTTAACTTATAAATATTATACATTATTTGTGCATTCCACGCTATATGTTATTTATTAGTATTACATGCTTAAATTAATTGCGCAACCATATTATTAATAAAAACAATCTTTCAATGCCTCATATAATTAATCAAAGCTAAAAAAATTAGAATTCAATTATATTAAATGGATACCGAATAAAATTAAAATACCTAAAAGTAAAACATAAGTTAGGTCCCTTGACTTCTGTAAGCTAAATATTAGTCAAATTTTATATTTAACCTCAAAATCTTTGACTCCACATGAAGAGACACACTATTACTTAAGCTCACAACATCCTTAGCTATAAAACCATGATAAAAGAACTCAAGATATGTCAAGTAATGAATAATGATAGGTTCTGACATAAAAGCATACTACAATTTAGTTATCACATACTTCTGACACACAATAAACATCCATAGAAAGCAGTTGCTTGATAAAAAAAAAGAGATGCACAACTTAGACGATTTAAAAATTTACACAGTAACAGTATGATTCGAGCAACCATCAATATGACCAATATTACAACTTAATCAATACGAAAGCTAAAGAAGAAACATATGAAAATTAACTCCATATAAATATGGGTTAATTACAAAAATGGTACCTGAACTATCCACCATATTGCACAAATCATACCCAGG
Organism: Erigeron breviscapus; assembly: GCA_034093135.1. Taxonomy (NCBI): domain Eukaryota; kingdom Viridiplantae; phylum Streptophyta; class Magnoliopsida; order Asterales; family Asteraceae; genus Erigeron; species Erigeron breviscapus. The sequence goes on from CM067173.1 coordinate 57,728,419, forward strand.
GTTTATTAATTACGTTCGTCATACCCAAACTTACCATTTTTCCACTCGGGCCATACCTGGACCAAACGTTCGTTAGTTGTGCTGTTAAGTGCCCCCATGTGCCGTGCACATGAGGGGTATTTTTATCATTTTGCATGCTCTATTTGATGTACAGGTATGAAATCTGTAATTTTTACTATACTTCAGGTACCATCTATGTAATCTGCCCTTATTAATAATACTTTACTTTATAAATTATATTTTATCAATTAGTATTGTTATAATTAATTAAAAATATTATTGTTAATGATTATTATGTAGTAATAAATTATAATTTTATAAAAATTTATTAATATTTTATAAATATTTATATTTTTTAAAATATAACATTTTATCTTTATAAAAAAATATTATTAGTCTATAAAAAGATATTATTTTTCTAATATTTTTTTATTAAAAACTATTACATATTGAATTATATAACTATAATGATCTTGGTAAATATGTATTTCAAGATTTATTTTCTTCTTTAAAAAAATGGTAAATTAGAAGGAATGTCTTAATATCTTGTATCGCATTAATGCCTACACAACCACCATGCAATATTTTTTTTAAAAGAATAAATAAATATGAAAATACGCATTTATCAAAATAATCATGGATCTATAATTCAATATATTTATAGTTTTCAATAAAATACATTTTTCTATAAAAATTAATAACTTTTATAGACTAGAAATAATCTTTTATAAAAATTAAATACTATTTCATAAAATAAAAGTAAACATTTTTAGAAAATAAATATTTATAAAATATTAATAAATTTTTATATAATTATATTTATTACTAAATAATAGTCATTAACAATATTAATTTTTATTAAATAATACTAATTGATAAAATATAGTTTTATAAACTAAAATATTAATAATAAGGGTAAATTACAAAAATGGTACCTGAAGTATAATGAAAATTACAGATTTCGTACCTGTACATCAAATAGAGCATGCAAAATGACGAAAATACCCCTCATGTGCACGGCACATGGGGGCACTTAACAGCACAACTAACGGACGTTTGGTCCAGGTATGGTCCGAGTGGAAAAATGGTAAGTTTGGGTATGACGGACGTAATTAATAAACCCTGGGTATGATTTGTGCAATATGGTGAATAGTTCAGGTACCATTTTTGTAATTAACCCTATAAATATTGATTCCAGTTTACCTTTTTTTTCCAACTTTAGTTAAATAAAAAATTTGCGGTTTGTTATATCTAAACTTTCTACAAACACAAACAACAATTTTAGACTAAACGATTTGGAGTTAAGCTTAACAAAAAAAGAAACAAAAAGAGAAATAAAAAGTGTATAGTATATAATTTGAAAAATACATACCAATTCATCAACAAAGACCATCTCGAACGTTTTGATTTTCTTCCGGTTGTTCCACTCTGAAATAGTCCATACATGCACAATACAAAGTCGTAGATTATGGTTAACATGTGTTGGCTTAAGATATTCAAGATGAACTAATGTGGTCTTATTTTTTGTTGTTGAAGAAAAAGCCATAACGAACCTATAATGGACAACAAACTAAATTAAAAGAGATAATAATAACAATAACATAAGAATTAAATGTTAAATAATAATAATAATAATGATTAAATATGAACAAAGTATATAAATAAAAAAACCCTTTTGGTAGTCGATCGTAGGTTTTTTTTTTGCCGTAGGTTTTTTTTTTGTTGAGAATATGTGAGGGTTTTTTCTAGGTTGTATATATATATAGAAATAATTTTTGAGAGACTTTTAAGGATAAAAAGAGTTTTTAATTAATAATAAGGTCGGCCATTTATTAAATAAAATATTAAAAAAATAGATGGGATATTAAAAAAAATTACTAATTTTTTTAAAATATTAAAAAAAATAGAGGATTAATAAGGAGAGAGGATTAGGCTCAAAGAGGGGGATTAGGGGTGCCAAGTGTACCCCCAACCTCCTCTTTTAGTTATATTACTAGTCCTAATACCCGTACGATGTACGGTAGCTATATAGATTGTATCATAAAGAAATTCGAATATGCCTCATACATTATTCGTGAGTATGAAATAAATTGTGGTTAAAGTAAACCGATTATCGAAGCTAAGTTATAATAAACAGTAATGATAAATATAATATATGTTTAGTTAGAGTTTTGGATTTACCTTAAATTTTTAGAATCACATCAAAATCAAAACTTGTAAGCATAGTGGATGACGGCAAATAGCCTTGTGATTTTGGATCGTAAACTCAATTTTTGAAGTCTTCATGTTAATAACTTATCATAAGTAATATAAGTATTAGGAGTTAAAGAATTAAGAAAGAAAAAGAAACAATTTTATTAATAAAAACGATCAATCAAATAAGGTTATAATGTCTCTTGTATTAATAAGTCAAGAGTTAGAATTTCATTCTAAGTCTAATAAGGAAATTGAATCTATATACAATTAAAAAAGCTAAATTAATAAAATAAATAAATTAAAAGAACACGTGTCGATCAAGGATTACGCCACGTGTCGTTTCAAGAACATCTCAATCCTGTTTTAGTTTATTGGTAGATAATATAGTTATTGGAAATCTCAAAATATGAAAACTTTAGAGGGAGATACTTGGAAACAGAAAAGGATTCGTATATCGTAATACTAGTACTAATACCCGTACGATGTACGAATTGATATCAATGTTTCTATTCTATGATATACGGATTTTTTTCTTTAGTAGGTCAGCAAAAGAACCTACAATGGCATGAAGGGATGGGTTATTTTGAGAACCACTAAAAAAAAGAACGCGAGAACCAATCTCAGCCCTCCATTCATCAAGATCAAGAAAAACATGATTGTCATTATGAAAAATCAATATTTTGTCCAGCTCTCTCTCTTTCTCTCTCCTCTTATTAAATTAATTAAAATATCTAATTCATTAAAAAACTTTTATCTCACAAACCGTACATTGTTAGACGGAAAAAAAAAGCATGGGTAGTCTTGAAATTTCGTCCTCTTTCATTAGAGATGCGATATGATATACTTTTGAAGACTTTTTAAATGTCGTTTTTTTTTTCATCACGTTCATCCTACACATGTGTAGGACAAGTAGAAACCACTAAAAGGTTCATCCTACACATGTGTAGGACAAGTGAAAACCACAAAAAGGTTTATCCTACAAATGTGTAGGACAAGTGGAAACCACTAAAAGGTTCATTTAATATTTTGTCCTCTTTCATTAGAGTGGTCATCATATATACTTTCGACGACTTTTTAATTTAGAGGGCGGATGGATACGGTACGGGCGGTAGCCCTTAGTCGAACGGGCGTTGCCCGTTCAGGGGGCTTCGCCCTTCTCGGTAGGCTACCTCGAGGCATTTATAAAGGGGTTGGAAGCCGGACGAATTTGGGAATGGTTTGGATTTGATGGGCGGCGATCCATGAGATGGTGGTGGTTGGATACGGTACGGGCGAAACCCTTATACGTACGGGCTCCGCCCATCTAAGACAAATAGAAACCACTAAAAGGTTCATTCTACACATGTGTAAGACATCAAAAATAATAACTTACACATGTGTAGGACAAGTGGAAACCACTAAAAGGTTCATCCTACACATGTGTAGGACAAGTGGAAACCACTAAAAGGTTCATCCTACACATGTGTAGGACAAGTGGAAACCACTAAAAGGTTCATCCTACACATGTGTAGGACAAGTGGAAACCACTAAAAGGTTCATCCTACACATGTGTAGGACAAGTGGAAACCACTAAAAGGTTCATCCTACACATGTGTAGGACAAGTGGAAACCACTAAAAGGTTCATCCTACACATGTGTAGGACAAGTGGAAACCACTAAAAGGTTCATCCTACACATGTGTAGGACAAGTGGAAACCACTAAAAGGTTCATCCTACACATGTGTAGGACAAGTGGAAACCACTAAAAGGTTCATCCTACACATGTGTAGGACAAGTGGAAACCACTAAAAGGTTCATCCTACACATGTGTAGGACAAGTGGAAACCACTAAAAGGTTCATCCTACACATGTGTAGGACAAGTGGAAACCACTAAAAGGTTCATCCTACACATGTGTAGGACAAGTGGAAACCACTAAAAGGTTCATCCTACACATGTGTAGGACAAGTGGAAACCACTAAAAGGTTCATCCTACACATGTGTAGGACAAGTGGAAACCACTAAAAGGTTCATCCTACACATGTGTAGGACAAGTGGAAACCACTAAAAGGTTCATCCTACACATGTGTAGGACAAGTGGAAACCACTAAAAGGTTCATCCTACACATGTGTAGGACAAGTGGAAACCACTAAAAGGTTCATCCTACACATGTGTAGGACAAGTGGAAACCACTAAAAGGTTCATCCTACACATGTGTAGGACAAGTGGAAACCACTAAAAGGTTCATCCTACACATGTGTAGGACAAGTGGAAACCACTAAAAGGTTCATCCTACACATGTGTAGGACAAGTGGAAACCACTAAAAGGTTCATCCTACACATGTGTAGGACAAGTGGAAACCACTAAAAGGTTCATCCTACACATGTGTAGGACAAGTGGAAACCACTAAAAGGTTCATCCTACACATGTGTAGGACAAGTGGAAACCACTAAAAGGTTCATCCTACACATGTGTAGGACAAGTGGAAACCACTAAAAGGTTCATCCTACACATGTGTAGGACAAGTGGAAACCACTAAAAGGTTCATCCTACACATGTGTAGGACAAGTGGAAACCACTAAAAGGTTCATCCTACACATGTGTAGGACAAGTGGAAACCACTAAAAGGTTCATCCTACACATGTGTAGGACATCAAAGAATAATAACTTACACATGTGTAAGATGAACGTGATGGAAAAAAAATTAAAAAGTCGTCAAAAGGAGTCGTCAAAAGTATATCGAATCGCATCTGTAATGAAAGAGGACGAAATTCTAAGACTACCCACGCTTTCCTTTTCGTCTAACGATTTACGGTTTGTGAGATAAAAGTTTTTTAATGATTTAGATAGAATTCTATTAATTTAATAAAGTAAGAGAGAGAAAAAAAAAACTGACGAAAATACCCCTCTAGTGTTGAGAGGGGTTTTTTATTTTTAATCTGATCCATCCAGTTTTTTTGATCCAAGGGTGGAGAGGAGTTCTTGAGTTCTTTTTTTTAAGGGTTCTCAAATAACCTCTCTTCGTGGCATGAAAGCATAAAACACATAAATATTTGTATATATTAATGGCAGAACAAATAGCGAATAAACAAAACCCTGGACTGTTGCCAACTAATATGTACTTTCGTTTATAAAAAGCAAAATTGTCACACATATATAATTTATAATTAATTTAATATTAAATATGATCAGTGAAATAACAAAATACACAAGCAAACTACAACAACAACAACAACAACAACAGTACCCAATCCCTGTGCGGGGTATGGGGGAGGTGAAACTGTAGACAGTCTTGCCTCTACCCAAAGGTAGAGAGACTGCTTCCAAAAGGACCTCCGGCCACAAAAGCGGTAAAAGTCGGGAAGAGTAAAGGGTTTAGAAGTACCATACCTGACTGACAACGAAAATGTTTAGCAAGACATACCTGGGTCTGTTGGGGCCGACCACCTTGAGAGTAGGGGAGAGTGGCAAACATGCAACCTAGCAAAAAACCTTAACACCGAAAGACAAACAAAACATATAAACAAAAAGGAAAATGACTAAGAAATTCCAAGAGAGTAAAAGATTCCTGCTCAACCTACGAAGTAGGGAACTAGCGCCGCCTAAGAAAACTAAACTCCTAGTCCTCCACGAAACTTACAAAACCCCTAAAGTAAGCCTAAACCCTAGTCCTATAGACAACCTATCATTGGTCATGTCCTCCTACAGACGAAAGCACTTGGGCCATTACTCCAAGCCACCCATCAATAGCAGCCTTAGGCAAGGCAATATGGGTAAAAAAAGTCGATCAAAAAGTCCTACCCTAACCTAATCCTCTGCTCTAATCCTAGTCCTCCAAGCCGTCCTATCTGACATCATGTTCTCCGACAAGCCAAGCTCTAATAGGTCCTTCGTTACTCGATCCTCCCACCTCATCTTAGGCCTTCCCCTTCTTCGTATGCCGTCAACGTGAATAGCCTCCGCTCTCCTTAGTGGTGCCGTCGGATCCCTTCTCCTAACGTGGCCAAACCATCTCAAGCGCCCTTCTCTTAGCTTGTTAATGATGCTCCCTACTTCAAGTTCGGCTCTAAAAACTCCCGTGGGGATCCTGTCTGATAGGGTCTTCCCGCATGTCCACCTTAGCATCCTCATCTCAGCCACCTCTACTCGAGCCGCTTGGGCTTTCTTCATCGGCCAACATTCTGACCCGTATAACATAGCCGGTCTAATCGCCACTCTGTAGAACTTGCCTTTCAGTTTTAGTGGGATCCTTTTATCGCACATGAGTCCAGTAGCTGCTCTCCACTTCATCCATCCAGCTTGGATTCGACGTGTCACGTCGTCATCTATCTCCCCCGATTTATGTATCACCGATCCCAGGTATCTAAAAGACTCCTTCGGGCACAATATTCGCTCTCCAATGCGAATATCTTCGTCCCCTTGTTGTCTTATATCATGCTTATCGAAGTCACATCTTAGGTATTCCGTCTTCTCTCGGCTCACGCATAAACCATGGTCTTCAAGTGCTTCTCTCCATTTCTCTAGCCTATGGTTTAGCTCCTCCGTCGATTTCGCGATAAGCGCGATGTCATCAGCAAAAATCATGCACCATGGTAGTTCCTCCTGTAGGCCACTGGACAACTCGTCTAAGATCAAGGTAAAAAGGTATGGGCTAAGTGCCGAACCCTGGTGTAGGCCCATATCTACCGAGAAGAGCTCTGTACTCCCCACGGGGGTTCGAACACTCGTCCTCACCCTATCATACATATCCCTGATAACACTAATGTATCTCCCAGTAGCTCCTTTCGCTTGAAGCGTCCTCCAAATCAACTCACGTGGTACACTATCGTATGCCTTTTCCAAATCTAGGAAGGCACAGTGTAGCGATTTTTGTCTTTCCCTATACTTTTCTATGAGGCTTCTGGTGATGTGAATAGCCTCCATCGTCGACCTCCCTGGCATAAAACCAAATTGGTGCTCTGCCACCTTCGTAACCCTTCTCAGCCTCATCTCGATCACTCTCTCCCAAAGTTTCATGGTATGACTTAGGAGTTTAATGCCCCTATAGTTGCTACAACTCTGCACGTCCCCCTTGTTCTTATAGATAGGTATAACCTCACTAAGTCTCCATTCTTCTGGCATTTTTGCACTTGTCCAAATCTTGTTGAAGAGGCTTGTCAACAAGCCTATCCCAGCTTCCCCCAGGCATCTCCATGCCTCGATAGGGATTTGATCTGGGCCTACTGCTTTGTTCCTCCCCATCTTCTTTAGAGCGAGCCTTACTTCCTCTTGGCTGATTCTCGTAGCATCGTCGTCGTCGTAGCGTGTGTCTCGAAGTGTGGCGTGGTCTTCTCCACCTTCCCTTCGCCCCGGCCCACTCCCATTAAACAAGTTGGCGAAGTACTCTTCCCATCTTTTCCTAATGTCTCCTTCCTTCACAATGCTCCGCCCGCTTCCGTCTTTGATATAAATGACATCACCTAGGTCCCTGCGTCTTCTCTCCCTTGCTTTAGCAATTCTAAAGATATCGTTTTCGCCTTCTTTGGAATCTAGTTTCTTATACAGTTCTTCGTATGCTCTTTCTTTTGCTCTAGCTACACTCCTCTTTGCTTCTTTCTTGGCTTCATAGTACCTCTGCCTTGCCACGGACCATTCTTCATTTGTCCCGTTCTGGCGGCATTTGGCGAGCTCTTTAAAGCAACTAAGTTTTGTCGCGACCTTGGTCTGAACGTCTTCGCTGATCCACCAAGATTCTCTACCCACTTTACGCAGTCTTCCTGTTCCTCTAGATAACCCTAATACCTCCTTTGCCGTCTCCCTCATACCCTCTGCCAAGCGTGTCCATTGCAATAATACATGTAGAACATAAAAAATAATCAATAAAATTTAAAAAAACGAATAATAAATGTAAGTTGGACACATGCCTGAATTGAGTCCAATTTCACTTGACGTGAAAATTTTCTGACTCTCTTAGACCTTAGTATACGCCGACAGTTTCATACCTTTAGATAATATATTTGCTACAAGTTACATGCAACATGTAACAATCATATATATTTTTAAAAAATTACATCTATTAAGACCTCCATAGTAAAACTAATAAACGGACATTGCCAATCATGGCAAGGATTATGCATTAAATAAGAGTTAAATTGAGAATAGAGAATAAAGAACAGTGATGATTAAAATTCACATCATTGTGAAAAAAACTAAAATTCACATCATTGTGAAAAAAACTAATATATACACATACAAATTGTTATACGCAGGGAAGAGTAATTATTATTGTTAGGTAATGATGGTCAGAAAGATTACTCGTATATATTAACAATAATTTCCTGATACAAATATAATACATCATATCCTATATGAATTATGATTTTTATCACTAATAAATAAATATATTAATAGGTACGTAGATACTAACAACCTCATAAATAAAAGTTAGTATTTGATTTTAAGTAAGAAACTTGACAATATAGATTAAAAGGACACATGTCGCTTAACTATTGCACCACATGTCGATCAAAGGATACCACAATCCTGTTTTAGTTTATTGGTAGATGGAAGAGGATTATCTAAGATTCATTAAAAAATTGTATTTAATTAAATACGGATATCTCTTAGATATCTTATAGAATAAATATATGCATACCTTATAGGAAAGGATTCTTAGTTTAAATACGATCGAATAAAATAAGAAAATCATTAGATTTTTTTAATGAATATAATTAAAAAGCCACTTGTCGTTTTAACACGATGTCATGTGTCGATTTAAAAAAGGTACAATCATGTTTTAGTTTATTGGTAGATAGATATCCGTACAACGTACGGGTATTAGGACTAGTTAAGATAATATAATACGAGTAATAATAGTAATAATAATAATGATAACAATACTACTTTTAATATATAAATACTCATAAAACGTTGATAAAGGGAGAAGAGCGAATAATAAAAGTTATTGTTTTTCCTCAGATCTTTTTACCACCACAACACAACATATGGATGATGTTCCTACGGAGTTGATACATGGTTGCATGCATGGCGTACCATCCCTATTGTTACGAGTAGAATTACTCAGAAGAAGAATTTGGAGAAGAAGAGAAATTTATCAAAGTCAAATCTGCTCATATATGTGATAATACGATGTATATATACAATTGAGTAACCGACTTAACCACCAACTTCCACTTTGGCAAGATCAGTCCTTCAACTTCTATTATTATTACACAAGTGGCTAAAACCTCATTTACTATGTAACAATACTCCCCCCTTAAGGATTGTTTGTCCTCAAACAATGGTGTGCATATAAGCAAGCAGCAACACGCAAAATGCAGAATCGAATCTGGAAATTCCCACATCCTTTCATGATGTTCAGCCACAAGCAACCTCTCCCAATGGTCCAATATCTTGAGTGCAACCTTACCCTTCCTCTTGATCGATTTTCCAGCAAGTATTGATCTCGGTTGTAGTGAAAACCTTGAGTTATGAGGCTGAAGAACATCCTTTCAGCATCATCCAAACTTGCAACTTCATTGTTCCTTTTATGCAATTCCAAGAATAACCAAAACCAATCTTTCCAATGCTTCTGACTTCAGATTCCTTTCTTGTTTGGCAATCCGGGTGAATGTAGGTTAAAGGCATCTAAGTTACCATCTGGTTCAGCCCTTTTAATGAAAAATGCAAAATGCCTCTTTAGAAGATATGCCCCATCACTTCTTTCACAACACATTAGCTTGCCCTTCATCATGAATCCAGCAAATTGAGGCTCCACCACTTCTATCTCACGATGGTCAAATACACTTCCTTTTGGAAATGTCTCTATATTGCTAGCAGAATCCACTTCCAGCTGATCAGACTTCCATTGGGTGGCTTTGTCAACATTGTTTACAGCAGCTCTCTGTTCATGAGTGAAAGCAACCCCTTTACCAACGCGGAACATCAATATGTTGACAATTTGGGGTAAAATGTTATCACCCATTTGGCAACATGACTTGATAAACTTCTTAACGTCAGTCTCCGTATACTCGTATGCCATATAAAGAACATTATTCCCACTATTATTCTCAATCGTATTCTCTTCAGCTGCCTTAATAAAAACGGCTTCAACCCCTTCAAAATTATACACATTGACTGTTCCAGCAGTATATCCTTTCCTGTTGTCAACCTGCAACTTAGATTTCTTCTTCTTCAAGCTCGTCACTTCATCACCACTTTTTATTGAATGGTATAGGATTAAATCAGCCCACTTATCCTTTTTTTCTAACTCATTTTGCAAACACCTTCTCACTTTTTCATGGTGCAACCTTTCCAGCATTAGTCCCTCCACCATTCTCACTCTCTCTTTCTCAACTTCACATTTACTTTTCTCCAATTGTTTCACCACTTTCTCAGCAACATTAGAGCCATTTTTCAATTGCAACTTTTCAGCTAATGAATGTGTTTCTGCTTCACACAACACTTTACTAAGCCTTTCCGACACTTTCATTACCTTCAGCCCATTGATCTCTTCTAATAAACATGCAATCATCGACACATTGATCAAGAACTCAATTCCCTTTTTAGGAGTCCAGTTACACAATAACATACCTTCCTGACTTTCAAGTTTGTAAGCACGGTGTTGTTTACTTGTTATAGTATCAGAAAGTTCAGCTGCAACCCCTTTTCCCAGTAGCAATTTCCTAATTTCAGGATTATACATAACCACACCAGATAACTTTGGAGACCGAGGATTGGGTTCAAATTTTTCATGGTTGATTTTCTCCCCGACTTTGTTTTCATCCTTGACAGATTCAAGTTCATTGACAATTTTCAAGGTAACTACTACATCATCCCACTTTTCATACACCACTCCATAAAAATCCATCATTTCCATATAATCATTCCACTCTGAACTAATATTATTTCTTTCCTTATTATTAGCATCCACATAAAATTCCACATTAATTAAAGATTGAACCAAAGAGCTCAAATTCGATAAAACCATCATTTCCATATAATCATTCCACTCTGAACTAATATTATTTCTTTCCTTATTATTAGCATCCACATAAAATTCCACATTAATTAAAGATTGAACCAAAGAGCTCAAATTCGATAAAACCATCATTTCCATATAATCATTCCACTCTGAACTAATATTATTTCTTTCCTTATTATTAGCATCCACATAAAATTCCACATTAATTAAAGATTGAACCAAAGAGCTCAAATTCGATAAAACAAGTTCCTTATTATCATCATCATTCCATAACAACCCTTCAAAAACATCACCACCAATTCCATTCCTCACAGAATAATCACAACCAATGAGTCCATTCCTCACAAAAATAATCCAGCTTGGTTTCCACTCAAATGATCCATCAAACATTGACACACAACTTAACAGTCCACTTCCCCTAGTGCTACTCACATCCAGCTCCTTATCCTTTGTTCTATTGACTACAATCCAACCCGGTTTCCAACCAAATGAACCAATAGCTAGTTGAGTACCTAATACCCCTTCCTTATGGGATTTTTGTCCCCAAAAATAACATACATTTTCATTGAAAACTCTGAGGTTCAGCATTTCATGACTACTAACATTGACACAATCATCTTGATTGAAATCCTCCATTTTATTCTTACAATGCCACTGCCAAAAATCAAGCTTGCTACTAACACTATCAACATTCACATTTGTTATTTTCTTTAATTCCCTATCATCATCCTCATCATTCACTACTGTTTTATCACTAATTGAAACGATAATTTCAGTAGCAATTTCATCACGGATTCTTTCCGGAATTTCATCAAACACCTTGTGTACACTTATCTCAATCTCAGAACTTACTTCATTTTTTTCCACAAAACCTACTGAATTGTTGTTTAAAATAGTCCTACATAGAGAGATATCACTAAATTGAGTCTCAATTCCAATCAAAATTCGGTCAGACATTTCATCAAACACTTTGTAAGCACTAATTTCCTTTCCTATATTTACTTCTTGTTTATCCACAAAATTTACTGAATTGTTATCATCACAAGATAAGGAAGAAGAAGATTCAGCCATTGAATGTATACCTTCCAATTCTGACCTAACGTCAAAATCATCAAATGCGGCATCTATGGCATCTTCAACCGTTTTAAGTGTAATATGTTCAGCTCTCAGTTGTATCATACGTTCAACACTCCTATTCAATCTTTCCATGGCAGCTTCAAGAGTATCTTCCATTGCTCCTGTTGAATTTTCTGGTTTTTTTTTATTTTTTATTTTTTTAATATGAGATAGGTCACCGGAAAACAAAGTTCACCGGAGAAAGTGATCGGAATCACAGGATCTCGAAAAAGAAATCAAATCAAGAACTCCAACCGCCATTGATTTTAGGAGGAAGAGAATCAAATAACTAGCCGGAATCTCAATCGGAATCTCTATCGGAGTTGTAACCGGAATCGGAAGCTCATCGGAGAATCGACGGCTCTGATACCACTGTTACGAGTAGAATTACTCCGAAGAAGAATTTGGAGAAGAAGAGGAATTTATCAAAGTCAAATCTGCTCATATATGTGATAATACGATGTATATATACAATTGAGTAACCGACTTAACCACCAACTTCCACTTTGGCAAGATCAGTCCTTCAACTTCTATTATTATTACACAAGTGGCTAAAACCTCATTTACTATGTAACATCTATCCTCAGGTATCCTCAATCTTTGATGCTTTTTAACAAACAATCAGAAACCAAATTCAGAACACTCATCCATCGCACTCTATTGCGGTATCTTCGTAATCAAACACCCACCGAAAGTTTTCTTCTTCAAATCTACATTCAAAACCATGATTCTGCTCATCTTGTAGAAAACTTGATTTCTCAAGTAGCTCCGAAAAGTTATCTCAAACATCTTTCTGTTACGATCAAGGTTTTGATTGGTTCCTTTACGTTGCCTTTCGAGATATTATTCTCCGGCGAAAATTTGTTTAAGTTATGTGTAGTATCCACTTCCTCTTTCAAACACTCCCTTTGTATTACTAGTAGCAATAATAACGATACTATCAATTGTGTGTCCTTGCGAGAACTAGAGTTTATTAATGTTTGCATAAGTGAAGATCTTCTTAATCACTTATTATCTACTTGTAAATTGCTTGAAACGATTAAGCTTACTACTCGCTTCGACGTGAAAAAAATCAAAGTTAGAAATCTTCACTGCCTCCGCTGTCTGGAAGTAACTTCACTAGAAGAAAGCTATATAATGGAAATTGCTGACGTCCCACGTCTTAGCTCGTTTACTTATGACTCCTCATTGCGTCCTCACAAGGACCCTCTTTCGGTAAACTTGGAGTCATTACGAACCCTTAGAGAATTATGTTTAGGAGGTGGAATGGTTAACAATGCATTTTTTGACACGATTCAAGTCCCTGATCGAATTTAGAACAAGAAAAACGAACACACAAGTTTGGAATAAGCTCTCCAATCTATTCAGAAAATAATCTCAAAACTGAATAACCCTCATAATCACAATGATCCCAAAAGGTTAGGTTATATAGGGGTGACTAACTTGATCAACAAGAAAATCATAGAATTAGAGAAGGATACTAATTTCCTAATTAAAACTTTCCTTATATCTAACTAGGAAACTTTAAACAAAAATAACTCTTTTGTTTAATCTCTAAATATAATTATTGTTATCTCATGGGCCCGAGATGTTCCTAATCCATTTGCTCGGGTTCGGGTAATTAGAATCGATCCAACAATCACCCCCCTAATACCCGAATCGGGTTAGGTAGGTCTTCAACTCCAAGTAACTCTCGCATTTCAATGAACTTGACTCTCGCGAGTGCCTTAGTCAAAATGTCAGGCTTTTGCTCCTCCCCGCTTACATACTCGATCTCCACTTTCTCCTCTTCACCACATTCGCGAATAAAGTGATATTTCGAGTCAATATGTTTGCTTCTACCATGAAAAACTGGATTCTTCATTAATGCTATGGCTGATTTGTTATCCACCCGGATCCTTTGCATTTGTTCACCAACAATCTCACCATACAAACTTCGAAGCCATATTGCTTGATAAGCTACCGAAGTTGCTGCCATAAACTCAGCCTCACAAGATGATAAGGCAACAGTATTTTGTTTTTGTGAGCACCATGAGATAGGTGTATCACCAAAATAGAAAATGTGCCCTGTAGTACTCTTACCATCATCTACACTAGACTTATAGCTACTATCGCTATACAAAGTTGTGAAGTATCCCTGTTTAAGATCGAGAGTATTTAGACAAATTCACTCTAATGCTAAATGTATGCTTTAAAGTGATTTTTACAAAGAAATGACTTTGTATTTATAGGCAACAAAATTCACCAATGAATTTTGTGCTGTACAAATATGGTTGCATGCATTTAATGAACCGACAAGAACATTAAATGCATTGGTTAATGTACAAGGATAAAGTCACATCAATATGACTTTATTCTTTTAACCAACCACCTTTACACACGTATAAACTTTGGTAAAGAACAAGTGGAGTGTTCTTTGGAAAGTGTGTAAAGGCAAAAGTCAATTCCTCGATATCAGTGTTCAGACTTGTAAGGTCTAGAACACTGACAATCCTCCAGTGTACAGATCTGGTAAGACTTCCAGTGGACTCCGCCATTTGTCAGTCTTCTTTATTCTGACTTCAGTCTTTGACTTCAGTGAGAACGTCTTCAGTAGAATAGATCTGGACTGGGGTGAAGTCCAGTGAGCTAATCTGGAGAATACTCCAGATTTCCTATACAAGTATTTGCTCACTGGTCTTCCATTATTTCTGAACAAATCTTCAGAGGGACTCCAGATTTCCTATACAAGTATTTGCTCACTGGTCTTCCATTATTTCTGAACAAATCTTCAGAGGGACTCCAGATTTCCTATACAAGTATTTGCTCACTGGTCTTCCATTATTTCTGAACAAATCTTCAGAGGGACTCCAGATTTCCTATACAAGTATTTGCTCACTGGTCTTCCATTATTTCTGAACAAATCTTCAGAGGGACTCCAGATTTCCTATACAAGTATTTGCTCACTGGTCTTCCATTATTTCTGAACAAATCTTCAGAGGGACTCCAGATTTCCTATACAAGTATTTGCTCACTGGTCTTCCATTATTTCTGAACAAATCTTCAGAGGGACTCCAGATTTCCTATACAAGTATTTGCTCACTGGTCTTCCATTATTTCTGAACAAATCTTCAGAGGGACTCCAGATTTCCTATACAAGTATTTGCTCACTGGTCTTCCATTATTTCTGAACAAATCTTCAGAGGGACTCCAGATTTCCTATACAAGTATTTGCTCACTGGTCTTCCATTATTTCTGAACAAATCTTCAGAGGGACTCCAGATTTCCTATACAAGTATTTGCTCACTGGTCTTCCATTATTTCTGAACAAATCTTCAGAGGGACTCCAGATTTCCTATACAAGTATTTGCTCACTGGTCTTCCATTATTTCTGAACAAATCTTCAGAGGGACTCCAGATTTCCTATACAAGTATTTGCTCACTGGTCTTCCATTATTTCTGAACAAATCTTCAGAGGGACTCCAGATTTCCTATACAAGTATTTGCTCACTGGTCTTCCATTATTTCTGAACAAATCTTCAGAGGGACTCCAGATTTCCTATACAAGTATTTGCTCACTGGTCTTCCATTATTTCTGAACAAATCTTCAGAGGGACTCCAGATTTCCTATACAAGTATTTGCTCACTGGTCTTCCATTATTTCTGAACAAATCTTCAGAGGGACTCCAGATTTCCTATACAAGTATTTGCTCACTGGTCTTCCATTATTTCTGAACAAATCTTCAGAGGGACTCCAGATTTCCTATACAAGTATTTGCTCACTGGTCTTCCATTATTTCTGAACAAATCTTCAGAGGGACTCCAGATTTCCTATACAAGTATTTGCTCACTGGTCTTCCATTATTTCTGAACAAATCTTCAGAGGGACTCCAGATTTCCTATACAAGTATTTGCTCACTGGTCTTCCATTATTTCTGAACAAATCTTCAGAGGGACTCCAGATTTCCTATACAAGTATTTGCTCACTGGTCTTCCATTATTTCTGAACAAATCTTCAGAGGGACTCCAGATTTCCTATACAAGTATTTGCTCACTGGTCTTCCATTATTTCTGAACAAATCTTCAGAGGGACTCCAGATTTCCTATACAAGTATTTGCTCACTGGTCTTCCATTATTTCTGAACAAATCTTCAGAGGGACTCCAGATTTCCTATACAAGTATTTGCTCACTGGTCTTCCATTATTTCTGAACAAATCTTCAGAGGGACTCCAGATTTCCTATACAAGTATTTGCTCACTGGTCTTCCATTATTTCTGAACAAATCTTCAGAGGGACTCCAGATTTCCTATACAAGTATTTGCTCACTGGTCTTCCATTATTTCTGAACAAATCTTCAGAGGGACTCCAGATTTCCTATACAAGTATTTGCTCACTGGTCTTCCATTATTTCTGAACAAATCTTCAGAGGGACTCCAGATTTCCTATACAAGTATTTGCTCACTGGTCTTCCATTATTTCTGAACAAATCTTCAGAGGGACTCCAGATTTCCTATACAAGTATTTGCTCACTGGTCTTCCATTATTTCTGAACAAATCTTCAGAGGGACTCCAGATTTCCTATACAAGTATTTGCTCACTGGTCTTCCATTATTTCTGAACAAATCTTCAGAGGGACTCCAGATTTCCTATACAAGTATTTGCTCACTGGTCTTCCATTATTTCTGAACAAATCTTCAGAGGGACTCCAGATTTCGTATGCAAATTTTATTCCTAAGTGGGTCAAACATGCGAAAAGCTTTAGTTCCCGTTCAGAACCAAAATATACCATCAATCTACTTCTGTCATCAAGTTTAGATCGATCCACTTTGGGTTCTGTAGCATAACCAACACAACCGAACACCCGTAAATACTGCAAACTAGGTTTCCTTTTCAGCAGTGCCTCACATGGTGTTTTAGATTCAACCGACCTTGTTGGACTTCTATTTAAAACGTAAGCCGAATGTTTAGCAGCTTCACCCCAAAATCTTTGTGGTACATTGGTCTGTTTTAACATGCATCTTACCATACCAATTACAGTCCTATTTCGCCGCTCAACTACCCCGTTTTGTTGTGGTGAATATGGTGCTGTAAGGTGTTTCTGGATTCCCTGAGCTTCACACCAATCATTGAACTCGGTTGATGTGAACTCACCTCCGCAATCTGTTCTTAATGTGCCAACCTTTACCTTTAAAAACTTCTCGACCAATACTTTAAACCGCTTAAACACTTCAAACGCTTGATCTTTAGCTTTTAACAAATAACACCACATATATCGTGAAAAATCATCAACAATTAGAAACATATACCTACATCCTCCTGGCGTTGATGGTGTGATTGGGCCACAAAGATCACCATGTAGTAACTCGAGTGGTCTCTTGGCTCTAAACTTTGCTTGCTTTGGATATGACTTCTCAGTTTGTTTTCCAATCAGACAACTATCACATATGTTTGAAGGATGTCCGATTGTAGGCATTCCTCGAACCATGTTCCTTGAACTCAACCTTTTCAATGACTTGAAATTTAAATGCCCTAAACGAGCATGCCAAAGCCACGAATCATCATCAAGTTTTGATAGTAAACACACTGGTGACCCGACTTGTAGATTGATCTTGTACAACCGGTTACTCGCACGTAATACCTTCATCATTAGAGTTCTGGCTCTGTCATAAACTAAGAACACATCATCTTCCATAACAATTTTGCAACCCGTCTCTGTAAGTTGACCCAAACTGATAATATTAGAATAAAGACTCGGGATGTAGTAAACTTCCATTAATACTACATGTTCTCCAGTTTTGGTTTTAAATACAATCGAACCCTTTCCAGCAATATCTACACGAGAATCATCACCAAAACGAACTTTACCAGTTACACGCTCATTCAATTATGAAAATAGTGATTTATTCCCTGTCATATGATTAGAAGCTCCATTATCTAAATACCATGGGTTTTCCTCCTTATCCTTGGATTTGTACTTGGTAGGGATCATTTTTTCTTCATTCAAAAAAACTGTTTCAGACTTCATCATGAACAGCACTGGCTCTAGATTCTCTGTCTCTACAAAATTTGCTTCTACAACTTTCTTTCTTTCTGGACATTCAGAGGCATAGTGACCCATCTTATCACATCTGAAGCATTGAATTTCAGATTTGTCTTTCTTTGGTTTTGGTCGATTATTATTGCTTTGACCCGATCTCTTTGTACCATGACTTTGGCTAGCTTCCTGGTTTCAGGCTTGACCTGAACCTCGTCCACGACCTCTGCTAGATGAACCACCTCTACCACGGCCCCTATTGCTACAAGAGGTTTTGTGATAAGAGGTTTGTTCACTTTGTGCAAACATAAGATTATTTTGGTTCTCTGAAGAATATTGTGCTTGCTCTATCATCTTTAATTTGTTCCGTTTTCTTATTTAGATTTTTTCGGTTTTTGAACATGTACGTATGCTGGTTTTTGCATCATTTGGACTTTGGTTAATGATAATATATACAAAATGTACTTATATTGCCTGTTCTAATTCCCTGTGCATATATACATATATTACAAAAATGTGGCATACATAGATTATATCATTAAGATTGTTTAAGGTTTTATAACTAATAGGATTTTCAAGCACCCGAGTCTTTAATTATCACAATTAACAATCAATCGGAAAACTGCATAACATATTTAACAGATGCAGCTTTCCTCTATCTTCATTTGTTCCGTTTTCTTATTTAGATTTTTTCGGTTTTTGAACATGTACGTATGCTGGTTTTTGCATCATTTGGACTTTGGTTAATGATAATATATACAAAATGTACTTATATTGCCTGTTCTAATTCCCTGTGCATATATACATATATTACAAAAATGTGGCATACATAGATTATATCATTAAGATTGTTTAAGGTTTTATAACTAATAGGATTTTCAAGCACCCGAGTCTTTAATTATCACAATTAACAATCAATCGGAAAACTGCATAACATATTTAACAGATGCAGCTTTCCTCTATCTTCATTTGTTCCGTTTTCTTATTTAGATTTTTTCGGTTTTTGAACATGTACGTATGCTGGTTTTTGCATCATTTGGACTTTGGTTAATGATAATATATACAAAATGTACTTATATTGCCTGTTCTAATTCCCTGTGCATATATACATATATTACAAAAATGTGGCATACATAGATTATATCATTAAGATTGTTTAAGGTTTTATAACTAATAGGATTTTCAAGCACCCGAGTCTTTAATTATCACAATTAACAATCAATCGGAAAACTGCATAACATATTTAACAGATGCAGCTTTGCTCTATCATCTTTAATTTGTTCCGTTTTCTTATTTAGATTTTTTCGGTTTTTGAACATGTACGTATGCTGGTTTTTGCATCATTTGGACTTTGGTTAATGATAATATATACAAAATGTACTTATATTGCCTGTTCTAATTCCCTGTGCATATATACATATATTACAAAAATGTGGCATACATAGATTATATCATTAAGATTGTTTAAGGTTTTATAACTAATAGGATTTTCAAGCACCCGAGTCTTTAATTATCACAATTAACAATCAATCGGAAAACTGCATAACATATTTAACAGATGCAGCTTTCCTCTATCTTCATTTGTTCCGTTTTCTTATTTAGATTTTTTCGGTTTTTGAACATGTACGTATGCTGGTTTTTGCATCATTGGACTTTGACGTTGATGATCTGAAAAGAAAACTCCCCTTACCTGCTAAAAATGTGCAACACTTATCGCTCTCTACATGTTTAGAGAAACATTTGTGGGAGGATTCACAATATTTCTACGTTTTCTTTTCTGTCTGCCGTCCCACTTACGTAGATGCATATCAGTTCACGGCCTTCAAAGACAAGAAATGCTTCTCCAACATAATGGCAAGGATGGCTATTGAAAAGAAACTTAAAAAGGGATTTTGGTCTGACTTGAAAGATGTTGAAATCAAAGATCCTATTCGAGGACACTGGGAAACCCTTGCAGATTATTGGAAATTTTTTCCTGATGTATCCGTTGTTGGTGACTGGCTTCTCGCTCAGTTCAAACTACGTTGGTGATGTTCTTTATATTGTGCTTGCTCTATCATCTTTAATTTGTTCCGTTTTCTTATTTAGATTTTTTCGGTTTTTGAACATGTACGTATGCTGGTTTTTGCATCATTTGGACTTTGGTTAATGATAATATATACAAAATGTACTTATATTGCCTGTTCTAATTCCCTGTGCATATATACATATATTACAAAAATGTGGCATACATAGATTATATCATTAAGATTGTTTAAGGTTTTATAACTAATAGGATTTTCAAGCACCCGAGTCTTTAATTATCACAATTAACAATCAATCGGAAAACTGCATAACATATTTAACAGATGCAGCTTTCCTCTATCTTCATTTGTTGAAATTCAGTTAAATCATTAGCCACCGCTTGTAGATACCCACATTATCCCCCAAAATAACACAAGTCTTTGTTCTATCTTCATCACCAAATCTGCATTTATCTATCTATAGTCATCAAAAGTTACAAGTGTTTATTCACTTGATAAGAGAATTCACAGTCTAAACTCTTATTTGAAATTTCATTTCTATGATTTGAATACTTTTCTAGAATATAAGAATAATGTTTGCATGAATTCAATAATCGTGAAAATGCTAATGAATGCTGCACTTGTAAAGATATGCCAAGTTATGGTGTTACTAGGTGAACCCAATCTTTTTGACCTCTTACCCAACCTGCCCTACCCACCCATCTTGCCATCTTTAGCAAGTGGGATTATGTTTAATGATGGGTGTTTCGTGCCAAGTTGAGTGAACATGGGTGGTCTAAAGCTGGTATTGTGACCAACACTGGTTGTAGTTGGTATATATGACAATCAGATTTGCCGTATAATTTACTCACTCCTAAACTACATCATATCAAGGATTCAATTTTAGATTTTACCCCAAAAAACAAGAAATTTGTCAAGTAGGTTAACTCCACATTGGTATAGTTATTTCTTTATACTCAGTGTTTTCAACTTCATATTTGTTTTCATCATATTGATTTTGAACCATTTATTTTACTTATATCAAGTAGAAAGCAAAATCCACAAATTCCATGAACTTTTCAATCGGTAGGTAATACTTGAATTGGGATGTATTCATCCATCCTAGTTGGTGGATTCCATTTAAACATTGAATATGAAGATTTGGTACAACTAGCCTGATAAAGTTATATTGAATCCAGCATGATCATATTATAATTTGTATTTGATTACCTACCCGTTTCCAAGATGACCTAAAAATGGTAACGAAGAAAGTTTAAACGATAACCACAGGAATACCAGTTAGATATCAGAACTAAAACACTTGCGCTTGACCCGGGTTTAATGAGCATATATGGCAGAAAAATGGCCATGTATAAAATGTGTGTAATTTCTCTATATTAACTTGTTACAGAATCCAAACCAGTGCAACTTATAGACATCATATAGACATAAGCATCTGATTTATAGAATCAAAACCTGAATTTTCTGAAGACTGTACCTTGTTGAGATGGTATACTTCTTAATTATTCTTATACTGCACATTTTAATTATAATTTTAATCATATGCTGGGGTATATTGAAGAAAATATTCATGTATCCAAAAGCCAATGTTGCATCCCAAATACATAAGAGCATGATGAACCAGGTAGTATATCATATCTGATGAACTAAAAAGCAGTTAAGAGTCGAGGGAAAATCTTCAACATTGCTATGCTGACAAACAGTGTGCAAAAGTTTGAAAACATTCAAGTTTTTACACAATTCATCCTGATAAGCCAAGGCATGAGGTTTTTATACGAATCTGATGTACTCCATGAAAAAGCATTGAAAGATCACATCACAAAATCCGGAAATTGCATCTGCAAGAACAACAATATAATAGTTAGTCACATTCCATGGTAACTGAATGTCGCACGGATGTTATACTACAGACCTATCAAAATTGATGAAATAAGGAACCAAACAAGCCTCTATCTTTTGTATCTTAGTGATTTCATACATCCATGCTGATAGTGCCTGAAGTTATACATTATCTCTAGCAGGCCAAATAGGTAGAAGTTTGAAAACTTTGCTAACAAAGTAAACGACTAAACGGGCCAAACGAGTCAAACTAATGAAACGAGGCCAAAGGCTATCCAAAGCGTGTTCAAATACTTACAAACACCTAAATCACTTCATTTAAAAATATTACTAGATTATTTTGTTGATATAGTTCCGTAGTATATATTTTATCTATTACTTTTAGCAAAATCACATTCATGGAAAGTGTATCATTTATAGTTCATTTTCACCAGAACGATGACAAGCAACCGAGCC
The DNA here is from genome assembly GCA_034093135.1 of Erigeron breviscapus. Classification (NCBI taxonomy): domain Eukaryota; kingdom Viridiplantae; phylum Streptophyta; class Magnoliopsida; order Asterales; family Asteraceae; genus Erigeron; species Erigeron breviscapus. The sequence continues at coordinate 57,751,006 of CM067173.1, forward strand.
ACTGCCTCTCCTTAATTGGAAAATTACTAACAAGGAAAAATGTGCGTACCCAAGCAAGACACGGCCTCTCCATGTTCTAGGCGTGACAGTCAAGTTTATCAAAGTCCCTTGCCTCATAACTAGCATAGGTACAGGACGGCCTTGATTCATCTGTGCTTCAGAAGCAAGCTTCGGCATCAAATTATCACCATATTCAACATTCCCAAACTTAGCAATTTGATCTCCAAGTTGTAAACCATCTTCTGCTGCCGGAGATTCCTCGCTGATTTCATCCACCATTGCAAACGGCCTGCTCACATCCACATCCATGTTACTGATGGAACCTCCCTCATTGGATGAACGGGTGTCATCCGCACCTCGTCGATTGGAACCTGCAATATTTCCGGCCACACATAATTGAAATGCAATGAGCCTGCTGCGTAACAAAAGCAACAAATGCTGTCTTAAAAGCAAGCAGATAGAACCTTCAAATTTGAATTCTAGCAAATACTAACCAGCTCAAGTGCTAATCCTATGATAGTCTTGTCTTCTAGCATACAGTGTTCTTACAGGTCTACATAGGTTCTGCATATCATTTCTTACTATTATTTTTATTATTACCCACATCTAATACCATTACCAATTTACCATCTCGCAGATAAAAGTAAAACATTTCATGAGATATAGCATGCACTTATACAAGAGAGAAAGCGAGAGAACAGTTTTCCTATGAAATAAAACCGAAGCAATATTCATCTTTCAACTTATCATTTTCTTTCTTTATCATTATCAACCTGAGTCCATGCCAGTTGAAGCTTTAGGAGCAAGCCGAGCTGAATGCAACAGTTCTATGTTTTGGCTTATTTTCTCAGTAATATCTTTGTGGTCATTCCGCAATCCTATACAACAACGAATGAGCAAAAGGTAAGTAGAGTTCAACGAAATCAGAACTGTAATAAGCAAATTTCAAGAACATTTCTAAAAAAGAAAAAGCAATTAAGTTAATGAAAACTGCAATGCACTTCACAAATACAAGAATACCCTGTTTCCTTATATGTAGCCAACGTAACAAACCAAGCCTTAATCTACTTGTCAAAGGTATGTCAGTATGTTGATGGTTGTCCCAACAAATTTATTGTTTAACGATGTCGAAGGTAATAATATTAACATGCAGCAACTTTATGAAATTTATTAATTAGGATTGTATATAACCTGCATTTTTTTAACCGAAAAGGTCGTATGACCAGTTAAGAACAGTGGGGTAACTTGAAGTTTTACATGGTCTTATCACTTTTCTAACATAGTGTCCAAATATGATGACTCAAAGATACATCTTTGTCCTAGTATAGAACCATCCAGTCAACCTCATTTGCAAGAAACATCCCAAAAGTGGAGGCTACATCATCATTAACCTTCCTGATATATCACGCTTATATTAGAGGGCTAAAGCTGGCAACAACTAAATTCATGATGTTTTCAATGATATCCAACCACTCCCTCAGTAATAGGGCCAGAAATGTAAAATAGGTTTGGCATTAGAGACACGATGATTGCTTTAAGTATCACATAATTGAGTCAGATAACCATATAACCCACAAATAAATTATAATTAGAGTATTACCATGACAAGAAAGAGTCATAACAAACCTGCAAGTCTACTTCTGTCCGCTCTCACCACTGGAATGTCAATGTCAGACCTCGGAAACCCCTGGCAGAAAATAAGCTTTTCAGGAATGTTATTCAATTCATTTCCAATGTGATTTTTTTGTTTTTTGAACAGCTCATATCTAATGTGATTAGTAGTTAGTATCGAGAAGAGGAGTTATATTGGTCATGGACATGCTAGTATTTGAACGAGAGAAAAAGTTAATACTCAAACATCTGGAAAGGAGAAACAAAATTATATGCATTTGAAGCAGAGGCCGGACTATGGGTCTGACTAGGCCTGGCAATCCATACCCAAATGACTTGAATTGGGCTATATTGGGTAAATATTTTAACTTAATGGGTATATATGGGCTTTTAAAATTAGACACGGACGGGTATTTATTTAACACTCAGAATTATTTATCAGCTCTAACGGGTCCAAGTGGGTAAGTGTGCGGGTCTATATTTGCAGCAACAACAACAAGCGATGTCCACTGATTTCACTAATTATGTAAATCTGTAATTTACTATGTCATCCTTTAGACCTTCAATCTCGCCATCTTTTCACGGGTATCTACTTTTTTACTTTATCTTTTTTCTTATTGTGATTTTATAGTTATTTTGGGTGTTTTTTTACAGTGATTATACAATAGTTATGGGGTTTT
>CM067173.1:57758296-57788296 GCA_034093135.1 Erigeron breviscapus
TATATGATGAAATAGTTTTTATTAAAAACGGTTTGCGGGCATAAGTCTAGTTCCAAACAAACTAGCATATCATGATTCTGTTGCACAAAATAAATATATATTTGATAATATTTATTTTGAGCATGGTTTTGATATTAATTGATATGATAAACATATACATGAAGGAGTAGTTTTCATTTAAGAAATTATGGATTCTCAAACAAACCAGCATGATACAACCGCATGAATGATAAACATAAGCACAATAGTTGAAGTTACGCAACGCATAGCCTGAACTACCCATCAGGGCAAGATTAAAAAAAATTAGTTACATAATAATGGTAAATGTTCATTTGAATCCTTAATTTTTCATGAAACCCAAGGACCAAATCCTAGCCATTTGATCATCTCAATCAATGGCTAGGATTGAAACTTATGCCTTAATTAAAAAAAAAACACGGAGGGGCATATATGTAAATTTGCTTAACAAAAAAAAAAACTTTTTTCCCCTTTCCTCCTCCTGATGGAAACACACACAAACACACACTCCCTCCCTCTCTTCTCCTCCTTGGACGGTGACCACCACCACCACCACCATATCCGACCGCCGCCGCCACCACCACCACCACTACAATCTGGATCTTCATCTCAAACCACTAGCAACAACAACAACAAGTGGAAGATGATGTTTTAGATATTATTAGAGTGATATTTTATGTAGTATATGTTTTTTATATAAAAAATGGATAAACAAACCATTTTTATCCATGATTTGTAGTTTTTTTCTCTTATTTTTGTTTTTTATATGATAAGAAGTTGTATTTTTGGTTGTTGTTGTTTAAAATTTTTATAATGAGTTTTGCCCACAAAGTGTTTGATGAAATGTCTAAACCAAAATGTATGTACTAAATCAAATTTGATTATGTATTGAGTTTATAGTTACCTGTGTGTTTGTAACTTTATGTCTAGAATCAAATTTGATTATGTATAGAGATTTTAGAGATTTTGATTTTGTAACTTTGTTTGTACAATCAAATTTGATTTTGTATTGAGTTTATAGTTACCTGTGTGTTTGTGACTATATGCCTACAATCAAATTTGATTATGTATTGAGTTTTTAGTTACCTGTGTGTTTGTGACTATATGTCTATAATCAAATTTGATTATGTGTTGATATTTTAGTGATTTCTATTTTTGCAACTTTATGTCTAGAATCAAATTTGATTATGTATAGAGATTTTAGAGATTTTGATTTTGTAACTTTGTTTGTACAATCAAATTTGATTTTGTATTGAGTTTATAGTTACCTGTGTGTTTGTGACTATATGCCTACAATCAAATTTAATTATGTGTTGATATTTTTAGTGATTTCAGTTTTTACAACTTTATGTATAGAATCAAAGTTGATTATGTATAGAGAATTTAGACAAAACAAATGAGTTCCATATCAAGAAACCTATTCAAAATCAAAGTTGATTTTATGCATACGGTTTCAAAAACCTATACAAAATCAAATTTGATTTTGTGCACACATTGAGACAAAACAAATGAGTTCCATACAAAGAAACTTATTCAAAATCAAAAATGATTTTAGGCATACAGTGTAAAAAGCTATACAAAATCAAATTTGATTTTATGCATACATTTAGACAAAACAAATGAGTTCCATAGAAAGAAACCTAAACAAGATCAAAATTGATTTTACGCATACGGTTTCAAAAACCTATACAAAATCAAATTTGATTTTGTGCACACATTGAGACAAAACAAATGAGTTCCATATAAAGAAACTTATTCAAAATCAAAATTGATTTTACGCATACGGTTTCAAAAACCTATACAAAATCAAATTTGATTTTGTGCACACATTGAGACAAAACAAATGAGTTCCATAGAAAGAAACCTAAACAAGATCAAAATTGATTTTACGCATACGGTTTCAAAAACCTATACAAAATCAAATTTGATTTTGTGCACACATTGAGACAAAACAAATGAGTTCCATATCACTAACCTATTCAAAATCAAAATTGATTTTACGCATACAGTGTAAAAAGCTATACAAAATCAAATTTGATTTTATTCATACATTTAAACAAAACAAATTTAGCTCATACCAAGAAACCTACACAAAATCAAAATTGATTTTACGCATACGGTTTCAAAAACCTATACAAAATCAAATTTGATTTTGTGCACACATTGAGACAAAACAAATGAGTTCCATCCGCTCCGAAATGGGTGTCCTTTTTAGGGTTTTAGAATGCGTCCCTCCCCCTCCGAATCAAATTTGATTTTCCACGTCCCTCCCCTACTAAATCCCGCTCTAGGGTTTAGGGTTTGAAGGTCGAGGGTTAGCCGTTAGGCTAACCTTACGACTTCAAACCCTAAACTAAAGCGCGGGGCCGAAGGCCCCCGTGATCACACTTCCCCCTCGGATTCGCTTTTAGCTCCCAAGGGTTTAGATTTTAGGGTTTTAGATGCAACTTTTCTAAAATGTATGCATAAAATCAAAAATGATTTTGCATAGATTTTTAACATTATACATGTGAAATCAAATTTGATTAGCAATTAAGCTTTAGTTTAGGGTTTGAAGTCGTAGGGTTAGCCTAACCGTGATCACACTTCCCCCTCGGATTAGCTTTTAGCCCCAAGGGTTTAGATTTTAGGGTTTTAGATGCAACTTTTCTAAAATGTATGCATAAAATCAAAAATGATTTTGCATAGATTTTTAACATTATACATGTGAAATCAAATTTGATTAGCAATTAAGCTTTAGTTTAGGGTTTGAAGTCGTAGGGTTAGCCGTTAGGCTAACCCTACGACTTCAAACCCTAAACTAAAGCGCGGGGCCGAAGGCCCCCGTGATCACACTTCCCCCTCGGATTAGCTTTTAGCCCCCAAGGGTTTAGCTTTTAGGGTTTAGATTTTAGGGTTTTAGAATGCAACTTTTCTAAAATGTATGCATAAAATCAAAAATGATTTTGCATAGATTTTTAACATTATACATGTGAAATCAAATTTGATTAGCAATTAAGCTTTAGTTTAGGGTTTGAAGTCGTAGGGTTAGCCTAACCGTGATCACACTTCCCCCTCGGATTAGCTTTTAGCCCCAAGGGTTTAGATTTTAGGGTTTTAGATGCAACTTTTCTAAAATGTATGCATAAAATCAAAAATGATTTTGCATTGATTTTTAACATTATACATGTGAAATCAAATTTGATTAGCAATTAAGCTTTAGTTTAGGGTTTGAAGTCGTACCCTACGACTTCAAACCCTAAACTAAAGCGCGGGGCCGAAGGCCCCCGTGATCACACTTCCCCCTCGGATTAGCTTTTAGCCCCCAAGGTTTAGACTTTTAGGGTTTTAGAATGCAACTTTTCTAAAATGTATGCATAAAATCAAAAATGATTTTGCATTGATTTTTAACATTATACATGTGAAATCATTTTTGATTAGAAATTAAGCTTTAGTTTAGGGTTTGAAGTCGTAGGGTTAGCCGTTAGGCTAACCCTACGACTTCAAACCCTAAACTAAAGCGCGGGGCCGAAGGCCCCCGTGATCACACTTCCCCCTCGGATTAGCTTTTAGCCCCCAAGAGTTTAGCTTTTAGGGTTTTAGAATGCAACTTTTCTAAAATGTATGCATAAAATCAAAAATGATTTTGCATTGATTTTTAACATTATACATGTGAAATCATTTTTGATTAGAAATTAAGCTTTAGTTTAGGCTAACCCTACGACTTCAAACCCTAAACTAAAGCGCGGGGCCGAAGGCCCCCGTAATCACACTTCCCCATCGGATTAGCTTTTAGCCCCCAAGGGTTTAGCTTTTAGGTTTTAGAATGCAACTTTTCTAAAATGTATGCATAAAATCATAAATGATTTTGCATTGATTTTTAACATTATACATGTGAAATCATTTTTGATTAGAAATTAAGCTTTAGTTTAGGGTTTGAAGTTGTAGTGTAGGGTTAGCCGTTAGGCTAACCCTACGACTTCAAACCATAAACTAAAGCGCGGGGCCGAAGGCCCCCGTGATACGACTTCAAACCCTAAACTAAAGCGCGGGCCGCAGGCCCCCGTAATCACACTTCCCCCTCGGATTAGCTTTTAGCCCCCAAGGGTTTAGCTTTTAGGGTTTTAGAATGCAACTTTTCTAAAATGTATGCATAAAATCATAAATGATTTTGCATTGATTTTTAACATTATACATGTGAAATCATTTTTGATTAGAAATTAAGCTTTAGTTTAGGGTTTGAAGTTGTAGGGTTTGAAGTTGTAGGGTTAGCCATTAGGCTAACCCTACGACTTCAAACCATAAACTAAAGCGCGGGGCCGAAGGCCCCCGTGATAAAGGCTAACCCTACGACTTCAAACCCTAAACTAAAGCGCGGGGCCGAAGGCCCTCGTGATCACACTCCCCCTCGGATTTGATTTTGAATAGGTTTAGATTGGTTTTTCACAATGTATGCTAAAATCATATATGATTTTGTATATTTTCTTACAATGTATGCGTAAAATCATTTTTGATTTTGAATAGTTGATTTTGAATATGATTTTGAATAGGTTTAATGATACCGAACTCACTTTTTTTTATCTATATTTATGAATAAAATCATATATGATTTTGTATATGGTTTTGACACTGTATGCTTAAAATCATTTTTGATTTTAAATGAGTTTCTTGGTATGTAACTCATTTTGTTTTGTCTCAATGTGTTATACAAAATCATATATGATTTTGTATATTTTCCCAATGTATGCGTAAAATCATATATGATTTTGTATAGCTTTTCCCCAATGTATGCGTAAAATCATTTTTGATTTTGAATAGTTGATTTTGAATAGGTTTTCAGACTTTATGAGTAAAATCAAAAATGATTTTGAATAAATTTCTTTTTAAGGAAGCCATTTTGACTCAATGTGCTACACAAAATCATATATGATTTTGTATATTTTCTTGACAATGTATGCGTAAAATCATATATGATTTTGTATAAGTTTTTCACACTGTATGCATAAAATCAAATTGATTTTTTGATTTTTAACATTATACATGTAAATCATTTTTGATTTTGAATTGGTTTTTCACAATGTATGCGTAAAATCATATATGATTTTGAATAAATTTTTCATAGTGTATGCTTAAAATCAATTTTGATTTTGAATAAGTTTATTTGTACGGAAGCATATACAAAATCATATATGATTTTGAATATGTTTAATGATACCGAACTCACTTTTTTTTGTCTAGATGTATGAATAAAATCATATATGATTTTGTATAGGGTTTTGACACTCTATGGGTAAAATCATTTTTGATTTTAAATGGTTTTCTTTGTATGAACTCATTTGGTTTTGTCTCAATGTGTTATAAAAAATCATATATGATTTTGTATAGGTTTTCCCCAATGTATGCGTAAAATCATTTTTGATTTTGAATAGTTGATTTTGAATTGGTTTTTCACAATGTATGCGTAAAATCATTTTTGATTTTGAATAGTTCATTATATATAGGATTTTCACACTGTAAGAGTAAAATCAAATATGATTCTAGGCATAAGAACACAAGTAACTAAAACCTCAATACAAAATCAAATTTGATTGTACAAAACAAAGTTACAAAACACAAATCTATAGAATCTATATACAAAATCAAATATGATTTTACACATACAGTTACAAAAACAGAAATCTCTATAATCTCTATACATAATCAAATATGATTATGAACATAAAAGTAAACAATAACAGATAACAAATCGAATTTGATGTTACTCATACATTTCCACAAAACAAATGGAGTTTATATCCACAAACCTTTACACCAAAAAATTTAATTCAGAATCATAAAGTTGATTAAATCATATTATCAAACATTGATTTAGACATTTCATCAAACACCTTATGCAATACTCAATCAAATGTGATTTGATATTAAATCATATATAAGAAACTTTGGTTTAGACATTTCATCAAACACCTTGTATGCAATATTGTACCAAACAACAAAGTCAATTGAATAACTAATAAAATTTAACAAGTTCAAATGTTAGAATAGATCTAATCACATATTATCAAATTACATTTGATTATCACATGAGAAAATTCGAATTTACATAACAAAAAGTCGTAATATTCGTATTCAATACATCCTTCATTGATATTAACATCTCAAGATCCATTGATGATGACTGATGAAGATGATGATGACGACGGAAATGATGGCTGTGCCATTTCGATTGGAACGCGACGGTGACCTAAACACGATGGGGGTGGTGGTGGTGGTGATGGTGGTGATGTTAGTGGTGATTTTCCAAGAGGGGGAGTGAGAGAGAAAGAGAGATCTCTGTGTGTGTGTGTTTGGAACTAGATAGCAAAGAAGTGGGATAATGTGTCAAATGACGAAAATACCCCTCCGTGTTTTTTTTAATATCAGCCGTAGATCTGTTTTGATCCAAGGGCTGAGATTTAGCCCTTGGGTTTCACCAAATTTTATGTTTTCACATGAATACAACTCATCATTATAAACCTCTGTTTTATATAATCCTAAACAAATAATGTACGTGTACTTAGCCAAAAGTTTTTCAAAGGAAACAAAGAGTTTTTTTTTTTTCAAAAATATATGTGGTTATATCGGATTTCTGTGACTATTTTTTATTGAGTAGTATTTCACTCTTTTCTCACAGATCTAAAGTTATTCTCAACTTTATAGGTATAATTGGAGCAACTTCAACTCTTAGATTAAAATCAAGAGTTAAGATTATAATATCAAATTTAAATTTTAATTTTAATGATAGTGCCTGGATCATAGTTGACCCAAAATCCGAAATAGACCGACTTGAACATATAATACTCCGAGGATTTATCGTTTTCCCAAATTTAAATCTTTACCTTTGATCATAGTTGACCCAAAATCCTAAAAGTAACAATTATAATAATTTAACAAGTGTGCTAAAACCCCATACACAACCATTTCACACAGCCATCATCATGTACCGGATTGTATCATCTTTAACTTCCTCAATCAGGTAGCAGTAGCAGCCTTTTTCTCTTATTTTACCTAAAACCTACTTATACATATATGCTGATAAATAAATAAATTCTTGAGATACCCATGAAAGAAAGTTGATTAATTTTGTCACAAAATTGCTGCTTTTTTAATATATATATATTTTTTATATTATAGGTCATCTACTTCAAGAAAACTGGTAAGAATCTACCCTACCCCCCTTTCAGATTTTTTCATTTTTTTTGTTAGTCTTTTACATTTTTTTAAAAGTGTTTTACAGTCTTACTATTTTTTATCGTTATCTTTTATTTTGGTGTTTTACAGTCTTACTATTTTTTATCGTGTGATGTTGTGATTGTATTTTGGTGATGGTTAATACAGATTATTAGATGAGATGCTTTGAAACGATACCGATTATATTTTGTTTTGCATATATTCAAAAAGTATGACTACGTCAGCATTACGTTGCTACATGAGCTATAATTACGGCCACTTAGTTAAAAAGATGCCCAGAAGTTTAATTATCTTTAATGGCCCAGTGTTCCTACTAGATTGTTATTTTATGGAAAAATATAACCTTTTTTTTATAAGGGATATTTTTCTAAATGAGGGAGTAGTTAATTCTATGATTTCTTTATGTACATATTGTTCTTTTTATGCAAGTTATAAGGTATATGTTTGTAAAATATATCGATATAGATATAGATATAACCAGATTAATAGACACAAGGCTAACGAACTAGTCATATGATAGATTAAACCTAAATAGAATCCAGATTACAAGAATGAATATACCCAAAAATGGTATATCATCATCAACATAATACAACTAATTAATTGAAGGATAAAAGATATAGAAGAAGGATAAACATTGAAAGGTACAAACGGTTACATAATAACGGCTAAAAGAGGATAGATGCAGGTAGGATTTTTAGGGTTAATGATCCAAGGTATGATATGATTGTATATATAGGCAGCAGCCATCTGAGCAATAAACACTCATGTCCCTCTTGTTTCTTCTTCTTCACTTCTAGTCCCTTTCTTCTGTCTTCTTGAGTTGTGCACAACCAGTCCTCTAACTATCAACCCTGGAACATTTCCTGCACAAAACTTTCTAAGTAAAATATCTTAATTAAGATGTCATTTCAACACCCCCCTTCATCTTAATTGAGAGAACATGTCAAACAGTCCAAGATCTTTGCTTAAAAGAGAGTGTTGTGATACAGCAAGGCCCTTAGTAAAGAATTCAGCTATATTTTGCTCAGATTTGATCTTAATGGTTTCAATAACCCCAAGATTAATCTTCTCACTTACAAAGAACAAATCAATCTCAAAATGTTTTGTTTTTTCATGAAACACTGGATTTGCAGCTATCTGCAGGGCTGCTTTGCTATCACAATACACTTTAACAGGAATTTGATCCTTACAACCAAGTTCATCCATAAGTTTCAATACCCAAATAATTTCACAAGTCACTGAAGCAAGTGCTCTAAATTCTGCCTCAGCAGAAGATCTAGAGATGGTGGACTGTTTTTTACTTTTCCAAGAAATGGGAGAACCACCTAGAAAGAGATTGAAACCAGTAACACTCTTTCTGGCAGTAATATTCTTGGCCCAATCAGAATCTACAAAGGCAGTAAGAGAGAGATCAGAATCAGAATTCCTTTACCAGGTGACCCCTTTAGATACCTGAGAACCCTCATGGCAAGTTTGAGGTGAATTTCATAGGGGTCATGCATAAATTGGCTAAGAATCTGGACTGCATATGCAATGTCAGGTCTTGTAGGTTAGCATGGCTGGCCAACAAACCAAATTCAGAAATCAAGTCTAAACAATATTTTCTTTGTGTAAGAATCAACCCATCTGAAGTATCAAGTATCTCAATACCCAAAAAAATACTTAGTTTTCCAAGATCCTTAATAGAGAATTTTGTGCTAAAAATATTTTACCTTGTTAATTTCATCTATAGAGTTACCAGTAATAAGAATATCATCAACATATACAAGAATGGCAACAAAAACAGAATTAACAGTCTTGGTATAGAGAGAATAATCATTTTTGCTTTGTTTAAAGCCATTTTCAATCAAGGCAGAAGTCAACTTTTCATTCCACTTCCTAGGGGCCTGTTTCAGCCCATAAAGAGACTTATTCAGTTTGCACACTCTAGTGTCATGAACAGAATGGTAACCAGGAGGAGGTGTCATGTAGACCACCTCATCAAGCTCACCATAGAGGAAGGCATTGTTAATATCCATTTGGAAAATGGGCCATTTATGTTTTACAACAATGGTCATTAAACATCTTATTATCACCATCTTGACAACAGGGGAAAAGGTCTCTTCAAAGTCAATTCCAAACCTTTGGCTATACCCCTTAGCTACAAGCCTAGCTTTATATCTATCAACTTGACCATTAGCTTTGTACTTAACCTTAAACACCCATTTACAGCCAATTGCCTCCCTATTGGGTGGCAGTTCAGTCAAGTCCCAAATTCTGTTCTTATAAAGGGCAGTCATCTCTTTGTTCATTGCTTCAACCCACAAGGGGTCTTTAGAAGCATCAGAGTATGAAGAAGGTTCAGAATGCTTATTCAAGTTAGAGACAAAGCACAAGTTTTCAGAATTCAAACTAGAATAATTCACAAAATTTGAGATACTGTGTTTAGTTTTATTTCCTAACACAAAATCCTGAAATTTCTTAGGAGTTTTGAAAGTCCTATTAGATCTCCTAGGCACAAATGGATCATCACCAATAGGGGCAGAAGTATTAGGTAAGTCATCATTTCTCTCAGAATTGTTATATTCTTCTTGTGGTGTTGCATTGTGGTCATTGGTAGTCACAGGTGGACTGCCAGAATGACTCTGGTCATGGGTAGCCTCATGGCTGCCATCATGTCCATGCACATTGCCATCACCATTATCAGTGTCTCTCATTTCATCATAGGGAATAGGGGTGTTTGGCATATCTTTATTTTCAAACAGATAATTATCAAAGAAGTTTTGTTGAGAAATGTCACTCTCAGAAGTGACTTTATTGTGTTTATTCATTTTTAGAGGAAAGATACTTTCATAAAACTTAACATCTCTAGAGTAGAGAATAGAATTATGCTCAATGCTTAAAAGTTTATACCCTTTCTTAGCATTAGCATATCCAATGAGAATGCATTTTTCAGATCTACTACTAAATTTATCAAAGTTATTTAAAACAGTAGCAAAACAGAGACAGCCAAACACCCTAAGATGAGAGAAATTAGGTTGAGACTTAAAAAAGAGTTCATAAGGTGATTTTCCATTGAGAACAGAAGTGGGTAACCTGTTAATCAGGTAACAAGCAGTTAGAACACATTCACTCCACATATTTAGGGGTAACCACCCTTGAAACATAAGGGCTCTTGCAACATTAACAAGTGCTATGTTTCCTTTCAACCACCCCATTTTGTTGGGGTGTGTGGGCACAAGAGGTTTGGTGGATTATACCCTTTTGTTTTGTAAAAGTTATCATTTTGTGATTTAAAAACTCAGTACCATTGTCACTTCTGAATACTTTCACATGTTTCTGAAATTGGTTTTGTAAAAGATTACAGAAAGTGACATTTGTCAAAAGTCTCATCTTTGCCTTTAAGTAAGTAAATCCACACAGCCCTAGAGTAGTCATCAACTATGGTCAAGAAGTACTTGTATCCTTCTCTACTCTGGACTTTATAAGGTCCCCATAAATCTAGGTGCACAAGATCACCAACAGCATTGCTTTTATGCTCACTTAAAGGGAATTGGTTCCCTTGTCTGTTTAGATTTATGACCAGTTTCACAAAAAGGAATTTGAGAGTTATTTTTCAAAGTTTAATCTATCTTTTAAAACAGTGAGCACTTGGTCAGCTAGGTGTCCTAGTCTATAGTGCCAGGTATGCTTAGAGATATTGCACACAGAAATGGTATTAAAACATATAGTAGTTAACTTACCACTTTCAAATTCATCAAACAAATAGAGACCATCAAACTGTCTACCAGTCCCCAAGGTGTTCCTTGTTTTCAAATCCTGAATATAGCAGTTATTCTCATCAAAACCTATAAACATTCTATTATCTCTGGCAAGATTGTGAATAGACAAAAGACTGATAGAGTACTCAAGAACAACAAGCACACCAAACAAAGTTATAAATTTAGTTAATCTTAGATTTCCAATTTTTGTTACTTTGGCTTTAGTGCCATTTAGGTGTCCAACAGTAAGAACTAAGCTAGAAACATCTTCCACATTAAACATGCCCTTATCAGAGCATGTCATGTGCTGGGTAGCACCAGAGTCACATATCCATCTAAGAAACAATCTGGTAGCAATATTACAACTATTTGCACAGAAAAACCTTTCTATATTATTGTTAAAGAATGTGCTATAGTTATAGAAATCACATATCCATCTAAGAAACAATCTGGTAGCAATATTACAACTATTTGCACAGAAAAACCTTTCTATATTATTGTTAAAGAATGTGCTATAGTTATAGAAATTACCTGCCATATTAGATTGAGTGGATTTTTGACACAGAATTCTCATTGAGCATTTTTATGATTTGAGAGACTTGCTCATTTGTAAACTGCATACTAGATGGAGACATTCCACCTCCAGAATTAGACCCAGACTAAGAGATAGAACCACCTTGTGTTTCTAAAGAAGAAAAGGTTTTATTGCTGGAATGGTTTTTCACATAAGAAGGATGAGAGTTAGAAGGATAAGAGTTTCTTCTAGAGAAATCATTGTTATTAAACCTGTTACATGGATTTTGATAGCACCTATCAGAAGTATGTCCAATTTTATCACATCTGGTACATTTCAAGTTAGGATTTGGTCCCCTTTTAATCTCAAAACCTTTGTTTTCATAGTGTTTGCTTTCAGAAAATCTCCTTTTGAAGAAAATGCAGAGTTTTGATGTTTCAAGGGAGTCTCAACAGAGGTAACACCCCTGTGTGACTCTTCTCTTGAGATAATTGCAAAAGCTGCTTTAACACTTGGAAGAGGATCTCTAGTTAAGATTTTACTTCTGATAGGCAAGTAAATGTCATCCAACCCCATAAGGAATTGCATTAGTTTAATCAACTGATGATGTTCCTGAAAACCTTTTGCAGCATGACAAGTACAAGTTGGCAGTTTAATAAGAGCATCAAATTGCCTCCAGAGGGCATTCAACTTATGATAATAATCTGAAATTGAACTACCATTTTGACACAGAGAATTAATTTTGTGATGCAAGTGAAAGGTTATAGAACCATCCACTTTGTCATAAGTTTCTTTCAATTCCTCCCAAACAGTTTTAGCTTCTTTTGAGAAAATTTGACCTAGATAAAGTTCTTCAGAAATAGAACTAAGAATCCAAGATAACCACAGAGTTACACATCCCACTGTCTAGCCAAAACATCATTATCTTCAGATTTAACAAGTACCATTATAAACCCATTTTATTTTTAGTTTCAAGTGCAAGTTCCATAGCACAAGCCCAAACCCTATAATTTTCAGTCCCTTTGAGTTTAAGACTAATTAGAGGTGTACCAGTAGTATCACTGGCATGAAGGTAAAGAGGGTCACTGAAATCAAGCTTACTTATGAGAGTACCAAAGATATTGATATCAGTTTCAAGGTCAACATTAACAGGTCTTAAATTTTCATCAAGATAATCAGCCATAATAGCAATAAAAAAACACACAAGAAGCAAACAAGACAAGTAAACACAGAGTCACACAAGAAGCAATAACTAACAAGGGATCCCAACTATAGGCCAAACTTTCAACCTTGGAGCACTCCAAGATCAAACAATTTGCTACAGAAATGGGTAGGAAGAGCAACTTACAGTGGGATCTCCAACAGTAATTCCATAAAAGGGACAATAATCAAAAGGGTCAGTAATCAAGGAGGGACAAATATAAGTTTTTTGGTATAGTCTTGATTTTAGATGAAATCAAGACCAGGGTTCAAAAACACAATATATATCCCTTAAAGATAATGGATCCAGAAACCCTAAAAAAGGATTTGGTTCCAAGAAAAGGGAATAAGACAAGAAAAGATGTATAAAATATCGATAAGAAAAATATTTTTGATTTTTGAAGATATATATATATATATATATATATATATATATATATATATATATATATATATATATATATATATATATATATATATATATATATATATATATATATATATATATATATATATATATATATATATATATATATATATATATATATATATATATATATATATATATATATATATATATATATATATATATATATATATATATATATATATATATATATATATATATATATATATATATATATATATATATATATATATATATATATATATATATATATATATATATATATATATATATATATATATATATATATATATATATATATATATATATATATATATATATATATATATATATATATATATATATATATATATATATATATATATATATATATATATATATATATATATATATATATATATATATATATATATATATATATATATATATATATATATATATATATATATATATATATATATATATATATATATATATATATATATATATATATATATATATATATATATATATATATATATATATATATATATATATATATATATATATATATATATATATATATATATATATATATATATATATATATATATATATATATATATATATATATATATATATATATATATATATATATATATATATATATATATATATATATATATATATATATATATATATATATATATATATATATATATATATATATATATATATATATATATATATATATATATATATATATATATATATATATATATATATATATATATATATATATATATATATATATATATATATATATATATATATATATATATATATATATATATATATATATATATATATATATATATATATATATATATATATATATATATATATATATATATATATATATATATATATATATATATATATATATATATATATATATATATATATATATATATATATATATATATATATATATATATATATATATATATATATATATATATATATATATATATATATATATATATATATATATATATATATATATATATATATATATATATATATATATATATATATATATATATATATATATATATATATATATATATATATATATATATATATATATATATATATATATATATATATATATATATATATATATATATATATATATATATATATATATATATATATATATATATATATATATATATATATATATATATATATATATATATATATATATATATATATATATATATATATATATATATATATCGTATTATAAGAGTGTATATAATATAATCTAAGATACAGTTGTGCTCTTTTAATATTAAGTTAACTAACAGTATTATTTTTACTCCAAATTCATTTGTTGCAATCAGGGACGTAATGTGATTATAGAGCAAAGTCATGGAAGTCCTAAAGTCACAAAAGACGGTGTTACTGTAGCCAGAAGTATCAACTTTGAGGAGAGGGCTAAGAACGTTGGAGCTGATTTGGTGAAGCAGGTTGCAAGTGCAACTAATTCTGTAGCTGGAGATGGTAAAATTTCCAACATAAGTAGCGTTGTGATAATTGATAACAATAGAGAAACTTTTCAATCAAAGTCAATAGCATTAGCAATTAGGCTAATGGTTCATGCATACATATTTTGTGAAAGTTTTAAGTTTTCCCCTTTTAGTAATATTGCACATCCCAATAAACAAAAGAATTGGTGCGTTGAAACAATCTCTCTTTGGGCCTAGATGTTCCATGAACTCATATGAACCCTGGTCACAATATGTTGCCTTTTTATGTATTAGTTTTTCGAATTCTCTTAGTCTTCCTTTGTGAGGATGTCATTACTCTTGAATAGCTTTGTAGGACTAGGAGTCATGTTAGTCAGGGATGTGCATATGGGTGGTACCAGACGGTCTGGAGTGAGACTGGAAAACAAAATACATTGGAACTGAAGCCAGGGACCAATCAATAGCTGTCTGATCTCAACTTCGAAAAATAAAGACAAACAAAAACCAGTTTGGCTCTCTTTTTGAACTGGACCAGATTAAACTGAGTTATGAACCAACTTTTGAAGAAGTATTGAATCGAGGGCTGGACCTAAAACCGTTTTTCCTAAACAATTTAGGACTAAGAAAGGATTAGGACAAGGAGTAGATAACTTCACGAATGCTTGTTTAGTCATAGGAATTCTTCACCCATTCGAAGTAGCTTCAGGACACAGTGAAGGGGGTGTTAATTTCGAATTAGCTATAATTGATTAACTTCATGTTATTTGTTAAGATCTCATTTCATCATATCTATGATGGCATAGAAAAGCTAAGAGATGTACTAAGTTACAATCAGCTAAAATGTATCGACGTTATGTTATGTAACAAGATCTTATTTGATGATGTATATGATGCTATTACATTACAGGTACAACTTGTGCCACTGTTCTGACTCAAGCAATATTCACGGAGGGTTGCAAGTCTGTAGCTGCAGGCGTAAATGTTATGGATTTGCGAAGTGGTATTAGTATGGCTGTTAAAGCTGTTATAGCTGATTTGAAAAGTCAAGCAGTTATGATAAGTACACCGGAAGAAATCACACAGGTTTAATACTTCTCTTCAAATTTTTGCTTGAGTAGTGTTTGGATGTTCAGTAAATTTGATCAAGCGATATCCATTAGTCAAAATCAGATTTCAGCTGTAATTAAGTGTGTCACAAAAGATAGAGTTTGAATGCTATATGAAATTGAATAATCAGTAGTTTGAGCATCTGTCAAATTTTGGTTGTTTAAGGATATACATAAGAATGACCAATAAGGATCAAGGAAAATCAAGTGACTAAAAGCAGAAACATTTTTTCATCTTCTCAGAAGATATGTTTGGATGTGCTTTTGTTATTTAAAAGTCTTAGTAATCAGTTATTCAGTTATTTGAGTCTTTGGCAAATTCCAATTATATAAGAAATATATATGTATTATGTAACATGACCATTACGGGCCATCTTGATACAAAAATGAAGTGACTTTCTGTAAAAGGTCAATGTTTAAATTCACCTTTTCTGTTTAAGGTTGTAATATTTAGATAATCAGTGGTCTGATTGTATGACACTGTTGATTATTTAAGAAATTTATCCATCAAATGACGATGGTGAAAAGGAGAGATTTCTTACACGAGATGACAGTGAAATTCTAGAATTGCTTTATAAAAATCGGTAAATAGGTAAATCTATTTACTATTTGATTATGATTTTTGGCGTTGCAGTTGGTACAAAACTGACTATATAATGATACAACTGAAAGCACTTTCTGTTTATCCAAACATTAGAAAAGCAGATGTTATTTGGATTATCTTTTTCAATGCGAGTCCAATCACCTCATTAATTGGATTATCTTTTTCTGGATATCTTATTTCAATTAGGTAGCCACCATCTCAGCGAATGGGGAGCGTGAGATTGGTGAATTGATAGCAAGAGCTATGGAGAAAGTTGGAAAAGATGGAGTCATTACAGTTGCTGTAAGAATTTTATTGAATCATTTTTCATTCATCTATTATTGCTCCTTTAATTTATTAGATTGAATATTTCTGCAGGACGGTAATACTCTGGATAATGAACTAGAAGTTGTTGAGGGGATGAAGCTAGGTAGAGGATACATCTCTCCTTATTTTGTTACCGATGCGAAGACACAAAAATGTGTATGTACTATCTCTGCAAGTTCCCTATGCTTACTGTAGGAACAAAACTAAAAAAGTCATTCCCGTGGTCTGAGAATCTTTTTGAAAAAGACCCGTTGACTACTAGTTTGGCCTTTCAATGCTTACTTAGTTTTAACTGCTCATCAAGCCGCAACACAGTTTCAATTGAAGTTGGTTTGGGCCGAAAAAGACCAAATCAGAAGTCATTGGGACTATTTCAGAAAATATCTCGAAACACATGAATGGTTTTGTGATTTACTTTTAACTATATGTTGATAGTATTTTGATTAAGTTTTATGTATTGCTACAACTTGCATCAAAATTTTCCTTTAAGTTAAGAAAAAGGGGGTCTGCAAATGCAGATGTACCAATACGTCATTCTTACATAGTATTTAATACTTATCAATCTATTGTGCTCATCTTTATGTTGGTTACCAATTTGATATTTTGATCCCCCTATTTTGGTCTATTGTTGACACTTAATTTCTAAAACAGAACATGGTTTTTGCTGCTACTAACAGTTTCTCATATTATTCGAACATATTCTTTGGATGTAGACAGGAATTGGAGCATCCATTGATCTTCATTCATGACAAAAAATTATCAGACATGAACTCACTTGTCAGAGTCTTGGAGCTAGCTGTAGAGGTAACTGATACACGCCCTTTTCTTTCGTGTGGATCAATAATAATATAGGATTAGATGTGGCAATATTATCAAGCTCAGATGTATTGGTTAACGGCTCAAAGTGGGTAATTTTTTCTGTGCGTATAATTGCCCTGATCTGCAAAATAAAAAAAAATTATATTCCAATTTCGAAATTTCTAAAACTAATAAATTTGCTAAATTTGTGATTGCAAACACGTTTCATATCAATAATTTTCTTGCTTTTTTACAAAGCAATATGTAGGAATTATGCATTTGGATACACTTCAGTGACTGTTGACCACTTTGACCCGTTAGAGATAGAATGGGTTGAAGTTGCCAGCTATTTCATCATCTGGATATATATTAATATTCCTGTCATCAATTGAATCGCCGTAACAGAATCGTAGACCTCTGCTAATTGTGGCTGAAGATTTGGAAAGTGATCTGCTGACAATGCTGATCATTAACAAGCATCAAGCTGGACTTAAGGTAAGCCTCCGTATTTGCTTCAGTGCTATGTTTAATGCCATTTACATGCCATTGTTACTCTCCTGGAACCCTTACCATACTAAGTTCAAATCTTGTAGGTGTGTGCGATTAAAGCTCCTGGATTTGGAGACAACAGGAGAGCCAATCTAGAAGACTTGGCAGTGCTTACCGGAGGGGAGGTGAGAGAAGCATCGATGTCCTTAATCACAACCAGAGGTGGCAAGCACTTCTGGGAGGTTGAGTAAGGATTCAAATTGTGTTCAATTGGGTTGGACTGGTCTACATACACTTCTCAACAATTTTTGTGAATTTTATAAATAATTCCTGTCTCAAATATGATCACATAAACTGCATTTTACAATATAAATTAGTACACCTAAGTTTCTATTTCCAACTCTTTTGACCAGTATACTTTTTGGTGAAATCTTGTAGTGTAATCCATTTGATCCGTTAGAAATCAATCACAATCAAGATCGACATATTTGTATGTAATGGGTTGAAGTGCCACCTCTCGTAACAACCATATATGGTTTATACACTTATACGGGTATTATGCAGGTAATTAGTGAGGAACGTGGATTAAGTCTTAATGATGTTAAACTTGAAAAACTTGGTACTGCAAGAAAGGTTTGTGCTCTTTTTTTAATATGTTTGTTTGACAAACCCATGACACTAAAAATATTCTGTGATTGTATTGAGGTTTTTTGTGTACCAGGTCACTGTTTCCCTTGACGATACCATTATTCTACATGGTGCTGGTGATAAGCAGCAGATTGAAGAAAGATGCGAGGAATTAAGGTCGACCATTGAGAACAGTACTGCCTTGTTTGACAAGGAGAAAGCACAAGAGAGGCTGTCAAAGTTATCAGGAGGCGTTGCAGTCTTCAAGGTATATATCTTGCACATGAAATGTTTAATACCACTAGAAGTTGCAAAATGGGCGTGCTGGATTATTGGGTTGGTCCACGAACACTGCCTTTGCTTAATTTTGAAATATAATATACAAACAAATGAATTAAATATAATTGCAGAAACTGTTAGATAATAAAACATGATCCAGTTGTTTTCAGTAAAGCATGTTTAGAGGTTGTTGATGCTCAAAGACACTTCAATTAAGTTTAAACAGTTTGCCTTGTTTCCATCTGATTTATCTTTTTTTGTTTTTTCTTGGACCCGTTATATATGTCGTAACCTAATGCATAGCTTTTCATGTGAGTTGAAATCGATCCCTTTAATAATTTCTTATAATTGCTTGTGTGTATATTTCTGTAGGTTGGAGGGGTTAGCGAGGCAGAAGTTGGAGAAAGAAAAGACAGGGTTACCGATGCTCTGAATGCTACAAGAGCAGCTGTGGAAGAGGGAATAGTTCCAGGTAAGTTTATGTTGGATGTGGAACCCAAATTTGACTGTTTTGTTACTCTAAAATTCTCTTGGGGGTGCTTCAGTACTTATTTTAAAGTTGCTTATTATGTTTTATTTTTTATCAATCATATATTGATATAATCTTGTATCAGTTCCTCATGTAATTTATGCAAGATTCCAGTCACCATATTATATCATTTGTAGGTGGCGGGGTTGCCCTCCTATATGCTACTAGGGTTCTTAAAAGCCTTGAAACTGCAAACGAGGACCAGAGGAGAGGAGTTGAAATAGTCGAGAATGCTCTCAAGGTATCTTCTTTGGTACTTTAAATCACTATCATGATAGAAAAGGTATTTCTAAATGTAGACACTCATCTTTCTTTTTTTAGGCACCTGCTTTCACAATCGTCTCAAATGCTGGTGGTGATGGTGCCATGGTTCTTGGCAAGCTATTGGAGCAGGATGATCTTCATTTTGGATTTGATGCTGCCCAAGGTTGGTGAAACTCATTCTTTTATGCACAAATCTGGGTGTTTATGTAGGTGGTGTTTGGATTTGTGTTTTTGAGGGGATTATCTGAGTCACAATAGTCAGATTACTTATGGGTTATTATTTTCTTTTGTAAGTTTCATACCAGTTGCAACAAAATTGCTAATTCAATGGCATATTTACCCATTTACTGTTTTTCATACCCTCATGGCCTCATACGGTAGACATCTACTGCCATCTTACGGAAGGACTCTCTTTTCACATAAAAAGTTCTTTTCGTCGTATTATCCATTGAATCTATAAATAATCAGAACTTGTAAACAACTCAAACTTTGGAAGCACATTTCCCCGCCATACACACACTCTCACGCCCACAAACAACATAAGTTTTTTTTTTATCTATATTTATATGAATTTTATCTATAGAGAAGGATAATGACTTGCAAATGTGGTTCTTGTGTGTTAAATAGACAAATATGTTATCATACTGAAAGCTGGAATCATGGATCCTCTAAAAGTTGTGAGAACAACCTTAGTAGATGCTTCGAGGTATATTACATTGTTAATATATCCTCTATTCTTGAAAATTGCAGTACTTTTGTTTCTGAAATTATTGAACATTAAGTTATTTTTGTGTCCACTTTTGACACTACAAGGGAAAAGATGATGACATTTATGGCAGGCACTAAAGATTAATTTACTCTTTACTGGTTGCATGACGGGTTTGGGTAAAATGTAGGTATTTTCTAAACAAGTTTAATTGACTAGCTGACAATTTTTTTAGAATGAACAACTAACAAATATACTAAGTATGGTCACAAATAAAGAATTCGGAGGTTGTAAGTACTTGAATCTGGTGCGGCTCATCGATTCTTTCAATTGGTCTCTTTTTGTAGCCAAGTTTATTATTTAAACCTATTTGGTCGTTATTCGGAAAATATAACCCAAATAACTCATTTACATGAGTTGAATTCTTCTCCTCTAGTCTTCAGTGGTCAAGTTAACTCTTTTTTTTGGAATGGCTGAAATCAAGTTAACTCTTTAATGGTTAAATTTTGAATGATGTTACTTGTCCAATTCTTACATCTCTGTCATTTGCTAACAAGCGTTGTTAACATGTGTAGTGTCTCATTGCTATTAACAACCACGGAGGCTGCTATTGTTGACCTTAAAGGAGAGAAAAACCCACTTGCAAATCGGATGCCTAACATGGACGATATGGGGATGGGATTCTGAGGCTAAAAGGAGTGGACGATTATCTGCAGAAAAATTTCCATTCTGGTATTCTAGGTTTGCAACAGATTCAAGTAATGGACTGGATTTTGACTCTTTATTTAATCATTGAATTGTATCATTTTCCTCATAAAGGCTTTGGCATTGGTATTGTTGTAGGCAAAATATGATAGAATTGAGGTTATATAGAGTTGGATTTTTGGAACATGATAGCGAGATTTGTTAAGTTCAGATCGCTAATGGTTCATAAGGATCCTCGTTAGCTTATGCTTATGTTAAAGTAGTAAATCACTGGGAATTATTGGCAACTTTTTCAGAGTTCATGTTTATGTTATTTCTCAATACAAACACGCTAAGTTTAACTTAATGTCAAAAGGTTCATTACAAAACTATTCAATAGAAAGAGGTAAGAAAGATGGTTAAATTGAGTAATTTTAAAGAAAAAGCTACAAAGATTAAGAATAAGCTGCATAAAACAAAAAAACAAAATAAAAAAACATCCCAAAATGTCTATCTTTAAGCTTCCATCTTAACTCGAATCAATATCCGTGACCAAATCAGCCTGTTTTTCTTTCCGAGAACTTCCATAAACCAGACCCTTCCAACTTCCATGTCTTGTTATCACTATCTGTTCTTTGTTTCTGCTACATTGCGGTAAAATCTCAAATGTCTTGCGTCGTTTCTTCGTCTTTGCTTCCATATATGGGTTTTCCATATGATTCAATTGCCAAAATGCTGTTTTTTTTTCTCAGGATATTCAAACATGAATGTAGGAAGAATGTCCCAAAATCTTAATAAAGTTTGTGCTGCATATAGATATATGCATGTTTTTTTTTGTATCTATTTTATATAAAACAAGAACATGGTGTTCTCAAAACAAGTATAAATATTCTTGTTGGTTACTCTCAGTAGCTGCTACAATTTGTGAGTGTAAACAAAGTTGCAGCACCCTTGAGATCATGGTCTTCATTGTGTTGTTGGTACCTCACATTCTCTTCTTTTGTAAAAAATGTCACATTCTCTTCTTTTGTCAAGGCTTTGTCATTTGTTTCATTAAATAAGGTCTCTTCACTGTATATATGCAAAATCAAATACAATATGTACATGACTATATATGTAGTATAGTATGCATACAAAGGTAAAGATATGTACGGGTAAGAGAGTACTAACCTTGGTTCGTTTATGTCGTCGAAATCAAATTTGAATTCATGTCTTTCTCCTTCAGGAATTTCATTGATCAAAAGCGGTTTGAAATCGTCACATAAGTCATCCGCCGGTGGCTTAACCTCCAAACAAATTGTGGAAGATGACGAGTTATTCATGTTAGCCCATGAATTTATCTCTTGTAATTGCACCACATTATCACCTTCACAACCATCATGATTCTCATTCAAATTATGTTCTTCGCCCAATATATACGTCTCATGATCTTGAACCTTGTGTTCTTGTTGCGGCGTTATTTGGCCAAGGTCAAGATCAAGACCGTTTTGGTACATATTTGGATCATCTGGATTGCTAACAAGATGAAAACCGCAATCCAGACCATCAATCAATATTTGGTCGTTGTTATGATGAAGCTGGTTCTGGTTCTGGATCTGGTTATGGTTATGGTTATGGTTTTGATTTTGATTCTGCATGGCATGTGCACGATAAATTGCAAGCTGGTGCAAGACAATCTCGAGCTCAGCTCGAGAATACTCAATCTGACGTTGTAGCTCATTTATCATCCTGTAACACCCGCCAACAGGATCATGAGCACGAATGTCAGATTGATAAATAATCGTCCGCATGGCTTCCTCTTTTTTCGCTGGCTCAAGATATCTTATAATTTTTGTAATGTTGCTAACACCAAACAACTTATGCGCGTTTTGAAATTGTCGTTGCCTATCGTGTGGAAAATAAGGTGCCAAAATGCAATCCGGGGCACACTTTCTACGTTGATACCTACACGCGGCACAAGCTTGTGTTGTTGAGTTTGACCGTGTCGTGGATACAACAGACGAAGGGCTAGGTGTCGCGGTCGTGACCGTGGACCGGTTGCTTGTGGTAGGTGATGGCGCAATATTTTTGCGATGGTGGTGGTGGTTTGATATTTTGTTATGGTTAAGGTTACGATTATAAATATTGGACATAATGTGTGTTTGTTTGTGTTGTGTTGTTAATAAAAAGAAGAAATGTTTTTTGTGAAGAAATGCGGGTGCGGCTGCGGGGGGATTGGCGTGGGGGTGTTGGTTATTTTTTAAGGAAAAAATGTGGGATGATGGGGTAGCGGTTTTTTAGGAACACGTGTATAAGATGGTTGTTTGACACGTGGTATTGGTCTTTTGGGTTTTGTTATATGATGAACGTGTGTGGTTAAAATGATTAATGAACTGTTTGTCCGGAAATTAAGGTAACTAAATTTTACTATTTCCTTTGGTTAATTAGTATACTTCCATGTAATTTCTTTTAAATTGTTAATGTATATCTTTTTAGTGAGTGGATTGACCAAACGTATTGATAGTTTGATGAGGTTAATTATGAAAAATTAAAATGAAAATCAAATCTTGGTTTAAGAGGTAGGAAATTATGATTGATTGTCAAATGAACTATAAATAATAAATGTATTGCAAATATATGGATTTTGTTAATAATAATACCCCAATAACTCTGACTAAAAAAAAATGACTAATTGACTATGACTATGGTTAAGAAAAAGACAAAAAATTATATGATGATTATTTTCTTTTTCTTTATTCTCTTGTGGTTTTATTAGTTATACATGAGTTTGTAAGAGGTTACCCAATGCCTTAGGTCATCTCCAATGGGCTTATGTGGCCGGCGTGCAAATGACTAGCAAATTAGGTGGAATAATTTGGTTCCTAAAAAGGTAAATATCCTCGTTTGGAGAGTTTTGCAGGACCGTATTCCTACTCGAATAAATTTGGCGAATAAAGGAATTGACATCCCTTCAGTTCTTTGTCCTCTATGTGCGTCCGAAACTGAAACTGCCTGTCATTTATTTTCGAATTGTAAGATTGCAGATAAGCTTTGGAGATTAGTGGTTATTTGGCTTGATATTCCATCCATTCGACAACAGACATTGGATGATGTTTTCCTACAACTTGATGACATGCATATTAAAATGAACAAGAAGCATTGCATTGAGGCTATTATCTTTTGTCTCATATGGGTTGTTTGGAAACATCGCAATGATAAGGTGTTCTCTACGGGTCATAACAAATCGGATTTCCTATTTGATGTCATCGTCTCTCAATCGCACCTATGGTTTACTAGCAGATGCAAGAAAATTTCTGTTTCGCGGGATGAGTGGTTTCAAAATCCACTTATGTTTTTGCACTGATTGGTTCTTGAGTTTGGCATGCTCGTGGTTGTTGGTTTGCTTGCTTCATTATTTTTCGTTTATTCCCTTGAGACTTATATGAGTTTGCATAAAAAACATCACAGGGTGAAAACCGGTGGCTCGGCCCCTGTTGGTGAGGGTTTTTTCTCGTGTCTTGTAATTGGCACGAGTTATTACCCTTTTTGCATTCCTCGCAGTTCAAGTCTCAAGATGTATCTAGGATATTATAGTCTTGTCGTATATCCTTGATATTTGTAATTGTAATTGTACCTTTGTTCACGGTATCTAGTGCTTTGCTGGATACCGTTTGTTCTATTTTATATATATTGCCGTTCTAAAAAAAAAAAACTAGCAAATTGGGATTCAGTTTGTGTACCATTGCACTATCAGTTTGTTGTGGGGTTTGCATGACCAGTTTGTGTAGATGCAAATTGAGAACAAATTGAGATGTGGGACCTTTTTTGTTTGTTTGCTACATACCTTGAAATTTGACTGTTCAAAAGAGATTTTTTTATTTTTTTATTACATTTTTTTAACATTATTTATTATTACATCTGATGATAATTTATGACTAGAGTTTTGAAATTTATTTTAAAAGTTTTGAATAAAATAACACATTTTTTCCACAGTAATTTTTTTTTTAATTTTTTGTTTTTTCACTCAAAAAATCTATTTATATACTACTATCTTAACCATTTTAACTACAACAACCTATAAACTTTATATCTATTCATCAAATTCACAAATCCATTCAATAATGTTAGTGTTTTTATATTTAATATAATGGTTTTTAAATTTAATATAATATTTTTCTAATTAGTATAATTTGTGTTTTAATTTAATATGAATGTTGATGTGGCATGGGCAAACTGAGTTTCAATATGCTGGGTTGGAGGTAAACTGAGTTCAGTTTGTTGGTTCAGTGTGCTGAAACAGTTTGTTGACGTGTTGCTGAGGTGACCGGTTTGCTTGGGCAAACCGAGAATACCATTGGAGATGGCCTTAGACTCATCCCTCAAGGACTAGTCCCTGTTAGCGCCACATCAGCAAAAAACACTCCAAATACTAATCCCCCAAAACATACCCAATACACTCATCCCTCAAGGACTAGTCTTGGACCCACCAATTATTTAATTCTACCCTTTTATCTAAACTTTACACTTTCAACCCTCCATAATATAAATAAAACACATTTTACTCCATTAACACAAATTTTAAATAAAACACATAACTTCATTAAAAATAAAAATAAAAATACATTTAGAACATAAAAAAAAAACAAAGTACAATAAAAAAAACACACAACCTAAAAATGGGGAAAAAAAATAAAGAAAAGCGACATTTTTATTTTTAAAAACTAAACTAAAGCTAAACTAATTGGGTCCGAATAGGAAGTCTTTGTACTCCGCCATCAAATTCTTCTTGGCTTCCTTGATGTACCTCTTCTCCTCTTCATCACACTCTGTTTGACCCATGAACGAAAGAGCCGAATACATGGTGTGCTTCCTTTCGTCCTCACGAATGGCCGCCAAAGATTGTTGTTGTTCATTCAGCACTGCTTCTTGTTGTTGACCCGGCTCTTATTTGGTTGTGTTTCAGGAATGGATTGGGGTGTGGGAACAGATTCGGGTGTGGGAACAGGTTCGTGTAACATTTGCCATTTTGGGCCATTAATAAACGTGGCAAACTTTTATGGATATATATAAAGCGATGTGTAATTAGGCTAATCTTTGATAATTAAGGGCTTATTAAAGCTAAGATAGGGCATGATTAAGTGTTTGAGTATGTGTCGAGTTTTCTTATTGATTATATAACTAATCAATCTATAATACAAATTATCAAAACAAAGATCAAAAACATTGATGATGAGCAATTAAAACATATAAAGAATAAAAGTTCATGAAAGTTTGTAAAACGTTGCTTTTTCGCGTGAATCTTTCTCGAAAGAACTTAAGACTTCCTAGAACCTAATATCTAGTGTTTTAACACTTTGATATGGCCTTCATCTTACAATAAACTACTTCATTGAGACTTAAATACTTCTCGGAAACATATCCTAAAATCTTGTTTAAAAACTCAAAGGAACGAACCCGAACCGACTAGTAAACAATCCCGAAACAACTAGTGACGTTTAGGAAACTTCTAGGAAGTTGTCAAATGTGAAAAGACCAAAATACCCTTCAAAGTACACGTCCATAAGCTTTCCTTGCCCATGGTATTACAAAACCATCAACTTTACCCATGGTTTTAATAAATATCTTTCAAAACATTTTACTATAAATACTAGACTTAAGTTATCACAAATACTTACACCTTAAACTTCATTCTCTCTCAATTTAGCATTCTATAAGTCTAAAATCATCTTCCCCCTTCTTGTTATAAGTTTCAAAGAACACTTGATTGTTCTAGTATAAGCAAAGTCGCTTTGATCTCAAAGTGCGCCGAAAATCGTCAAGAGAAGTTGTTATCAACAAATCTCTCTAAAGATCTTCAAAAGTTCTAGTTATAATAACCAATTTGGGTTGGGAATAATCTTCAATTATTCAGTAAACAAGTCCAAGCCTTGGACAAATCTCATTTGAATCGGAAGTAGTGTTCTTCGTACGTCGAAATTATGATCTTAGAACTAATAATATCTCCATACTTGTAAGTGTTTTTATGAAACCTTACTATACTTTGCTTTATGATTATATGACTATATGTTATGTATTGAAATGCTTGTCAACTTACTTTTATACTCAATTGATACATACCTACATTTAAATACAGTAAATATCCTATTAATACTATTCATCATCTGTGAATTATTTCGTATTGTCGATTTTCTGGTTTTTTGATAGAAAATATCCTTGATAAGCTTTAAACGAAAGCACTTTATGATCGCAGGCCTTTTGTTATATAGATGGGGGAGATAATGGGTTGTAGCCGGACTAGGTTTGGATTAAACGATTTAAAGTTCCTGCCCCGTTGTTACCGCCCTACTAGATCCCTCCGTATAATTATCCGGGCATGAAGTGTATTTGTTGCACCTCCACCATTCATGGTATCTCTTCATTATATAATTAATACATTTCGTATTAATTATAATACATACTATTTAAAAATACTTCAAAAGGATTTAGAAATATCGGAGGAATACTGTATATATCCTACGGATACGTATTACAAACGGAAAGTTACATCTTTACCCTACAGTTTCAAAGTTGTCATTTTCAGTCCTTATAAGTTTGACATTTGACAAATTAAACCCCTCAAGTTTCAAGAATGACAATTTAGTCCCTCAAGTTTCAAGAATGACAATTTAGTCCCTCAAGTTTCAAGAATGACAATTTAGTCCTTTTAAATTTTTGCAACATAAATGAGTTTTCATTTAGAAAATACTTGAAATGATACTTAAAGATAAATTCAAAGACTTATAAAAACACAGGAAGTAAATTACGTTGACAAGCGTATTAAAAAGATAACCTTATAGTTGTATGTCTATATTTGGAATTTAGCACGAATATAAATCAATTCACATTGAAATTAAGGAATACGTAACGTGGTCAGTTGACTCACTCGTCATCATTGACTACATCAATCTCTTCTACTTTGCTGTTGAATTATCAAGAATAAGGTGAGTTTTCGTAACTCCCTACTCAATTGAGATTCGGGCTGGAAAGTGTACTTATATATATGTATTTATATATATACTTATATAGATAACTGCTTATGTGAGTGTTTATGGGAATTGATCCCAGTACCTTGATTTGGTTATTGTGTTTGTTGTAATTGTTGATAATGATGTTGTTGATGATGTTGATATTGATGTGCGCACCCCGTTTTGGAGGGAACCTTGTGCGATATTTGATGATGTGCACACCCCGTTTTGGAGGGAACCTTGTGTGATATATGTTGATAATGATGGGTTGAACTGATATCATTGGTACTTGTTGGCATAGTTGTTTAATTATTGTATTGGAAGAAATGATTGTTGTGTAAACATATGCCTAACACAAAGAGCTTACTGTAAGTATTGTTATTGCTCTATGATATTGTACAAGTACTTGATATATTATCATAATTGATGTTGTTATTTGACACCTACGAACTCACCAACCTTGTGTTGACACTTGCTAGTACACTTTTCAGGTAATCAGGGTAATTTCAGAAATCAGGAATAATTGGATGCTAGAGATAAGGCGACTTAGTATTCATGTGGTCTCTGACCCATATGCCCCCTTGTTTGGGGATGAACTTATGAAATTATTTAAAATATTGTTGTGTGATTTGCATGTAAACCTTATGAGGTTACCTTGGTTTGAACTATTGTATGTTTGATATGTTTGACAATAAACCATTTAGTGTTGCTCTATGTAATTTCCATGCTCATATGTGCTATTTCTCGACATCCCATGATTCCGCCATTGTTGGGGTGTTACAGTTCGGGTGTGGGGATAGATGGTGGTGTGGGAAAGGATTGTTGATCGGGTTGTTGATAAGCTCCTGCCGACGATGACCCCCCATGGTAGAAATTAGGGGGTTGTTGAGAGGAAAGTTGAGCGTAATAAGCTCCCATGAATTGTTGAAAACGGGGGTAATTTGGATGTGGAATAAACGGTTGGGGTGGTGGTTGGTTCGTGAAGCCTTGATTCACATCGTTCAAAGCGTTAAATAAATCGCCGGCCCTTTGATTGTTGAAGTTTAACATGATTTGTTGTTAAAATGGATTGGTATGTGTTAATATATCTGAATAATGAAAGTGTGGTGTGTTCTAGTGCTTATGGAGGTGTATATATAGAATTTTATAAAACTAGCCGTTAAAGGACTAAAAGTGTCAATTTTTTGAACTAGTTTTGGTCAATTCAGCCGTTACAGGGATCTGTTTTGCCATTGTCAGAAACTTTTTTTTTTGTGTTCTTCCCCTTTAGTAGCCGTTAGGTTCAAAAAAAAAATTTAAACAAACACAAACTCATCCCTGGAGGAACGAACACGCCGGACGAATCAACCACACGAGCCATGGACGAGTCCCACCCAATGGTGTGGACTCGTCCCTCTTAGCCGAACGAGTGGGGGACGAGTGGCATTGGGTAGCTTCAAAGAGTTTGTTTGTAATTCATTTGTAGCTATAGCATTGCTCTTTAGAAGTTGGTACTGGTGATATGTAATTATGTACAATGGCGGGCAAAGACCCCTTCAAAATTTAGATTTTGTCATGTGTTTTTTAATTTTTTCATCGATTTTAATTTTTTTTAATAGGTTTTTAACATTTTGACCCCCTTCCGGAGGTTCTTATGAGCATCCCAATGGATAGAGGGCTGAATGTATCATGAATTAGAAGGGGATAGCCCCGAAATCCCTTTACCCCTTCAAGCGCAAGAAACTCCCGGTAGTGTAAGCATGTCAATGGAGTTCCCAAAGAAGTCCTTTTGCTTACTGGTACTCCTGTCCTACCCCTGCTGGAACTAGACCAGTGACCGAAAAAGAAGTCGCTCTTGTCTTACTCTTATCGGTATCGTAAGCCCTTTCACGTACAGCCTCTTTTCCTGCTACACGCGGAACACTGTACTCAGGGTTCCAAACCTCCAGTGAGTGACTATAAACGATTATGTCATCGAGGTTTTCCTGGTCAAGGTAAGGCTTTGAGTTATCCATTTAAGT
>CM067173.1:57795796-57815474 GCA_034093135.1 Erigeron breviscapus
TAGCATCCGCTGCAAAAAGATCTTCTTTGACTCATTTATGAAATCATCTGCTGTTGGCATATCATCTCTTGGTATATACCTTCTTCTTTTCCCAGTAGCCGGTGCAGAAGACGAGAGGGACCTAAGCGCAGCATCTCATTCCTCTCTTTTCATCTCCAAGAACTCCTACTCGAGCAGGGTAGGGAAAGAGCGCTTACTTTTACACCGACTAGGAGAAAAGAGTAAGGGCTGATTCAACTAGCACTGGTTACGTCCTTCTTTCAAACATAGTCTGATTGAACACTATGAAAATCTTTCATTCGGCAAGAGATTCAATAGAAACTGGCATCCTTTCTAAATATGCTCTTGCTTTCAAGGTGAGAGAGACTTGGGAAAGAGGCGGCGAAGATCAAACCTTTCGGAAAAAGCGAGTCAGTGTAGTGCCCCTCAACCGTCTTTCCATAAAGAACATATCATGGATAGCCTGCCTATCTTGATAGTCGTTAGTGGTATACAATCCAAAAGAAGGAATCATAGTAGCAGCCTCCGGTATCCGGTAAAGGGTAAAGGAGCGCCTATTAGTATAGTATACGGCCTTGGAACCAGCCAATTCGCTTACATTGATGACACTGCTAACAACGGATCCTTTGAAGACAGATAGTAATAGATCTTGATTTGCCTTCAATAAATAAATGGACGGAATACTCCACGCACGGGCAAGCCGTCAAGATGGATGATGAATAAGGGAAACTCCTAACTCGGTTGAATCCTGCGACTGGAAGGGCACGGACGGATTAAGGGAGGGAAGGAAGGAGTTGTGAAATAAAAGAAAAACCTGCTTGACTCGCCGCTGGTGCTATTACTGAATCGGTTGTGAAAGAATGGCTTTTGTTCCAATCATCCGCTGTCTCCATATCCGTTGTTCAAATAGCAGCTGCTTGGCTTGGAAGGGTTTCATGAATGGAATCTGCATCCCTTGCGCTATAAGCGATGTTTTTTTAAACCAGTGCTATGTTTGCAATAGACGGTGCCGCTGTTGAATCAGATATGGCACTTGAGTGAGTGGCATATCGAAAAGATTCATATGCCTCGAACAAGAGAAATGTCTTTTGAATGGAAGGCACCTATTGTGAGGGAATGGTCTTTTGCAAGACTAAGGGCTTAGAGAGAAAGCAAGGAATCCTATTAGAGTGATGCAAGTCAGCCTATAAGATGAAACCGAAGATACTAAGCCGGAGTTCGTAGGCGGGGAGCTACGGCTGAAAGAAAAGTATCTAAGACATAGTGTTGCCCCGACAGCTGCAACCTGATCAAACCTAGCTACTCTCATCTTGTCCGTTCGAGTTCGTATTCAAGCTAAGTCTCTTTTTCTAGGAGGTAACTGTAGTAGCGAGAGTAGTAAGAAGGCTATCTCTTCAGCTTTGTCCAATCATTCCGCTTCTAACCGTTAAGCCCTCTTTCATCAAGAACATGAAAAGCAGTTAAGTAGCCGGGTTAGATTAATTGTTATGGTAGATCCAATCGCTGTCACTATACTATTTATTATTAGTTCAGTGCGCTTTCGAGGTAAAGTGTGAACGGCAGGGCTTATACAGGTAGGGCCTCAACGTCCATAGGGAATTTTTCTCATGGTTGCAACTCGAGATTCCCTTCATACGAGACATCCTTCAATGAAGCGAGCGACTTACTATCAGGCGAGCAACAACTACATTTTATCATTTTGATAATAGATTGAAAACCGAAAGACAATCCTAGGTCCGAAAAGAGTCAAGCATACTTGTTGGCTACCCGTTAGCCTGAACCTGCTACTTCGGCTTACACATTCTATTGATATATCTAGAAAGCATCTGACTTTCGGGAAGAAGAGGTATTACCGAAGGCTTCGTCGCTTTCCTTCCCTAGCCGGAATAAATCCATTTCTTTTGTCTGTAAGAGAAAACTTATTCCATGAAATAGGAGCGCAGCGGAGTCATGAACAAACAAGAATAGCCACTTCCTTATCTACGCTATTGACTTTCCTCCCCTCGTGGGAAGTAGTCTCCCTTCTAAGGTCGGTCAACGGTAGTCTCCCTCCTAAGGTCAGTCGACAGGTAGCACTTCTCCGATTTCTGTTCTAGAGCCGAGAGAAGAATGCACACTGCCTATCCCTCTTTTATGGCTTATAAGGAGAGTCTACGGTAAGCAAGAGAGTCCACAGCACCTAAGCTATTCACATATTAGGATTGGTTAGTAGTCTTTGATTATGAGACTAGGGAAAGTGAGACCATAGCCCTAAGCTCTTCTTTAATTGCTTATAGTGCACTGAACTGGGAAAGTGAGACCATAGCCCTAAGCTCTTCTTTAATTGCTTATAGTGCACTGAACTGGGAAAGAGAATGAAAGATTGATTATTGTAAGCAAGACCCTAATCTAAAGCCAGAATCAAAGGCATTGCCACGGGGAAGTGAAAGGTGGCATGAAAGTAGAATCAGATTCTCAGAAGCAGACTGTCTTGAATTCATGTCATGCTTGAAGACTGCTTGAAAGCTAATCCTGCCTTCCTTCTAGCTTGACTGACAGCAATTCCACCGCGGAAGGATCCACGAAAGCCCTCGCTTGCTACAGCTTTCTAGCTACAGATCTCCCATCTTCCATCTTCATCTACCTATCATGACAAGGAAATTCATCTAGCATTAGTGGGACTATCGTTCACTGCCTTCCCTCTGATCTACCAGCTTAAACCCTGTGTTTCTTCCTACTATCGTTCACTTCCATACCTCTGATCTACCGGTTGAGCTCCCTTCCCTCTCTTCCGTTCTGTCTGATAGTCATTCCCCGCGCTTCTTCTGGCTTCAGTCAGTATGGTTGCTTCCTTGGTTCAGCCTCTCTTTCGGTTAAAAAGATCCGTATGCCCCTGGCCTTCCTATTGGTTCACCAACCCGCCATTCAGTACCGTCCGCATCCGCTGTCACAGGTTTTGAACCCTTAGACGAGTCTCGCTTGGAGTAGTACTCTGTACTCTCCACTACTTGTAATGTCCATTTACTATTATAATGCCTACTTGCAACAATGCCCGCATTAAACGCCGATTCTTCCCATGCGACGTGCTCCCCCTATATGGGTCATCAGTTCGAGTGGCATCCGTGTAGTCAGTACCACTTGTTTCTGTCTCGGACGACTCTTGCCTAGATAGCTCAGGCCGTACCGCCACTGGCGCTTGCTTTCCGTGCGTGGGCAGGGTCCCTTCGGAAGACGAAGCCAGTCCAGATTCCAGAAACACACAAGCTACGACTTTCTTCTTCGGACCCTCGCAAACTATGGTTACAGCTCCAGAGACCGAGTCGATCCTAGCTTCCCTCCACCTCAGCTTGCCTTCTTTCTTTGCCTCTCTATTCTATGTCCGTTGCTTATTCCCCTCTACTGTGCGGGTGCTAAGACTTAGGCGAAGAATTCAATGAATCAGGTCGCTTGACCAACCCGAGCCTTCGAGCCTATAGTTCTTCTGATTTGGCTAACATCCTTCGATGACAAGCCGACCGAAGGAAGACGCACCGGGAGCCTACTTCTATCTCATCATAAGCAGGCGCATAGGCTATAGAATATAGAATCCCACCTTCTACTCTATCAGCTACTCTAATTTTGAGTTGGTCATAGGTTGACAGTTTTCGGGGCTCACTTTGCGGGTCAGAACTATTGGAAGACGAAAGAGAACTTATTTAGACGAATAGTGTGCCGATGCCATTACCCCCCAAAAGCCTACATTAGCAGTGCGGGTGAAATCAGACAGAAACCAAGTCCAAGAAGACCGAGGAGGCCTTGGGGTAATAGAACAAGGGAGGAAGAAAGGAAGGAGCTTCGGCTCCAGTTCCGCAAAGGTAGACTTTTTCCAGGTTAGCTAGAGAGAGCGATATTCATCTTTTATAGCTTGTTTACCGGAGGCCTCGTTTTCAGGTTTGATAGAATAAAGAAGTAGAATAGATCTCTCTTCTTAAAGTATACAACACTTCCCGCAAGGTTCACACCGCGGAAAAGGTTAAACGTCGTCTCTGTCAAATAAGCTATGAGACTCTGGTAATACCTGTTGCTGATCCTCATCTTGTACTTGTGAACAGCAGCAGAGGCCGCATATGATAAGTTATTCCAGAATCAATGTGAATATCGCGCCGAATAGGAGACTTCGTTGCACAATCGTGAGTCCCTTGAATATAGAGACAAGTTTGACTTGTAAAAAAAGACGTGAGTGTCCCTAAAACTATGCCCTTGTTCTAATAGTAAAAGCTCGCTATAAATCCAGTTTCTAGTATATAGATAGAGAGTCCCTAGCCCGAGAGACTAGTTCTCTCCAGTGTCTTTGACAACTATATACGAAAGAGTACGATAACAGGCCTTTCAGTGCCATCGAAAGAGCCTAACGCCTATATCCTACCAACCCCAATCTGCACGTCCGAAAGGGACCCTCTAATTCTATCATTCAGAAGCCTCAGGACCGAGGGTACAAAGATTTTTTTGAGGCTAGCAACCGATAGCAACTGTAGCATTAGGATCGACATTGTAAGATTTTCGGGTTTCAAGGTCATACTTAAACCGTATGATCCTTATAACTCATGATAGTTTGACTAAGTAAGCATGCATTGGAGCTTACTTGTTCTCAAAACAGGTGGTCAGGCTAGTACGGAAGTCGGGATTTTGATTCACATCACTGTATCTAAAACAGTTTTCTTCATCCCTTCAGATGGCTTACGGAGGTATTCCGAAGCCACCCGAATTGTTGCCTGTATCAGTCTCCCTCAATCGATCAGGGTATCCTCGTATCATCCCTCGATTTCATCGCCGGATGATGATGCGGAAGGATGACCGGGCGGACGTTTTAGTTAAGCTCTATCTGTCTCTCGGGACTCGATCGAGTCATTCTTGTGTGTACTTGTCATTCGTAATGGTTTTAGTAACTCTTTCTTGCTTTCGTCACTTGTCATTCAGGTACTAGTATCTGTAAATCAACTCCACTCTTTCTTGTACCTGGCACTAGTCAAATTGTATCTCGGTTCATGGCATGTTAAAACGACTCTATCGGCTTATAGTCATTCCTGGCACTCGGCGCATGTCTTTGATCAACACCGGTTCCGTCACTCGTATCTGCTTGAACCAGTACTTCCTTTCTGCCGTTCCTAGGGACCACCCACTCCCGTTCCTTGGTTGTTGGTGTATTGGCTCTTTAGTTTGGTTCCCGGTCAAAGCCGTGAAAGCAAGATAGGGTGAACACATATGTATCGTAATATGGGTATGAGTATAGTATATGTACAAACAGGTAAGTGAACTACTCCTTCGACTGGTCTGCCCGCCGTTTGGGGGCCTACATCGACTAGGCCTCCCGCTGACTGAGGGAAGCGATCTGTCTTAAACAAGAAGATTTTCCGGGTGAACAATGAGATGGCATGTGAATGAGTGATATGGGGAGAAGGAAGAAATTATTGTACGTATGATTATGGGGTCGGTACGATACACATATGGTGAACAGTCAAAGCGAGGGATGGGGTCTAGTTAAATACGATATGGGGAGATATGGGATACAGCTAATGTCGATAAGGAAGGGAGGGAAGGAGCTCTTGCCTTCCACTCAGAGCAGAACGTTCCTTCCGCAACGCAAGGCCTATTTCTTTCGTAGCAGCCAAGGATGAGTTCGATCCATTAGGTTCTTCGATTTGTTCAGAAAAGAAACGAGAGACAAGAAAACATCTTTGATTACGATTAAAAGGAACAATCTCAAATAGACCAAGATCCAATTTCAGGTCATTTCTTGGTGAACATGATCTGCCATAATCTCTTCGATCCCTTCATTTATGTGCCAGAATAAAGAGAGATTTAGTAGGAAAGTGGAAGATACTTTTTTGTATATGATAATAAAAGGGAGTGGGAAAGCTGCAGTAATTCTTTGGAAAAGCCCGCTTCTCTTTGTCTTCGAGCTTGAATTCTTCAATCCACTGATTCGTTCCTTCATATACCTCCCCACCAATAGATAGAGACAAATAGGAATAACCAAACCACGTCTACAAAATGCCAGTACCATGCAGCTGCTTCAAAGCCAACGTGATGCTCCTTGGTTAGATGACCAAGATATTGGCGAATACCACATATGATCAAGAAAAGAGTACCTATAATCACATGAAAACCATGAAAGCCAGTTGCTAAGAAAAAGGTAGAACCATAAATACTATCCGAAATTGTGAAGGGCGCTTGATAATATTCCATTCCTTGAAAGGCGGTGAATACTAGAGCCAGTAAAACGGTAGCTACTAAAGCGTAAACTGCTCGTTTTTCCTTCCCCGCGAGTATAGCATGATGAGCCCAAGTTACGGCAGCTCCGGATGAAAGGAGAATAAGAGTATTAAGAAAAGGGATTTCCCAAGGATCTAAAACCGCAATCCCTTTTGGGGGCCAAATACCTCCGATCTCTACCGTAGGTGCCAAAGAAGAATGAAAAAAAGCCCAAAAAAAAGCAAAAAAGAACATAACCTCCGAAACGATAAACAGAATAAACCCATATCGAAGTCCTAATTGTACGACTTTGGTATGATGTCCTTCCAACGTGGATTCACGTAGAACATCGCGCCACCATACAAACATGGTATATAGGATAAATATTAGGCCCAAACTGAGAAGTGTTGCACCCCCTTGAAATGAGTGCATGTACATCACACCTCCTACGGTGGTTGCCAAAGCTCCGAGTGAACCCGAAATAGGCCATGGACTTGGATCTACCAAATGATAAGAGTGCCTCTGAGATTCAATCATAAACAACTTTGCCTCGGTTGCATGTAAACCCCCCCTTCACCCCCGCCCCCTAAAGTGGTAAAGAAGGCTCTTTGGGGTCTCTCTTTCTATCTGACAGGACAAACAAATAGGAAGGGATGGTTCTTTCATTGCAAGAAGTCTAACTAGAAAAGGATCTCCCTATTACTTTGAGAAGAGAATTGTTGGTTTGACCGACGAACTACGTGGGAAAATGGACCTTCTTTCTTTTCAGAAAGCATTTTTGGAAAGTAACAATTCCATTCAGTTCCGGTTTTGGAAAGTAACAATTCCATTCAGTTCCGGTTTCGGAAAACTTTCCACCGGGGCCTAACATCAAAGGCGCAGGTTGATCTCTCTGGTTGAGGCTGCAATTCATTTTGACACGTGGGAAGGGCTTACTCTACTAGTGTCTCGGCTTGGTCTCGCTCCCTTCCCGTACTATTCCTCCCCACTAAAAAAAGAGCGATTGAGAATCTCGAGAACCTTTCTGAACGTCTGTCTTCGCGGGGCGATTTGAAAAGGAGTATATCTTTCTTGTAGTGCCTTCCATTCCACTATTCTGATCGAGAAAGAATCTCTTCTGAACGACCAAGTCATAATGAGATTAAAAACCGATGCTTCCTTGGCCGTGTAGAACATGGATTAGCATTATGTCATTCCTACAAGTGATTCCCCATCTTTGGTTGTTATTAGATTATGGAGTTTAAGTGCATTATGATGTTCTCATTATTTGGTTATGAGAGATTTGGTGGTAGGAGTCGTTTTCTCATTATACGTTTTTGTACGTTTATTGAAATTTCGGTAGTTTGGCTTTGATTTATATGATTTCCATTGTACACTTTGCTTAGTAATAATATTTGACATTAGTGGTCTTATAATATTAATATTTATGTATATTCTCTGATTTGTAATTACTTATTTAATTTAATAATATTTAATTACTTATTTATTCACTTTATTGATTTATTTACTAAATAATTCCTTAAAAATACTTTTAAGTGTCATAATTGCCTTTATAAATTATGGATAATTTCATTTGAATTATCTTCTGATATATATGCTCCTTAATTTATAATTTTATGATTCATACTTTTATTTGTGTATTTTCCATTTATTTTAATGATAATATTTAATTAATTATTTTTACTTAATTATTTATCTTTAAATTATGTAACACATGTCTCTTGCCTTTTAACTATTTTCTCCAGTAGGTTTTAGTTATTTTTATCAATGGTTAAGATGATTTAACCCCATTCTTGATTTAAATAATTTATTTATTGATTTTTATGTCTTTTAATTACCATTTAAATTCAATAATTCATGGAAATTCTTAGAAATCATCACTAAACATTTTGGTCAAAAATCCCAGGCCTTTTAGGCAACTTTTATCAATATAAATTCATATCAATTCAACCTCTCTTGTGTCTTGCTTATTTTGAGGGTTTTATGATTAAAAATCGTTTACCGAAATAGTGATTTTAGCCTCATTTCTTAAGCAATTAAAGTGCTTTAAAATGGATTTTCATTCTTGTTTCATTATTTCCAGAAAGTGCATCATATTTTGGTGTCCAAAATCGTGATAGTGGTGGTGGTGTGATATGTGCAATTTAGTGCTTTCGGTTAGTGATTATTTGACCCGAAAAGGTGATTTTTGAGCTTATTGTTGTCATGAACCAATAGATCTAAGTTTTATACTTTTATTTCAACTTATTTCCAGTAGGTTTTAGTTATTTTTATCAATGGTTAAGATGATTTAACCCCATTCTTGATTTACATAATTTATTTATTGATTTTTATGTCTTTTAATTACCATTTAAATTCAATAATTCATGGAAATTCTTAGAAATCATCACTAAACATTTTGGTCAAAAATCCCAGGCCTTTTAGGCAACTTTTATCAATATAAATTCATATCAATTCAACCTCTCTTGTGTCTTGCTTATTTTGAGGGTTTTATGATTAAAAATCGTTTACCGAAATAGTGATTTTAGCCTCATTTCTTAAGCAATTAAAGTGCTTTAAAATGGATTTTCATTCTTGTTTCATTATTTCCAGAAATTTCATAATATTAACATTAATATTAACATATTTTTCACTTATAACAAGTCCATATCCATCTCATAATCCAACAAAAGATCCAACTTTCTTAAATCTAGCATACATGCATTCAAATCAACACTTTTTAATATCAACTTTTATAGATCTAACATTCAACAATATAAAAACATCTTTTTAATGAAAAATCTCAGAATATATTCTTCAAAAATATACAAAAACATATAGATCTATAAAAAGGAAAATCACTTTAAAAGCTACTAATCTATAACCACACTTTTGGGTCTTAAACTTGTTGAATCCTTGGATCTTTCTTCTTAGATTCGACATGCATGAGCATGGAAAGAAAGATCCTATCAACTTTGCCCTCATTAAGTGTATATTACAAAGAAAACAAGAAGAAAGTATGAGTTTTTGATAAAACCTTTGAATATAAACAAAAACAAGATTAGATCTAGTAAAAAGGATGAAGATTATACCCTCTTGAACTTGGTTTTGGATGAAGAAAGTGGGCAGAATTTTCATGGCCTTTGAAGCCTCCAACAACCCTTAATCTAACCCAAAAACAATCCTTAAACCCTTGCTTGATATAACCCTTTAGTAATCTAACTTAATCCTTATTATTATTAAGTGTTTAACTTGATTTTGTTGGTGTTATTTTGTTGTTGTTTGGGCCGAAATGAGAAGAAGAAAAAGGGAGGGGGAGAGGTTTTTCTTGAGAGAAAAGATGAGTATGTGAAGAGTGTGTGAGAAGTGTATGAAGTGTGAGAGTTCCAAGACTAGAAAGAGTGTATGTAAAATTTCAAATGGATGAGTGTGGGTGTGATGGGGGGGGGGGGGGGGGGGGGGGGGGGGGGGGGGGGGGGGGGGGGGGGGGGGGGGGGGGGGGGGGGGGGGGGGGGGGGGGGGGGGGGGGGGGGGGGGGGGGGGGGGGGGGGGGGGGGGGGGGGGGGGGGGGGGGGGGGGGGGGGGGGGGGGGGGGGGGGGGGGGGGGGGGGGGGGGGGGGGGGGGGGGGGGGGGGGGGGGGGGGGGGGGGGGGGGGGGGGGGGGGGGGGGGGGGGGGGGGGGGGGGGGGGGGGGGGGGGGGGGGGGGGGGGGGGGGGGGGGGGGGGGGGGGGGGGGGGGGGGGGGGGGGGGGGGGGGGGGGGGGGGGGGGGGGGGGGGGGGGGGGGGGGGGGGGGGGGGGGGGGGGGGGGGGGGGGGGGGGGGGGGGGGGGGGGGGGGGGGGGGGGGGGGGGGGGGGGGGGGGGGGGGGGGGGGGGGGGGGGGGGGGGGGGGGGGGGGGGGGGGGGGGGGGGGGGGGGGGGGGGGGGGGGGGGGGGGGGGGGGGGGGGGGGGGGGGGGGGGGGGGGGGGGGGGGGGGGGGGGGGGGGGGGGGGGGGGGGGGGGGGGGGGGGGGGGGGGGGGGGGGGGGGGGGGGGGGGGGGGGGGGGGGGGGGGGGGGGGGGGGGGGGGGGGGGGGGGGGGGGGGGGGGGGGGGGGGGGGGGGGGGGGGGGGGGGGGGGGGGGGGGGGGGGGGGGGGGGGGGGGGGGGGGGGGGGGGGGGGGGGGGGGGGGGGGGGGGGGGGGGGGGGGGGGGGGGGGGGGGGGGGGGGGGGGGGGGGGGGGGGGGGGGGGGGGGGGGGGGGGGGGGGGGGGGGGGGGGGGGGGGGGGGGGGGGGGGGGGGGGGGGGGGGGGGGGGGGGGGGGGGGGGGGGGGGGGGGGGGGGGGGGGGGGGGGGGGGGGGGGGGGGGGGGGGGGGGGGGGGGGGGGGGGGGGGGGGGGGGGGGGGGGGGGGGGGGGGGGGGGGGGGGG
Source organism: Erigeron breviscapus (assembly GCA_034093135.1). Classification (NCBI taxonomy): domain Eukaryota; kingdom Viridiplantae; phylum Streptophyta; class Magnoliopsida; order Asterales; family Asteraceae; genus Erigeron; species Erigeron breviscapus. The sequence goes on from CM067173.1 coordinate 57,806,395, forward strand.
GGGGGGGGGGGGGGGGGGGGGGGGGGGGGGGGGGGGGGGGGGGGGGGGGGGGGGGGGGGGGGGGGGGGGGGGGGGGGGGGGGGGGGGGGGGGGGGGGGGGGGGGGGGGGGGGGGGGGGGGGGGGGGGGGGGGGGGGGGGGGGGGGGGGGGGGGGGGGGGGGGGGGGGGGGGGGGGGGGGGGGGGGGGGGGGGGGGGGGGGGGGGGGGGGGGGGGGGGGGGGGGGGGGGGGGGGGGGGGGGGGGGGGGGGGGGGGGGGGGGGGGGGGGGGGGGGGGGGGGGGGGGGGGGGGGGGGGGGGGGGGGGGGGGGGGGGGGGGGGGGGGGGGGGGGGGGGGGGGGGGGGGGGGGGGGGGGGGGGGGGGGGGGGGGGGGGGGGGGGGGGGGGGGGGGGGGGGGGGGGGGGGGGGGGGGGGGGGGGGGGGGGGGGGGGGGGGGGGGGGGGGGGGGGGGGGGGGGGGGGGGGGGGGGGGGGGGGGGGGGGGGGGGGGGGGGGGGGGGGGGGGGGGGGGGGGGGGGGGGGGGGGGGGGGGGGGGGGGGGGGGGGGGGGGGGGGGGGGGGGGGGGGGGGGGGGGGGGGGGGGGGGGGGGGGGGGGGGGGGGGGGGGGGGGGGGGGGGGGGGGGGGGGGGGGGGGGGGGGGGGGGGGGGGGGGGGGGGGGGGGGGGGGGGGGGGGGGGGGGGGGGGGGGGGGGGGGGGGGGGGGGGGGGGGGGGGGGGGGGGGGGGGGGGGGGGGGGGGGGGGGGGGGGGGGGGGGGGGGGGGGGGGGGGGGGGGGGGGGGGGGGGGGGGGGGGGGGGGGGGGGGGGGGGGGGGGGGGGGGGGGGGGGGGGGGGGGGGGGGGGGGGGGGGGGGGGGGGGGGGGGGGGGGGGGGGGGGGGGGGGGGGGGGGGGGGGGGGGGGGGGGGGGGGGGGGGGGGGGGGGGGGGGGGGGGGGGGGGGGGGGGGGGGGGGGGGGGGGGGGGGGGGGGGGGGGGGGGGGGGGGGGGGGGGGGGGGGGGGGGGGGGGGGGGGGGGGGGGGGGGGCTATTCTTGGGGTAATTTCAACTTATAGGCTACGGGGCCTATTCTAGCAACAATTTCAAATGGCCCAATGTATCAGGGGCTCAACTTTCCTCTTTTGCCGAACCTTACGGTTCCCTTCCATGGCGACACCTTTAATAGTACTTTGTCGCCAACCTCAAATTCTAGGGGCTTCCTCCTTTGATCCGCATAATTCTTTTGCCGATCTCTTGCGGCCTTAAGCTTTTCCTTAATGATCGCCACCTTGTCCGTTGTCTCTTGGACAAAATCAACGGTAGCTAGGCTTCTTTCACCCGCCTCTACCCAACACATGGGTGATCTACATTTACGCCCGTAGAGAGCTTCAAACGGCGCACATTGTATGCTAGAGTGATAACTATTGTTGTAAGTAAATTCCGCGTATGGCAAGTGTTCATCCCAACTTCCACTAAATTCTAATGCGCAAGCTCTTAGCATATCCTCCAACGTTTGTATTGTACGCTCACTTTGCCCATCCGTTTGTAGGTGGTAAGCCGTGCTTAATGCTAACGTAGTGCCCATTGCTTCTTGCACAAGACCCCAGAAACGTGAGGTAAACCTACCATCCCTATCGGATATTATGGACAGAGGTACACCATGCAATGTCACAATCTTTTCAACGTACAAACATGCTAAACGCTCAGTGTTCCAATCTTCTTTGATGGGGATGAAATGGGCTGATTTCGTAAGACGATCAACAATCACCCATATAGCATCATGACCTTTCTTTGTCCGAGGCAATTTCGTCACTAGGTCCATTGCTATTTGCTCCCACTTCCATTCGGGAATTTCCGGCTGCTTTAAAAGTCCAGCTGGCTTTTGGTGCTCAGCTTTGACCATCGCACAAGTCATGCATCGGCTCACATATAGAGCTACATCACCTTTCATCCCAGGCCACCAAAAGTCCCTTTTTAGACCTTGGTACATCTTATCCGCTCCTGGATGAATCGAGTATTTTGAATTGTGAGCTTCATTCATTAATACCTCTCTCAGCCCGTTGATCTTTGGGACCCAAGCTCTTCCTTTGAAGTACAAAATGCCTTCATCATCCCTATCGAACCTGGTTTCTACTCCACTCAAGGCCTATTCTTCAATGTTCTTTCCTTCAAAAGCCTTTGCTTGATCTTCTAAGAATTTGTCCCTTAGAGACATTTTCACTCGTAAGTGATTAATTCTTGCCCTTGGCACCCTGGTGCTCACCTTCCTACTAAGAGCGTCAGCAACAACATTTGCCTTTCCTGGGTGGTACTTAATTTCACACTCGTAATCGTTAAGCAGCTCCATCCACCTTCTTTGCCTCATGTTTAACATCTTCTGATCGAAGATGTGTTGCAAGCTCTTGTGATCGGTAAATATGGTGCACTTGGTGCCATAAAGATAATGTCGCCATATCTTCAAGGCAAACACTACAACTCCTAGTTCCAAATCGTGTGTCGAATAATTCTTCTCATGTGGCTTCAGTTGCCTAGATGCGTATGCAATAACCTTGTCTCTTTGCATTAGTACGCACCCTAGCCCTTTATTCGACGTATCACAGTATGCTACAAATCCTTCCATTCCATCCGGCAATGCTAGTATTGGTGCTTCACACAACATGTTCTTAAGCGTTTGAAATGCCTGCTCTTGTTCTTCACCCCATTCGAATTCTCTTGACTTTTGGGTCAATTGGGTTAGGGGTACCGCAATCTTAGAGAATCCTTGAATGAACCTCCTATAATAACCTGCCAAACCTAGGAAGCTACGCACTTCCGTTGGTGTCTTGGGTGTCTCCCACTTCCTGATTGCTTCTATCTTAGACGGATCTACATGGATCCCTTCTTCGTTCACAACGTGTCCCAGAAATTGGACTTGACGGAGCCAAAATTCACACTTAGAAAACTTAGCATATAGCTTCTCGTCTCTAAGTAACTGCAAGATTATCCTCAGGTGCTTCTCGTGCTCCTCCTTACTTCTAGAGTATATCAAAATGTCATCGATGAACACTATGACGAATTTGTCCAAGTATGGCCTACAAATCCTATTCATTAGGTCCATGAAAACGGCTGGTGCATTTGTGAGACCAAATGGCATCACTAGGAACTCATAATGCCCATAGCGAGTTCTAAAGGCCGTTTTAGGTACATCTTCTTCTCGTACCCTCAACTGATGATAGCCGGACCTAAGGTCAATTTTCGAGAAGTGCGACGCTCCTTGCAGTTGATCGAACAAATCATCTATTCGCGGTAGCGGGTACCTATTCTTGATCGTCAATTTATTCAATTCCCTATAGTCGATGCACATTCTCAAAGATCCATCCTTCTTCTTGACAAAGAGAATTGGCGCACCCCATGGCGAAGAACTAGGTTGGATTAAACCTTTATCAAGCAATTCTTGCAATTGCTCTGAGAGTTCTCGCATTTCGGAGGGCGCTAGTCTATACGGTGCTTTAGCCACGGGGGCTGCCCCGGGGACTAAATCGATAGTAAACTCCACTTGTCTCGCTGGGGGAAGTCCAGGTAGTTCATCCGGAAATACATCCAGAAAATCTCTAACCACTGTTACCTTGCGAGGATCCTTGTCTTTTACTCGCTTATCCACTACTTGTGCCAAGTATGTGTGGTATTCCTTCCGTAGGTACTTCCTCACCTTCATGGACGACACCAACTTAGGTTGGACTCCCGCCTTATGGCCTTGAACTATTAGCACCTCGCCGTTATCTAAAGGAATCTTAATGATCCTTTCATGGCAAAGTATTTCAGCACGCATTTTCGATAACCAATCCATTCCTACTATCACATCAAAACTTCCTATTTCTATGGGAATCAAGTCTATACTATAGTCCTTCTCATCTAAAGTTAACTTACAATCAGCAATAATTTCCTTAGTCTTATACTCGTTTCCATTGGCATATTCAACATAATAAGTTTCATCAAGTTCACTAGGTTTCTTATCAATCAACTCTTTAAATTCAAAGGAAATAAAACTTCTTTCAGCTCCAGGGTCAAATAACATAGAGGCATAAACATTATTTAGTGGGAACGTACCTATGATGACATTAGGGTCATCACGTGCCTCATTCGCTCCCATCGCATACACTCTTCCTAGAGCTTGACCTCCTTGATTTCCACGATTCCCTTGGTTAACGTTGTTGCCTTGATTCCCCACATTAGCTTGATTCCCAACATTTCCTCGGTTAACTTGATTCCCATTGTTTCCTTGGTTTGCTTGGTTCCCGCGATTCCCAACATTCCTAAAGTTGCCACGGTTACCATTTCCATTTCCACGATTGCCTTGTGTCCTTCTCAACCTAGGACAAGCATTTCTCTAATGATCCATGGCTCCACATTCACGATATGCTCCGGGGTTTCCTCCAACTCTTGCTCCATTTCGGCAATAGGCAGCAAGGTGTCCAAATCGGTTGCAAGTCGTGCACTGCCTACATTCTCCTCGATGGTGGTTGCCACAACGATTACATCTTGGCGGCATGCCACCGTTTGGGTTGGGGTTAACATCAGCAATTCCATAGTTTCTCACTACTTTTTGTCTTTTATCCGGCCCATTCCCCTTGCGATCACCAAACCGATTTCCTCCTCCTTGTCTCGAACTTGATTCACCTCTCGTGTACTTCCCACGCCTAACCAAATCATTTACTAGTCTGGTTGCCAAACTTATAGCTTGCTCAAGAGTGGTAGGGCTTGCAGCAGTGACCATCAACCTAACTTCAGGTGCCAATCCATAGATAAATCTCTCAACCTTCTTAGCCACAGGGGTTACCATCTCCGGCACCAACACGCTCAACTCGTGAAAGCGGATCACATAGGCCTCCAATTCCAGCCCTCTCATGGCATGGTTCCAGAATTCCATCTCCAGTTTTTGTACCTCTTCTCGTGGACAATACTCACGCTTCAACTCATCTTTAAACTGCTCCCAAGTCAAAGCATTGACTGCTGCAGGACCTCTAGTAGTTGCTTGGAGATTCCACCAAGTAAGAGCTCTTCCTTGAAGCTTACTAGCAGCAAACTTAACACGGTCAGCCGGTGCACAATCAATGATGTTCAAGTTGGCTTCCATGCTTTGGAACCAAGTAAGCAACCCAACAGGACCTTCTGTCCCATGAAACTCCTTGGGGTTGCAAGACGTGAAAGCCTTGTAAGCATTCCTGTCAATAGCATTTCCTCCTCCATCTTGTCTTCTAGCCGTGTTAAGTGTAGCGGTCACATTCTCCGCAATTTGGGTGGCAATGTTTGGCATGGCGGCATTGATCTGTTGGGAGATAAGCTCAGCTAACTCGGCTCTTCGCTGGGCCTCTTCACTTGTTTCTCCGCCGGTCCTTCGTGGTGCCATGTCTCTACAAAGGATAATATAGTTTAGTCATTCGTGTATTGAATCATATGGCATAAACTCGACTCACGACTTCTTGATCTCACACGGGTATATCCAAAGTTATTTAGGGCATAGAGGGCTCGTTTTCACCCATATGTATATGTATATCCCGATTCATATTCCTTTTTATAATCACGACGCACTTGTCATTATGAGTAAATAACTGGCTAGGTACATTCTAAAATTAATCAACCATGCTTTCTAGGTTAATTAAGAGAATTACAGAATCTGTGTACGAACTTGGAGCACGTAAAAGTGGATTAAGATGGACGATCTGGGCAAAACTCATAAAATATGAAACGTAGCCCTATGAGTTAAGTTTCACCTCCAATTGGAATCAGGGCAAAAGACGAATTAGAACTCCAGATATGGCCGTTCTACCAAAAGTGGTGAGAACTGATTTCCTGCTGTAACTATAACCTTTATAATAGAGATAACTATATCACAACAAGGATAGCACATCATGTAACCATAGAGAGGCATTAAGCATACATATATATCATTCAAGATAAGTTTACAAAATTGCTACATGCCCAAATAGGATGTGATCATCGTCACACATAAGCTAGAAAGTTCACGGAATTGAAACAAAGTACAAACGTTCATACATCAAATAAGTTCATAAATAAAGAAGCCCTTAGGTTTACTTCCTAAGCATGAGAGCTACCACGAGAGTGCAAACAGCCGTGAGCACACATCCCATCATAAATATCACCTCATTAACCCGACGAACTTCTGATATCGCCAAACTTGCATAAACCCCCGTTCGATCCATAACTCCCAAGGCCCTTTCCATCATCACCTCTTGAGTCTTTATCCTTAGTCTAGCATCCCTCAATCCGTTTGCTATTCCCCACACCCTCTCCCTTTCTTCACGAGTCATACCAATGGGAGGTGGAGGGGGTACCCCATAGACTGGGCGGTGTGGTTCTTCTCCTTGACGCCTATTGTAAGTCCCAACTCGTTAGATGGTACTACTGAAGACACCTCTATGTCGATGGTGGAGTTACTTTGCAATATATGCACTGAACTGGAGACGACCAGTTGCAGTGTGTATATACCAAGTTCTAGATAGATTACTTATATAAAAGACAATAAGTAAAGAACAATGCAATAATACAAATAACTTGTAAGATAACTTAATGAGACAATATGTATTTTTCAATGTGTAATTTATTTATTGATATTAAACAAATTACAAGGTTGGTGCGGAACCAAGATAATACACGAATGTAAATATCCTAACAACCTATGAAATACAATTGATCTACACTCGGAATTTCTCAAGACAATCGAAACACTTAAAGTTGTGAAATGTTCCTTTTAGCGATTGAGAGAAGATTGCACAAGTTCACCAAGAATATTGCAGGTTTGCAAAGTGTGAACTCTATCGAAGTTTATTCGAAGAGTTATATTCTTGGTTGTGCAATGACTTGTATTTATAGGCAAAGTTAACATTGGAATGTTAACTTTAGCCGTACAAATGTGGTTGGGAGCATTTAAGGAATAGCATTTAATCCTTAAAAAGCAGTGTAAAGTCGCATGTTAAAGTGACTTTACATAACCACCTTTATGTACCTTATAATACTTAAATAATACGATAAGGCTTATTATCCGGGTAAAGGTACATAAAGTATACAAGTCAATTCCTCGTAATCAGTGTAAAGCTTTGTAAGGGCTTTCCACTGATGGTCTCCAGTTTGTAACTGACTAGAATGCCAACTGGGCTTCGCTGCCATTGCCATTCTCTATCTTCCATTTGTTGTCTTCGACTTCAACTGGAATGCTTCTTCAATTTGGTCAGTTCTCAACTGGAGGAAGTCTTCAGTTGCGTTAACTGTACGGTGCAACTGGACTTTAATATATTTCTCGACAAATCATCTTGGTCACCAGTTTACTGGGTCACCAGATGCAACTGGTGACTGGTCAGTGTGAACTGGTGACTGGCCAGTTCCAGGTGAACTGGTCCTAACAAATTCCCCCTATTTATCTAGAAATATAGTCTAAGTCTTTTCTAGTTCTTGTATCTGTAACATCCCGAACTTTTATGTAATGTTTGACTAATGCCGTTAAGTCAATTGGGGTGTCGTTAAGTCTTTACTTAATAATTGAATGTAGCTATGTGTGATTAACGTAGATAAAGTAGTTAGGTTTGAGAGCCTAAATACTAATGATGAATAAAAGTGTGTTTAATGTCGCTTAAAGGCTATGTGGTGCCTTTTAATGAAGGACTAATGTTGTATATGGTCAATAATGCAGTTTGTGACCAATAATGAAGAGTTTAGAAGTCCAGGGACTGATTTTGACATAGGTGGAAAGTGAAAAACGGGTTTAGGTTAGGATTACCCTAATCTAGAGTTAATTGGCAGTCATTAGCAATAAACAAAGTAATTAACCCTTCCTGGAGTCCTAAAGCCGTTAATTGAGTTTTGATCAAACGTTTTGGCGTTGGAATTGATCAATCATCGAGTCAAGCAGGTAATTATTGAATCATTGAATGTATTTTCGAGATCTAAGGTCGAATTAGATGGATTCAAATCTGATTTTTAAAAGAGTTTTCAAAGAATTAGTGTTTAATGGTGTTTTGATTAAATTAACGTTCAAAATGGTGTCAATCGAGTCCTTAGCCGATTTGGTTGATCAAAAGGTGTTTACTGGTGTCTAATACATGTTTTGGAAGAAGTTTTGAGGAGTCGATTATTGGAAAATCGAAGATTTTGGTCTGTTTATGAAAAACTGACGAGCAGGGATAAAACGAAGATAACCTTCGTTTCTATCTTCGTTTTCACTAAGTTCGTAAGAAGAAATGTAATCAAATCCGTTGGCTAAATTCGTAAAAGAAAATAAACGAAGATAATGTTAAGTTCGTAAGAACAAGTTAAACGAAGTTAAGGACTAAATTCGTAAGGTCTAATCTAAGTTCGTAAGAAGCTATTTTCGTAAAGTAGAACGAACGAAGTTTAAGTTCGTACGAAGAATAACTTCGTAAGCTAAGTTCGTACGAAGAATAACTTCGTAAGTTAAGTTCGTACGAGGGTCCATTTAAGTCCTAAATGACTTATACTTTGTATGTTAATGTGCGATAGGTGTCGGGAAGTACTGATAAGCATTATTAGCTACTTGTTTGTGCGCATACACTACAATCAGGTAAGATACACTACTTTTGTCACGCTGGGGGATCAACTAAAAGCAGGTTTCAACTTACATACTTCCAATTGGTAACTTATAATGCATGTGGACTTATGGGGTTACTTGGGAGGTATTATGGGATTACGTAGTTGACCATGAGACCTGAAATGCAGTCCCTAATGTAGAAGAATGAAATATTGCCTAATGTAGTGATCTATTATGCAGTTATGTAGTATAATGAAGTATTGCTTAATGTAGTATGACGCTATGCAGTTGATGTAGCCTAATGAAGTATTGTATTATGCACGAAATGTCGAAATGAAGTTGATGTATGTTGTGTGCATGTTTGTATGGCTTGAACACCTAGTGCACTAGACTTGCTAGGTTGCCATGTCACTTGCACGTTTAAGGGCCCAAAACGTAAAAGCAGTAACGCAGTAAATGTTTAGGTAATGCAGTCACCTAAACTAAATAACGTAGGTTCGAGCTCGTTAAACTTTGATGCAGTAAAGTGTTAAGCTTAACCCGTACAAGTCTTAGCCGGATGAGTAC
>CM067173.1:57816474-57874184 GCA_034093135.1 Erigeron breviscapus
GAATTAAGCCTCTATTTATAGGACTTAATTAGGTTTGGTGGAATTTGACCACTTGGTGGAATTTGACCACTTTCACATTTTTAATCCTCCTTTTAATTAATTAAATACAACTAACCCTTTAATTATATTTAATTAATCATTTCGTGATCAAACTAATTAATATATTACTTTAACATATCAATTAATATTATCGAGTTACCGTGTCTTTTTGTGTGACCACGTAGGCTTAAACTATTTCCGGACATGCGATTTATAATAAAATGATCATACTCCAACAGCTCCCACTTGAGCATGTTATTATAAAGGCAATAACATTGGTTGGCGTCTAGCAACACTCCAATGCTCCCGGAAATATTTAAGAATAGATTCTTAAATTGCCAAGTTGAAATGATTTAGTCTTTAATATCCCTTTGTTCAGATACCCTTGTTAATTATGAATATGGATCAATGTCATTTCATAATTCTTAACGATTTTGTTTCTCATTTTTACAAATTAATTAAGATTACCAAATTAGTCAAGACAACTTCTTGAGTTCATTTGGGTATGGCCATACAAACATCTTAATTAATTAATGAGGGCGCCAAATGGTATCATACTTCAGTTGCAAATTGAAGGAACAAATCCTGTATTGACTACAAGTGTCTGGCCATGTCGTTTCTTAACATTTCTGAAAATAGCCCTTTATTACTGCCTTGTTCAGGACAGTTAGAACTACAATCAAGAAATGCAATCCACACAAGCATAACTCACTTGTATCTCAAGTCAAAGGATAAATAAAGTAACCATTTCACGAATTTCATTTAATGACGCCGATCCATAAAATGATAATTCGTTCTGTGGGGTAAGTCCAATATTCACCTTTTGAATATCATGTGAGTTTGGTACGATCCACCATCTTCAAAATATTCCCTTAAATATTTTCACCAATCTCTCACAATTGTCTTACTTTAATTATATTCCCATATAATTAATCGACAATAGACATTTAGAATATTCACCTAATATTCATGGATTAAACATGCAAATATAGGACACAATTATTATAGAAATGAAACCACTTATACCGCGTATAAAAATTCATTTATTAAAAATAACAATTGTTTAACATCCCATTATCCAAATACTAATCACAGATTTACATGATATAACTTAGCAATATATAAGACCTAAGCCTTCTGCATGCTTATTGAGCTTTCCCTTCGACAATGCCTTTGTAAAAGGATCCGCCAAGTTATTATCTGTGTGAACTTTGAGTAAATTGATTTCAACTGATTCGATTTGCTCACGAACATAGTGATATCTCCTTTGGTAATGTCTGGCACCTTTTTGAACCCCAGGTTCATTGGCAATGACAATTGCTCCAGAATTGTCACAGTACAGATCCATAGGTGTGTTATTTGATGGCATCACATCAAGTCCAGAAATAAACTTTCTGATCCAGACAGCTTCCATTGCTGCATCCGAAGCAGCTATATACTCAGACTCTGTAGCAGACATAGCAACGGTAGATTGCTTCTTGCTCTTCCAATCTACTGCTCCTCCATTCAAAATGAAGACATACCCTGACTGAGACTTGGTATCATCCTTATCAGTCTGAAATCCAGCATCACAGTATCCAGTGACTTTAAGCTCTTGATCCGGATTTTCTCCATACACCAAAAACAATTCTTTAGTAGCACGCATGTACTTAAGAATGTTTTTCACAGCAGTCCAATGATCCTCTCCAGGATTTTGCTGATATCGGCTTACTATATTTTGCGCGAACGCAACATCAGGTCTAGTGCATCTAACTGCATACATGATAGATCCCACCGCCGAAGCATAAGGGACTCTCTTCATACGCTCCACCTCTTCAGGTGTAGAAGCACCATTCTTGTTGGATAAACTAAGTCCTTCTTGCATAGGCAAGTTCCCGCGCTTAGAATTTTCCATCTTGAATCTTTTCAAGATCTTATCTATATACGCACTTTGACTTAATCCGATCAACCGTCTACTTCTATCTCTATAGATTTTGATTCCAAGTATGAATGCTGCTTCACCCAAGTCTTTCATAGCGAAACACTTTCCAAGATAAGATTTAACGTCTTTCAACATTGGAATGTGATTTCCTATTATCAATATGTCATCGACATACAAGACAAGGAAAGTAACATTACTCCCACTAGCTTTGCGATATACACATGGCTCATCAGGATTCTGAACAAAATCAAACTTTTTGATCTTTTCATCAAACCTTTTATTCCAACTTCTTGATGCTTGCTTTAGTCCATAAATGGACCTTTGAAGTTTGCATACTTTGTTGGGATATTTAGGATCGACAAAACCTTCTGGTTGTACCATATAGACTTCCTCGTCTAGAAAACCATTCAAGAAAGCGGTTTTGACATCCATTTGCCATATCTCATAGTCATAGTACGCTGCTATGGCTAAGATGATCCTAATAGCTCTAATGTCCGCAACGGGAGAAAAGGTTTCCTCATAATCAACTCCGAAAAGTTGAGTATAACCTTTCGCCACAAGACGAGCTTTATAGATGTGTACATTTCCATCCATGTCGGTCTTCTTCTTGAAGATCCACTTACACCCAACGGTTCTACCATTTGGTGGAAGATCAACCAAGCTCCAGACTTGATTGTCTTTCATGGAATTTATTTCCACATTCGCAGCTTCAAGCCATTTGTCAGATTCCGGATCTGATAATGCAGCATTGAAATTAGGAGGTTCACTTCAAATCTCCTACTACGTGTTCTTCAGACTCAATCATAAGATTTAATCTATCACGAGCACGTATTGTCCTTGAGGACCTACGAAGTGGAATCGCTTCATCTTCAACTTGTAGTTCATCTTGAGATTCATCTCTTTGAACATTTCCCCCCCCAAGTTGAAGATTGCTAGTGTCTTTAGAAGTTGACACATCTTCTTGATGCTCATCAAGTTCAACAATCCTCCCACTGTCTTCTTGAGATATGAGTTTTTCTTCAAAGAACTCAGCATATCGTTTGACACTGACAGTGTTTTCCGTAGGAAAGTAGAAGTAGTAACCCATCGTTTCCTTTGGGTATCCTACAAAGATGCACTTAACAGATCTGGATTCAAGTTTGTCAGGCGTATCTCGTTTCACGAGTGCCTCACATCCCCAGACCTTTAAGTAAGACAATATGGGAACACTCCCATGCCACAATTCATGCGGTGTCTTGTCAACCTTCTTAGTTGGAACCATATTGAGAATGCGAACAGCAGTCTCTAGAGCATAATCCCAAAACGAAAAGGAAGAGTTGTATGACTCATCATCGATCGAACCATTTCCAATAATGTTCGATTCCTCCTCTCCGAAACACCATTATGTTGAGGAGTATACGGAGGAGTAAGCTGTTGAACTATTCCACAAGCTTTCAGATAGTCTTGAAACTCTTTACTTAAGTATTCACCACCTCGATCCGAACGAAGGACCTTGATGGTTTTACTGAGTTGATTCTCCACTTCACTTTTAAATTCTTTGAATCTTTCAAAGACTTCATGTTTATGCTTAATCAAGTAAACATAACCATAACGACTGAAATCATCAGTAAAAGTGACGAAATAGCTAGCACCTTTCCTTGACACATGCCTAAATGGACCATACACATCCGTGTGTATAATTCCAAGTATCTCTTTAGCCCTTTCCGGTTTATTTTGAAAAGGTTTCCTTGTCATTTTGCCAGAAAAACAAGATACGCATTTTTCAAATGATTCATCATTTGTTTGTAAGACACCATCCCTTTGAAGTCTTTCAATGCGTTTCTTGCCAACATGAGCAAGTCGACAATGCCAAAGATAAGTCGAGTCCGGATTTGGCTTGACTCGTTTGCTAACATTATACATTGAATTATCCTTTGAATCACAACCACGCATATCAATTTCATAAATACCATCACTATCAATAGCATCAAAATAATGAACATTATTTCGTGAAACTGAAATACCAATATCATTAAAGACATTTACGAATCCGTTGTTTTTCAACAAAGAAACTGAAATAACACCTCTAGTAATAGAAGGTGCATAATGACAATTGTTCAAAACAATTATTAAACCACTAGGTAAAACCAAATGATAATCGCCGATCTCTTCTACAGCTGCAGGTAGGCCATTTCCCACGAACAGTTGTAAAGATCCCGGCTTCAGCTTCTTTCCCCTTCTAAGCCCCTCTAATGAATTACAGATATGAGTACCACACCCAGTGTCGTAAACCCATGAATTCCGCTTAGAAAATGAATATAATTCAATGGTGAAGAATATACCTGAAGTCCCGGACGAACCGGGCTGCTTCTTCTTCAACTCAGCGAGATACTTTGGACAATTTCGCTTCCAATGACCCACTTCATTACAATGGTAACAAGGTAGGTTCTTAGCGGGATGTTCCTTCTTCGCTGGAGGGGTCTTCTTAGGTTTAGGAGCAGCAACAACTTGCTTTCCTTTACCTTCAGCCTTGCCCTTTCCCTTCGGTTGTTTGCCTTTTTGGACCTTTCCCCCCTTGATCATGAGAACTTGGGGAGTAGCAGTTTTCTTCGGAATCTTCTTTTCATACTCATTAGCCATGGCAAGAAGTTCCGTAACGGTTTTATTCATGCTATGCATAGTATAATTGCGTGCAAACTCTTCAAAATCCTTAGATAAGGACTTGAGAATCATACCAATTTGTACTGGCTTTGCATAAGCATAATCCAACCTATCCAACTGCTCAAAATATCCTTTCATTTTAAGGATATGAGCACTCACCGGTGTTCCTTTTTCATGTCGCAAGTCATGAAGTACATCGATAAGATCGAACAACTCCACTCCAGCTTGCTTCTCGAACATAGACTTGAGTTCAGTAAGCATATCACATGGAAATGAATGCTCAAATTGCTTTTGTAGGTCAGCATTCATGCTTCCCAACATCAGACAAGCGACCTCATTATGTCTATCATATGCAGCCGCATATTCTGCTAGTGCTTCATTAGAAGCATTAGCTTCAGGAGCAACGGGTCTTGGCTCTTCAAGGACTTGGTATTTCCTTTCAGCTCTCAAAACGATCCTGAGCTGACGATACCAATCATTGAAATTTGGCCCAGAAAGCTTTTCCCTTTCCAACATCGACCTAAATGCCGATTGGTGTATGTTTTGAGTGGTATTGTTTGTTGCCATCTACAAAACAGACAAAAAGTTCAATTATCAGTATTCCGATAATTACCCTTAAGAAATGTAATTTTTACCCTTGTTAAATTCATCTAACAAATTACTTTCACTAAGGCTAGGATCCAACTTGACATACAATCATTTCATCAGTTGATCTGCTAGAAATGACGGTATTCAAAAGGTAATCGAGAATCGATAATTGCATTCATGCAACTCCTAGATTTATGGGACTTACAACAACACTGTAAAGGGGTTTTAAGTGTTTTGTAAACATGTTTTGTCCCATCTTATGCCACGGGTTAAGGTCTCACCTCTTAACTCGTTTTAAGTCGCCCAATTAAGAACATGTAGATAGTCCACCGCTGTCTCACAACGAGTGGTAATCCACCTTGAAGAGATACAATTTACCTACGTCTCACGTAGAGCAAAAAGCACTGGCAAGTGTTCTTAGCAAAGTGGGTGGCATTGACTTAACTTTAAATGGGTAATGCATTTGATATGAATCAAAAGTTTATGTTTGAAGACTCATGCATAATCTTCGAAACATAATATTTAATAAAATCATTTGTATAGTCTTACAACACAAGAGAGCTCGGTAGCTCCATTTGAACGCACAAAGAAGCGCAAGGGCAAAGGTATGCGATAAACGCGATTTAAAAACCCGCCCTTTTAGAAGGCTAGCGCACTCCGGCTTATACCTCTCTTAGAGTTTGTTCAAATGGGTGAGCCGGTGTATCTCAAGGTTGCAAAACTGCAATTTTATTAATGAAATCTCTATTTCGATAGTTCTTAGTCAAGTTTATTTTAAAACCAATTTTTGCATCACCTTTATACAACTTATAAATAATACAAAAATTAATAAACATGCTAATTCCGAACTACTTAATCAAGTAACAAGTTAAGGTAGGCCACCTAAACATGGTCACTATGGTTCATGCATATGTTTAATCCCGGCTCCCCCTTCCGAAGAAAAGGACCACATACATCAAGTTTCCTTGATTGCGTAAGCCTTTAAACAAAATAACTAACATTTAGCACATAAACACATAAATACATGCTGTCTGGAGATTTCCAGTAGCTTCACGACCAGTTTAAGCCTGTTTCTGGTCCGATTCAGCTTTCGACCAGAACTACAAAGTTGTAGCCCTATGAGTCGACAATCTACAGTTTAAATTTCGACTTCCAGCTCATTACCGATTAATTGTTATGAATTTTTTTAGTAAACTGTCGCAGATCAGAAAATTTACACGAAAAATTCACATTGTCACACAATTATCTAATAATTAACCCTACTTATTGGATCATTATTCTTTGCACAATATATCTCTATATATTCAGTAAAATCACAATTAATTTTGCATGAATTTCTTGTGATTTTACTATTATTTAACAACTTTAAATAATTAAGATACACATAATCATGCAATTCATCACATAAAACATGTCAATTCACAATTCAAAACTTGCTTGAGGGTTTCAATCTCCATTGAATAAGGTTAAAATTTTAATTAAACAAAAAAGAAAAACCCTTATATTATTTAATTAAACAACCGATTTTAATTAATGAAAAATAAGAAAACAACCTTTAATTATTTAACAATTAATTAAAATCAACCAACCCTTAAACCCCCTTCAAGTTTTGAACTTTGTAATTAATAGATCACATATGTGGCTCTGATACCACTGTTAGAATATATCATATATATAAACATATAATCACGAGTAAGCGCAACGGAAGAAATATCAAACATATATGCAATCATATTAATCAACAAAGAATAGAATTGAGTTGTGTACCTTTTGCAAAGCTCCAATAAAAATATAATAACAATAATATTATTATCAAGTAGGGTTTAAAACAAAACCCCTCTACGATCGCACACTAGACACCCCGTATAATGTATGCTAGTACCCCGATCACTTAACCGAACAACCCTTTGTTCTAAAACTTTAATCTTCAAAGAAGTAATTCCCCTTAATAAAAAAGAGAATCGGCACTTCAAAGAATTGTTCTAAAACCTTAATCTTCAAAGAAGTAATTCCCCTTAATAAAAAAGGGAATCGGCACTTCAAAGAAAAAGGGAGCAAAAGGAGAGGAAAAGTAATGTGAAATTATGTGTGTCAAAAACCAAGAATTAAGCCTCTATTTATAGGACTTAATTAGGTTTGGTGGAATTTGACCACTTTCACATTTTTAATCCTCCTTTTAATTAATTAAATACAACTAACCCTTTAATTATATTTAATTAATCATTTCATGACACTTTCACATTTTTAATCCTCCTTTTAATTAATTAAATACAACTAACCCTTTAATTATATTTAATTAATCATTTCGTGATCAAACTAATTAATATATTACTTTAACATATCAATTAATATTATCGAGTTACCGTGTCATTTCGTGTGACCCCGTAGGCTTAAACTATTTCCGGACATGCGATTTATAATAAAATGATCACACTCCAACATTACACTAATCCTGGAAAAATTTATGTATACAATCCGTCCAATAATATGTTTAAGATGCTTCCACCAGCATATCGAGATGGTTTGAAATCGGACCGTATGAAATTGGCTTATGATCCTAAAAAATCACCACACTACAAAATACTGCATACACGACAGATAGTTTCTCGTAGCCTTGGAACACCAAAAGTTCGCATTCAAATACGGATTTACTATTCAGAAACTGGTTGTTGGAGATTTGGTTTTGAATATCCTTCGACATGGTTTTGTGGGAATTTTGACAGGGGAGTTCATTGGAATGATGCAATTCATTGGATAGATAATACGAATTGGGTTATGCATTTCAAATTAGATGTAGTGTGTCCATGCTATACAACCACACAACTCCCGAAAGCCCTGAATAGAAACATCAGCTATAAAGAGTTGTTTGAGTCTCGTGGTTGTTTGTCACTTGCTTGTGCGGGCGATCCTAATCCCACACACTTGGAAATTTATGAGATGAAGGATGGGTATTCTAGGTGGTCGATGAGAAGCATTGTTAAGTACGAAGACACCAGTATTGCGGCGTTTCTTAAAACCTGGAACATGTCTACCGTGGGGTTTGGTTTCAACGTTCTGTTTATTGTGATGAGAGAAAAAGAAGAGGAATCGTTCGTTGTGATTAACTTAAATGGAAAGGTTGTAAAATACAATTTACAAGTAAACCACAAAATTTAGGAAACTATATTAAATAAAGGGATAGCTATGCACAATGTTTATGTTGTTTAGTGGACTACTCGGGTGTTTATTTTGTGTAACGAACTCGTTCAAATAATTTTCAGCTATATCTGATGCCTAGTTTTCAGTTAATTGCAATGTAATTTGTAAACTAACGAACTTTTTTCAGAATATGTTTTATTTGTAGTAAAAAATACTAAAAAAAAGTTCGCTCAAAAATCACCTTTTCTAAGTGTATGTTCTTTTAACTAAATAAGTTGCAACTGCGAAGTGCTTTTCAATATATTATGCTTTCCTGTTCAGAAAATGCAATTTTGCTGTGCTTTGGACACAAGGTAAGATACTATTGTGGCTTTCGATACTGCTAACACAAGCTAATTCTATATTGGATTTGTGTTCTGACCATGTCACAACTCTAAATTCACCAAAATCAACTGCAGTTTTACTCGAATTGTGTCCCCTTAACTGTTTGGCAAATTATCTGCCAGGTTTTGATGCGCTAAGACGGAAAATATTTATTGTATACATGGAATGAACTTTCTGCCCCATAAAATAATGATAACATGAATTTTCAGGGATATATACGATAAAAGCACCACAGTAAGTTGCAGCAAATTAAATCTCATTGCCCAGGAATTTGAGAACAAGAGTAATTGCTTCATGTAAGCACGTTATTTCACAAGTGACAACTTGGTTGTTATATTCTGCTACAAAAACAATCCTTCCATATTCTGAAACAGGAAAAGTCGTTTAGTTTACTCAACTTGCTCTTCTAGAAAACAAAGCATTCGTTTCAAAAGAAGGTAAATACTCGATATCATGTAACTTTTCCAAATAGAACATGAAGGTTGATCCTCAGACTATAGCGGTACTATTAGCAGTTTACCATTTTATGGGTGAAATACAAAATACATTACTACAAAACTACATGTACCCATTTTTATATCAAATTTAACTATTAACTATTTAAGTCACAAGTTCAGCACAAGCATATACCGTTCTGAATTGTACGGTAGGACCAAACCCCTCAATAGTTCACAAACTATTTGAAGGCAAACCACCTTGACTAGATTATTAAAAAACCCCCGCCTATCTCTACTTGTATGAAACTTTCATTTGGTTTGTTGATTAGAATCTTGCTTCGGTCCCGACATGGTGGCACCAGCAGCAGCTGTCACAGCAACTGCAGCTGCACCTAGCTTTGCACCACCTGCAGCTTTGACGGCTCCTGCTATCTTAGCAAAGGCGGCTATACCTCCGACGAATATAGCCCTAAGAGCAACTGTTGGTTTCACAGTCATACCTTCTACACTCCACACTCTGCAATGTAGCAATACTTTTATTTCAAGTCTAAAATTATAATTTTCTACAAGTTATCACAAATATAATATATAAAAAAAAAAAGATAATCCATGATGCCTCAACTAAAGGTGATTGTTTTAAATAATAAGAAAAAACCTCCGGTTCTTTATATATCATTCTTGTGACCAATACAAGCAAAGCTCGTAACTTTTTTATATATCATTCTTGTGACCAATACAAGCAAAGCTCGTAACTATCTTCAAGATAACATGATTACATTAAAGGATTAATGTTTGTGTCAGAAAATCATCCTAGGCAGCATGATTTTAGTAAACTTGGGCTCGATTCTCAGATGATTATCACAAGCTAAAAAATCAGCATATAACTTGAAAGAAAATAAAGTTCGGGGATACAACAACTCTTGTAAGCTTCCACAAGTCAGACTATTACTGAAACTAATTTTAACGAAACTACCAAAACTGTCTAAAAACACTTCTATACGATATTGATGCATTTCTTTAGTGCAAAACACCCATGAAACATAGCCAAGTACCACTTTCATGCATTTTCTAGATTACTTTCCTAAATCTGATAGCACAATTCAACAGTTACTCTGCCTATGTACTCTATGGGGACAATAAGGATGGTTTATACCTGCAGTGTTCGATTTTGCACATATTTATGTATTCACAGCAAACAGAAACATTACAAGACCACACAAACATAACACAAAAGGATACAGTAATATGTGCCATCAGGAAGGGCAACTGCAGCAATCATACAGACAACTTCAATATTCAACTGTATCTATGTATTCTATATAAACTTACATAGCAAATGAACATCAAACAACTACATACAAATGTATCTATGTATTGAACTACAAATCCTACCTTTTAATGACCAAACTATAAACTCATTGATCTTGTTGTATGTATCTGGTGACCTCTTTATCGGGTAAACAATACTTTCCAATATTTTGATAATGGGAGAGTCGTCATCATACCAGAACAATGTCATCAGTTTACAAGATATATTAGGCCAGATACATACAACGAAAATTGAATTTAAAAGTAGAAAAATACAACAGAAAACACATATAGTTGGATATGTTTCAACTTAATTCGCCAAGATGATCATATATAACAACCAATGTCGTGCTGTAAGTTTCTTCAATCGCCATCTTTGTTTAACTTCTCTTTATTTTCAATATACGATTTATAACATATTAGAACCACCACCAAGGTAATGTCCTCACAAGATGTCTAAGGTTCGAACCTCACTAGCTAAAGATTAGGGGTGGCCAGCGAATCGGTTCGGAAACAGTCACCGGGATAACGACTTTAGGCCGCTACATCTAAGTGAAACTGTGAAAGACTTGCCTTCCCTAGGTAACCTAAACAAGAAAAACCTCATCTGTTTACCCAAGAACCCTAAAAGGCTAAAAGTAACAATAGCTACATACCAACAAATGTTTTCATCCAAAATATTATATAACAAGTAAATCAAAGCAAAAAAGATTCAATCTTTACCATACCCATATGAAAAATAAAGGATATTGAGATAGATCAAGATTCAACAATTAAGAATATCAAACCTAAATAATAATAGTAATAATAATAAAATAACTAAAATGATTAACAAATAGAGTTGAGAACTTGAGATTGCATTGAGCAAGCAAAAAAATAAATAAATAAGATTATAAGATAAAAGATGGATATTTTTTTATTATAAGGGAGAAAGAAACGAACCCCAGATTTTCCTCTTCCTCGGAAGAAAATAGAAAAGATGAGCAAGAACCAAACCAAGTTTTAGGAAATACGGTAAATTTTGTTGCAAGATACAGTATATTAGAAAAAAGTATTGATACACCTAAAAGTATATTTCATCACCTGTCTCATTTTAAATATTTTATTTTACCTTTTAATTTTTTTATTAATGAAATGGATATAAATGAAAGTTTATCGATGTTGTCCGTTAACTCAAAAATAATTAAGATTTTTATTGTTATTTATATTAAACTAGTTGTTACCCGCGCGTTGCCGCGAAATACGTTTTATACACGACAAAGTTTTGGACCCAAATTTATGTCAAATATTCGAATCCAAAATAAAAAACAACAACATAAACATGTAGCAATAACAATAAAAAATATAAAATAATAATAAGATGTATAAAAACATAAACAATAACTATATTGATGTTTTTAAATGTTACATAAACGTAAGACGTAACGATGATGAAAATTATTATATATTAAAAACGTTATTTATAAAAAAGACAGATGAAAAATAATCAAAACCAAATGTTTAAAATTAAAACTGTAACCGTGTAAAAGTTGTTTGGTGAAAATCCAAAAGTTTAGTGTCAAGAAATGAAAAGAAACTTTGATGGGGCAAAAGTTAAAAGATAAAAACTTTAGGGGTTAAAATAAAAATTGATATAAATTATTATGTGTTATAAGAACTTGTACATTTCATGCATAAAAAACTTGTAAATTTATACATGCTTTTTGTATAAAAACATAAACAATATCTATATTAATGGTTTATGTTACATGAACGTAAGACGTAACGATAATGAAAGTTATTATATATTAAAAATGTTATATATATATATAAATAAAAATAATCAAAATATAATATTATATATATATATACATATCTATATGTATATATAATATATACTATATATATATATATATATATATATATATATATATATATATATATATATATTTCTATATATATATATATATATATATATATATATATATATATATATATATATATATATATATATATATATATATATATATATATATATATATATATATATATATATATATATATATATATATATATATATATATATATATATATATATATATATATATATATATATATATATATATATATATATATATATATATATATATATATATATATATATATATATATATATATATATATATATATATATATATATATATATATATATATATATATATATATATATATATATATATATATATATATATATATATATATATATATATATATATATATATATATATATATATATATATATATATATATATATATATATATATATATATATATATATATATATATATATATATATATATATATATATATATATATATATATATATATATATATATATATATATATATATATATATATATATATATATATATATATATATATATATATATATATATATATATATATATATATATATATATATATATATATATATATATATATATATATATATATATATATATATATATATATATATATATATATATATATATATATATATATATATATATATATATATATATATATATATATATATATATATATATATATATATATATATATATATATATATATATATATATATATATATATATCTAGCAAAAGATATTTTAATAATAAAATTTGATAAGAAATAATATATATATTTTACAATAGTGATACTTAACAACCTTAGGAGCTAAAATTTTGAAAGTATAGTTATAAACGTAATGCTTTGGCATACTATATCTATCCAAAAATATTACGTTTTGTTGTATCAAACCTATGCGTGAAAATACAAATTATACAAGTACAAGAAAAACAGGTTTTGGTAACAATATGCAGGGCCGTCGAGAATGACAATAAAAAATAAAAAAAAAAAAAAAAAAAAAAAAAAAAAAAAAAAAAAAAAAAAAAAAAAAAAAAACAAAAAAAAAAAAAAAAAAAAAAAAAAAAAAAAAAAAAAAAAAAAAAAAAAAAAAAAAAAAAAAAAAAAAAAAAAAAAAAAAAAAAAAAAAAAAAAAAAAAAAAAAAAAAAAAAAAAAAAAAAAAAAAAAAAAAAAAAAAAAAAAAAAAAAAAAAAAAAAAAAAAAAAAAAAAAAAAAAAAAAAAAAAAAAAAAAAAAAAAAAAAAAAAAAAAAAAAAAAAAAAAAAAAAAAAAAAAAAAAAAAAAAAAAAAAAAAAAAAAAAAAAAAAAAAAAAAAAAAAAAAAAAAAAAAAAAAAAAAAAAAAAAAAAAAAAAAAAAAAAAAAAAAAAAAAAAAAAAAAAAAAAAAAAAAAAAAAAAAAAAAAAATAAAAAAAAAGAACGAATTGCATTTTTGGTCCCTGTGTTATCACACATTTTGCAAGTTTGATACAAAAGTGTGAAAAGTCGCGAAACGCATCCCTGTCATATCACACCTGTTGCAATTTTGGTCCAACAGTAACGTTCCGTCTATTTTACCGTAAATACATCATGTGCCTCTCACGTGAGGGGTAATATTGTCTTTTCATTATAAACAAGGACTATTTCTGCAACTAACCAAAATACATATCTCATCATCCTCATCAAAATCTATTTCCTAAAAATCTTTTTCTTTCCAAAACCGAAAAACCATATAATCAATCCACAAATTTCATAACAAATCCAGTAACAAAACTAAAGATAAGTTTATAGTAAATTTAAAAACATACACACATCAACACCTCACTTTTCTCTCTGTGAAGTACTCAGGCCGGCCACCATCACTGCCACCGGAGAACTGTCCTATTCCGCCATCACCAGGCCACCTCCACCGCTGCTCCATAACCACCGAACCATCTCCCATTTCTTCTTCCTTCTATAACCCTTATTCCAACTCTATATCTATATACATATACAAATCAAAAGTGATATCAGATCCATCATAGTGAATCTAAATCTATTTTTTTTAAATTGAACACTTCTTCAATCCAAATCCACCTCAGATCTCATCAACAAAAAATACATATAATAATAATAATAATAATAATAATAATACAACTAATAATAATAATAATAATAAAAAATTTAATAATAATAATAATAATAATAATAATAATAATAATAATAATAATAATAATAATAATAATAATAATAATAATAATAATAACAATAATAATAATAATAATAATAATAATAATAATAATAATAATAATAATAATAATAATAATAATAATATTAATAATAATAATAATAATAATAATAATAATAATAATAATAATAATAATAATAATAATAATAATAATAATAATAATAATAATAATAATAATAATAATAATAATAATAATAATAATAATAATAATAATAATAATAATAATAATAATAATAATAATAATAATAATAATAATAATAATAATAATAATAATAATAATAATAATAATAATAATAATAATAATAATAATAATAATAATAATAATAATAATAATAATAATAATAATAATAATAATAATAATAATAATAATAATAATAATAATAATAATAATAATAATAATAATAATAATAATAATAATAATAATAATAATAATAATAATAATAATAATAATAATAATAATAATAATAATAATAATAATAATAATAATAATAATAATAATAATAATAATAATAATAATAATAATAATAATAATAATAATAATAATAATAATAATAATAATAATAATAATAATAATAATAATAATAATAATAATAATAATAATAATAATAATAATAATAATAATAATAATAATAATAATAATAATAATAATAATAATAATAATAATAATAATAATAATAATAATAATAATAATAATAATAATAATAATAATAATAATAATAATAATAATAATAATAATAATAATAATAATAATAATAATAATAATAATAATAATAATAATAATAATAATAATAATAATAATAATAATAATAATAATAATAATAATAATAATAATAATAATAATAATAATAATAATAATAATAATAATAATAATAATAATAATAATAATAATAATAATAATAATAATAATAATAATAATAATAATAATAATAATAATAATAATAATAATAATAATAATAATAATAATAATAATAATAATAATAATAATAATAATAATAATAATAATAATAATAATAATAATAATAATAATAATAATAATAATAATAATAATAATAATAATAATAATAATAATAATAATAATAATAATAATAATAATAATAATAATAATAATAATAATAATAATAATAATAATAATAATAATAATAATAATAATAATAATAATAATAATAATAATAATAATAATAATAATAATAATAATAATAATAATAATAATAATAATAATAATAATAATAATAATAATAATAATAATAATAATAATAATAATAATAATAATAATAATAATAATAATAATAATAATAATAATAATAATAATAATAATAATAATAATAATAATAATAATAATAATAATAATAATAATAATAATAATAATAATAATAATAATAATAATAATAATAATAATAATAATAATAATAATAATAATAATAATAATAATAATAATATCAAATAATTATGTATATATAAAGTGACTATATATATAAATTTAACATCCAAAAATGTATAAATGTAAATAATAATAATAATAATAATAATAATAATAATAATAATAATAATAATAATAATAATAATAATAATAATAATAATAATAATAATGAACGTTACTGTTGGACCAAAATTGCAACAGGTGTGATATGACAGGGATGCGTTTCGCGACTTTGCACATGTTTGTATCAAACTTGCAAAAGGTGTGATAACACAGGGACCAAAAATGCAATTCGTTCAAAGAAAATTACGTGCCCTACAGTAATTGGGCCTTAGACTTGGGCCTTATTTGTCCCACCTCCCCTACAATATTGCGTCGCTAGCATAGTGAGAAGTTTTTTGAAATAACATCGTTGCACCAAAGATTCGACGGGATTTTATTTTGGATTAGGGAAAATATAAAAGAGATTATGACCTGAGAATGTAACTAACTATGCCAAAATGTTTATGCTAGGTAACTAACTATGCCAAAATGTTTATGTTATGTAACTAACTACAAAAACGTTTATGTAATGTAACAAACTACCTGTTTTCGTCTATAGTATGTAAATTACCGGTTACCATTGGAAAGTAACCGGTTGTGCTTATGAAGATAGCAGATTTCGACGACACCAGCAGATTCCGGCGACAGCAGCAGGTATATTTTAACATATACCTACAATCTAAAAACCCATTCATCACCTACAACTAGAAACAATCTAAACATATAAAATCAAACACACTTCTAAAGTTCATCTAATCAAATTTCAAAACCCAGAAGTCAAGAAAGAACAAACAACCGAGATTCGCATGGTGGTGGTGGCCAGAGTGGTGGTGACCGTCGTTCACCGATGAACACACCACCGTCTTGCTCGACAACAACAACAACCTCCGTCGTGCTCGACGGTCAATGTAAGATTTTTGAGTTTTTGACAACCGATCATTTGGGGGTTTCAAGATTTTTGAGTTTTTGACAACCGATCATCTTTCCATCAATCTCTAAAGCTCTTAAATTGTCTTGATTGTAATCAACTTGAGCTGCTAAACAAGTTCCAGAAGTAAATTCAATATTCATATCTGGGTGTTTCGAGGTTGTGGGCGGAGGTGGGCAGCGGCGGTTGTGATGAAAGGTGGGTTGTTTCCGGCTGGGTGGGTGCTGGTTGGTTCCGTTTTTCTTTTTCTTTTTTCGTTTCTTCCGACTGGGTTTTGGAAATAACTGATTAGTGAGTGTGTTCGATTTATAAAGGGGTAATGGTGGCCGGAATGGTGTTGGCGGCAGTGGCCTGAAAGTTGGCGTCGAGAATGGAGGAGGTGGTGGTTGTATTTGATTTGTGTACAACTATATATGTGCTTGGCCGGAATGGTTGGCGTCAGTGGCCGGAATCTGGGTTAATCCTTAAAAAAAAGGGGGCGAAATTAAAGTAGATATAGATATAGATTATAAATAAAGATGTATAGGTATGGGAATTGTGTATGTAATGATTAGGTTAATTGGGGTAACGAAATCGATATGGTTTTGGGGGGATTGAATTTTCTGATCAAAAAATCAATATGGTTTTGGTGGTGGGAATTTTCTGATCAAAAAAGCAAGATAAGGGAGAGAGATTTTTGTTTGGATGTGAAAGTGGTGACTGGTAACCTTTACAACAGGTTACTTGTTGCGTACTATAGACCAAAATGAGTAGTTTGTTACATTACATAAACATTTTGGCATAGTTAGTTACATTTCCAGGTCATAATCCCAAAATAAAATGCATTACCAAAACATTTTTTGGGATATAAGCTTTTTCGTATCAATTTTGTCGTCGGAGTATGAGTTTTTCCCTTCTTTTGGCAATAAATAAAAAATTAGTATTACAAATCTTTTAGCGATGACATGTCATCACACAAAACTAATCTACCATAAAAACTCAAAAATCAACTTTGTTTTGTTGTTTATTGATGTTTTGGCGGCTACATGGTGTATGGAAAAAATTGTCTTATAAGCAATACTAGTATTAATGCTCGTGCGTGATGCACGGATTACTTAACTTTTTATATCTTTTGCAGAAGTGATTATAGTTATAACTATTTTTTCGGTTTTATTTAATGGCTTGCGCCTTGCGGCATACATGGTTTAACATATATAAGTTATAATAATTTTTATGTATGATAAATAAATTTTTAGAATTCACAAAATTCACCTAAAACCTGATCAATATGAGCAAAGAAAACCCTATTAACATATAAATTAAATAACTCGTAAACTATGAATCTATAGATGATATGTGAATTTAAATCTACATCTATATGCACAATTTTCATAAGCAATCTTGACAACTATAATTCTTCTATTAACTAACATACCTTTGTAGACTGTATTTTGATCTACCTGACCAAGAACTTTGATTTCACTAAAGTTTGTAAAAGATTCCCGAGTGAATTGGTTGGAGTATGAGAATCAAGCTTATAAGATTAAATTCGTAAATTATATTTATATAGGTAAATTAAATTCGTAATAGATAATAGTTTAAACTTATAAGATTATCAATTTAATAATAATATTATTTATATGGTTAGTTAATTTGAAAATATCTACGTAGAATAATTATAGTCTATGATCAAATCATAGTCATGATCAAATTAGGTATATTATATTGTTTTTATTTATTATTAAAAAAAATTAATGTATATGATTAAAAGGACACTTGTCGCTTTAATACAATGTCACGTGTCATTAATAGAAGCTACAATCCTGTTTTAGTTTTTTGATAGATAATTTTTATTTTCGGTATAAGGATGATATCCGTATCATTTGTTTTAATATTTTTATCACAATGTATAAATATTATTACAGAATATATCGATGTGGTAATTTATATTATTACATACAAATATTAAATATATTGGTAATATAATCAAATATATAGTGTGGTACTAATATCAATTCTCATACGATATCTTTGTTTGGTTAAGGAACATGTACGTTCTGACTATATTTTACAACTCCTCTAATCTAGATTTAAACTTTTGTGGTGTGGCTATATATAGTGTATTCTTTGAATGCCATGGATGGATTTTTTGGTCAATCTAATTTGCTACAAAATTTGAATTCCGACAAACAACGTATGTACCTTACTACCGAAAAGATAACCACGATGAAATCAAATTAAGGTTAACAATAATAATGGACGCAATCTTAGGTGTATGATAAAAAAGAGTATAATTCTAATCTTCACTTTCAAAACTACTAAGCCAAAATAAATAAATATATATCACAAAGCAAACTCCAAATAATTATTTATTGTAACTGATAATTATATCACTCGTCCTAGAAAGTAGAAACACAATAATGTAGTTTCCTTGAGCCCGGCCAATTGACAATATTCAAGTGCATGTCGACTTTCATTTTGTGCAATGGTATCTAATTAACAAGCGTTGGTGTAGCAACACGTGGGGTCGCCCTCAACAATGTTAGACCAAATATATCATTCATGTCCATTTCTTCTCTAGAGTGTGTAAGTTTCCAATCGAAATGGTATACATATGACGCGACCATTAAGCTAACCACCCGGTGAGCCAAGGGTATTCCTGGACACGTACATCCTTCGACCCAATCCAAATGGTAGAAATTGAAAGTATTGACCCTTGTAATCAACCTCTTTACCCAAAAACCTTTCGGGCATAAATTGCAATGGTTTTTCCCAATACCTTTGATCGCGCGCTATGGCCCATACATTCACCAAGATTTGTGTGTTTTTTGGGACGATGTATTCACCAAGTTTAACTTCCTTCTCGGTTTTATGTGGTGCTAAAAGAGGTACAGATAAATGAAGTCTCATGGTTTCTTTAATCACAGCATGTAAATATGGCAACTCAAGGCCGGATCTTGGCTTCTTTGATTTTCCCATCTTCACCAACTATTGAATAAACTTCTTCATGCACCCTTGAGAACATAGTAGGATTAAGCAAAAGTTCAGTCATTGCACATTCTGTTGTATTTGATCAGCTTGTTTCTGTTCCAGCTAAAAATAAATCCTATACACAAATTAAAAAAGATATCGGTTACTTTGTGTACCAAATGGTATCATTTTACACGCTTAAAGATTTACTAACTAATAACCGAAAATACAGAGCCATCTTTTAAAAGTACTAGATAGATTGTTCGTTGGGAATAGAATCTGTGTGTGTATTTAACTTGTCTTCAGCTACTATTGTAGGAAAGAAACTTTGTTTTGGTTCATTGTATGTAAGTTTGTCTCAAAACTGAACGAATTGTGTAAGAAATCGGCCGGATACTAACGTGGCACCATCAAACATCTGATACGTGGCCCAATGAGAGACCACCACATCAGCATTTAGCAGATTATTTACACGATTCGTTCAGTTTAGCAAGTTACTTACATACAATGAACCAAAACAAAGTTTCTTTCCTACAATAGTAACTGAAGACAAGTTACATACACACATAGATTCTTTTCCCTTGTTCGTTTGCTATTTAATAAAATCTAAAGCTATAGCTCAAAATATAATCAAGTTATTATTATGTACCTTGACAATCATAAATGTTAGCGCTAATGCCATCTAAGTATAATAAACTATACACGAATGTTTATCGTATTTATCCAACTATAGTCGTGTTCATCGTATGTATTTAACCTTTGAAGTTTTAATATATTATGTACCGACCTGTGTAGTGAGGACTTATCATCGCTAAACTATCAACTATTCGTAAATATTTTGTCGTTTAGTGACATTAATTAGTGAGGACATTTTCTCCTCGCAAACAGATTTCCTCTTATTAGCTCATTTTTCTAGTAGTAAAGTGTTAGGTCTTCGGTTTTAAGTCTTTGATTGGTTGGGACTTGGGTATATGTTAAAATTTATGTTAGTAGTTATACACATTTTAACAAGTGTGTCCAGTTTTATTAGTAACAATTCATAATTGGTCTTATGTCTAATTCGATCATAATAAAAGAGGAGATTCAAGATTTAATTACCACTAGTAAAGTTTTGATGTGTATAAGATTGAAATCGGCTGCATTATCTTCACTGAAATCTAACATGGAATCCAACATATCACCAAACCTTGGCAACTTGGACGTTCGATGCTTTAACCTTTCACTTATGAAACGTCCGATCACGTTGTCGAACCAACCATAAGCAGCCTTGGCCTGTCTTCGTATATTTTGTGGGTCTAATGGCTTCAAGATAGGAAATATGTCTGCAATGTTAAATTTCCCATCGACCTCCATCAATGTCTTCACGGCTCTCTTAAACCCTCCAATATCATCGGCCTCGTAATTAGTCACATTTTGTGAAAGGCATGTATTGGACATTTGGTTAAGTGCTACTGCGAATGCCAACTTTCCTATATTCACAACCTCATTTTTGAGTGATGACTCCTTAAGAAAATCCAACATCCCCTCCACAACGTTCTCCCGAAGGTCACGAAGGGTGTCAAGTTTGTGCGGATGGGTGAGGCATGTGTTGACCACTTTTCTAATGGTTCGCCACTCTTGGTTAGGTGGAACCCATAGGACGAATGTGTCATAGTTCCCCGATGCTGTGACGGCGTCTGGGATCGTACGCCCAAAAAAATTCCGGGGGGTCGGGCGCCCCCCCCGGCCCCTACCTAGCTACGCCCCTGGCGTCAGGTGTTGACGCCACCACACTAGTGACTCTTCCCAATTGGATCGTCATAAGTGGACCGTGTTTCTTGGAGAGTTTCGCTAGGGACTCATGAGGTTTTTGTCCAATATCAAGAAGGTTTCCGATGATAGGAAGGCCGGTAGGTCCCGGAGGCATTCTCCTTTTACCATATACGTCTATGTAATGAAGTAAGAATACCAAGAAAATGATGGAAGGGAGAACCACCAATATGAGTTCCATGGCTTTATTTTTGTGGGCTATGTCATTGATGTGTGTAAACCAAAAGATGAAGGTATTTATAGGGGAAATTTTAACCTAAATTAGGTGGTAAGAATAAAGATTGGTTTTATAGCTATTTAAAGTAGGAATGGGAAGTATAAATGAGTCTTAAAATTTTAAATGGAATTGCATAGATAGATGTAAGGGATTGGCATCACCCACTATATGGGATGCAGCCTGAACCCAAGTCGTGTGAGCACCATCGCCGAGGGTGCAGCATGGCACGGTATAGGGAGGTGAGGATTGCAAAACCGTGTTCAATGTTTGGGATATACAGTAAAGAACAAAACAACCAGATAATTGGAATCTCTAAAAGATGCGTAATCACTTTCATATTGAATCAATATAATGGTTCATCTAAGTTATTTAATCGGATAAAAATCAGGGATTTATAATTTTCATATGTTTGTTCAAAAGAAAAGAACTAGGGAAAGATATCGACTAGAAGAAGAATGTATTTGCGTACAAGGGGTTTTTGGCCCATTAACTGCCTTTTAGGCCGTTACTTTTGGGTTTTTAAAGTTGTTAAATTAGTCCCTCAAATTCTGAAAATTAAATTTTTGAAAGATTTTCACCCTAGTAATTTAATAGACGTGCACCCCGCAACTTCAATTCTATATGATGTTTTATTATGACGATATTGGTCAATCAAATTAATCCAATTACACTACAATACCCAATATTTAATCCCGAGCAAATAAATATTATAATCTATTGAATAAAGATTGAGACACAATAATGAACAACAACTCTAAGCTTAGTATTTAAACGGTTGTTAATACATATAACTAATATTAAACTAGTACTCTCATAAGTGATGATTGAATATATATTAAGTGGTCTAAGAATGAAAATTTTCATTCATTTTCTATAAGAATTGACCTATTTTAATATATTTTGTGTGTATTTCAAGTTTGGACAAAAACGGTGTAAAAACATGAACAAAGGTGATGAATGTATATTAAAACGATGAATGTCGTAATTTTATGGTTACTAACTGTAATTTAATGGTATATCTTGATAAGCATAATAAGGTGCAACAAAACCCTCAATACAATAGACAAAGAAGATCGACATAGAAATGGTATAAATACAAAACAACAACGACATAAAATATGAACAAATGTGTTGAGTCAAGGATTCGCTGAAACACTTGGTCACTAATAGTTCTTTATCAGCGACACATCAGCGAGTCCAGTGACTCTTGTCAGCGGGTGGTTTCTTCCCAAATTGTAAGTCAAGGCGGGAAGGATTTGAACTGGAAGAAGACAAGAGTCACATGGTGGTTGTTCCAACTATCTAGTACCTTCTTTAGCAAAGGTACAGTTGGATTCAGAAGATAAGGGTTCTCTCTCATACCCGAAATGGTAAAGAAGACAAAGGCTTCTGATGCAAGTACTTCGAACCAATAGGATTTCGACAACCACCATCCATCACTATCAAATCAAGGCTGTGTTGCCCTAATTCCTCCTCTATATAAAGCAACACAGCCGCACCAAAAACACTTTGTGTTTGTCACCACAAGTGTGTATCTTTTACTTTCTTTCTTGTAATTGTATAAGTCTTAGTTAGTCTAAACTTAACAATCGTATGTTCTTTTATTTTCTTGTAAGTCAAGTTGTAATATCGACCATGTATTCACTGTTTAATCAATGATACATATGATTAGACTTGCATAGATTCTAGTAATTGAACTTCACACTTGTTCTTGTTCTTTACTTTCTATTCTTTACTTTCTTGTCTAGTTAATTAAATATAAGTATTGCAAATCGTGGACTGTCAAGTGGTATCAGAGCCACTGTTTCTAATCTATTGAAACAAGATCTGTTTGCATACTTGTATTCTTCTTAAATTATGTACTGTTCTTTTCTTTTCTTTTCCTTTCTTTCCTTATCAAAACCTTCTTATCTTTTCTTAAAACAAAAGTATGACTGTTGTACCCACTCTTGTGAATACACGTGACTTTGGTTACGTGTCAATTCCTCCAAGATTCGAGCCTGAGGACTTTGGATCTTGGAAGGAAAGAATGTTACTACACATTGTGGATGTAGAACCATATCTGATGTCCATACTGACCATAGGTCTATATGTACCCACTCTGGTACAAAGAACACCAGGAGCAACTGCTGATGCTCCTGAGATTGTGATTGACATGGTCAAACCAGAAGTACAATGGACTGATGATGAGAGGCGGCTAGTAAATCTAGATGCTAGACTCAAAAACATAATTATCAGCACTCTTCCCACTGACATCATGAAACTCGTCATCAAATATCCCACTTCTAAACAAGTCTGGGAAAGATTGTGCAACATGTATGAAGGTACTGCTGACACAATTGCGACTAAAAGAATTGATCTTAAACGAGCTTATGAAAAATTCTTTTCTTTACCTGATGAACGTCTTGACAGCACTTATACCCGATTCAAAGGGTTGCTGAATGATATGACGAATATGGGCATAACCCATGACACTTTTGAAGTGTGCCACAAGTTTATTGATAGTCTACCTATCAAGTGGCAAGGGTTAAGACAAATCTTAAGAACCACCAAGCAGCTTCAGACTCTTGATTTAGAGTCTCTCTTTGGTATGCTTCAACTTGAAGAAATAGCACTTGCTCAAAACTTAAGAGCTGCTGCTGATGCACGACGAAGTGCTGGTTCTTCTTCTTCAAATGTCTCTTCTACTTATTCTGTTACTGACCCCCTTGCCCTTGTCTCTGCTGAGCCCATTAATCTTAATATTGGTGACAGCCCCTCTAATCTTCCACCCTTTATTCAATCTCTTGTTAATGATCTCGATGCTAAAGAGAAACAAGAGATGTTCAGCGACTTCATGGAATTTGCCTTAGTCGCTGGAAAGAGGTACTCCAGAAAATGGAACAACCGTAAGTCGGTGGCTGCCTATAAGCCTCTTGTTGATAAATCTCAAGAAGAGTGCTGGAGATGTGGTAGGAAGGGGCACTACCAAAAGGAGTGCAGAGTTGCTATTCCAACTCCTGCTGCCCCTAAACCTAACCCTTCTAAACCTGTTGATGAGTACAGGAACAAGTACTACCAGCTCAAAGCGAAAGTGGCCGAAATGGAGGAGGCCAAAACACCAGCAAAAGGACTGGTCGCTGAAGAGCATGACTAGGCTGAATCAGTTGATTCAGACAGTGAGGAATATGTCGATGCCATGTGCCTGATGGCACTTGCTGATGGCGATGCACTGACAAAAGATCAAGTTTTCTCCAGTCAGTAGGTAAATGTCACCAAAAAAAAAAAAAAAAAAAAAAAAAAAAAAAAAAAAAAAAAAAAAAAAAAAAAAAAAAAGAAAAAAAAAAAAAAAAAAAAAAAAAAAAAAAAAAAAAAAAAAAAAAAAAAAAAAAAAAAAAAAAAAAAAAAAAAAAAAAAAAAAAAAAAAAAAAAAAAAAAAAAAAAAAAAAAAAAAAAAAAAAAAAAAAAAAAAAAAAAAAAAAAAAAAAAAAAAAAAAAAAAAAAAAAAAAAAAAAAAAAAAAAAAAAAAAAAAAAAAAAAAAAAAAAAAAAAAAAAAAAAAAAAAAAAAAAAAAAAAAAAAAAAAAAAAAAAAAAAAAAAAAAAAAAAAAAAAAAAAAAAAAAAAAAAAAAAAAAAAAAAAAAAAAAAAAAAAAAAAAAAAAAAAAAAAAAAAAAAAAAAAAAAAAAAAAAAAAAAAAAAAAAAAAAAAAAAAAAAAAAAAAAAAAAAAAAAAAAAAAAAAAAAAAAAAAAAAAAAAAAAAAAAAAAAAAAAAAAAAAAAAAAAAAAAAAAAAAAAAAAAAAAAAAAAAAAAAAAAAAAAAAAAAAAAAAAAAAAAAAAAAAAAAAAAAAAAAAAAAAAAAAAAAAAAAAAAAAAAAAAAAAAAAAAAAAAAAAAAAAAAAAAAAAAAAAAAAAAAAAAAAAAAAAAAAAAAAAAAAAAAAAAAAAAAAAAAAAAAAAAAAAAAAAAAAAAAAAAAAAAAAAAAAAAAAAAAAAAAAAAAAAAAAAAAAAAAAAAAAAAAAAAAAAAAAAAAAAAAAAAAAAAAAAAAAAAAAAAAAAAAAAAAAAAAAAAAAAAAAAAAAAAAAAAAAAAAAAAAAAAAAAAAAAAAAAAAAAAAAAAAAAAAAAAAAAAAAAAAAAAAAAAAAAAAAAAAAAAAAAAAAAAAAAAAAAAAAAAAAAAAAAAAAAAAAAAAAAAAAAAAAAAAAAAAAAAAAAAAAAAAAAAAAAAAAAAAAAAAAAAAAAAATGGGTAAATGTCACCATCAAAAAGGTATGTACTCATTCAGCATCCACTGGTGAGGACAAATCTAAAATCTTCGAGTCCTTATCATGTGATATTCAGTTTGTGGAATCCATACGAGCTGAACTGCAGTCTAAACTTGACTCTATCTGCTTAGAGTTAAGTGAAAAATCTGAAAAACTCAATGAGCTGAGGAATGTTCATGTTGAGCTCCAATCTCATGAGTTGCTGGCACAAAGACTTCAAATTGAAAATTAAAAACTCAAACTTGAAGTCATAAACCTAAAGAAGATGGTGACATCTTGGTCAAAAGCTTCTAGGTTTCATCATAAGTGCTTAAATGAACAAGCCCCTGCTCAAGTTCAGGCTATCATAGGCGGTGACTTTGAGGCCGCTACCACACTTTCTGACTTGTTCGCTGATGATGTGAAACCTGAAATTTCCATCCCTCCATCAGCAGTTATGTCTCCTGAGGAGATGAAGAAATGGTACTTCATTAGAGGTCTTAATGATTACCACACTGAAATGGATGCTGTTTCAACTTCTTCTACCTCCAGCGACCCATCTCCATATGCTGAGGCTAATGGTGCAAGCTCTTCAGCAAGCACCAGCAATCCCTATCCTCATCTTCCCATTATTGGCATGATGCCAAATGAAGGAAGAGTTCAATACTCTTCTGGGGAATCTTTTGAAGGTGATATTTCTAATGATGGTTTTAAACCCGTCGCTCCTCAGCAGCTTACTATCAAAGCTGCTGAACCCTTCAAAAGAAGTAAGGTTGTTGTCCCTGTAAGTCCCTCACTTGATGGTTTAACCCACTAGTGTAAAATACAACAAGTTAAGTATGCACTAGAATGAAATAGTATTACTTAAATATAAAGGCAAGTATATAAATAAAGTAATACAAGACTTAAAGCAATAAATAATGTAAAGGTGGAACACAATATAATTTTCAAGTGTATTTTATTTATGATGTTAAATAAAATACAAGGTTGTTGCAGAACCAAGATATTACAACAATGTAAATATCCTAACAACCTATGAATTACAAATGATCTATATTGGCTAAATAATCTCCTTAGATCGAAATACTTAAAGTTGTGAAGTATTCCCTTTTACGATCGAGAGTATTTAGACAAATTCACCAAATTGCAAAAAGTAATTTGAACGAGGTAAATGACTTGGTATTTATAGGCAAATAAATTCAACAGTGAATTCATTATGCCGTACAAATATGGTTGCATGCATTTAAGGAAACAACTTTAATTCCTTAAATGCATTGGTTAAAGTACAAGGATAAAGTCATCTTGATGTGACTTGTCATCCTTTTAACCAACCACCTTTACACGCGTGTGTACTTTTAATAATAGACAAAATGGATTGTCCGGATAAAAGCGTGTAAAGGCAAAAAGTCAATTCCTCGTAATCAGTGTTCAGATTTGTAAGGTCTAGAACACTGATAAAGCTCCAGTCGTCGATCAGTTAAGACTGCCAGTGGGCCCCGCCATTTTTCAGTTTTCTTTCTTCAGACTTCAGTTTTTGACTTCAGTGAGAATGTCTTCAGTGGTGTTGATCTGGACTGGAGTGAAGTCCAGTGAGCTGAAATCTGGTGCCTTCCAGATTTCCTATACAAGTAAGGCGCTCACTGGTCTTCTATTATTTCTGGACAAATCTTCAGTGAGGCTCCAGTCTTCAAGACTGGAGTGGGTCTAGTAAAACTGGACCTAACAAATTCCCCCTATTTGTTCAGAAATAATGCAAGGTCTTTCAAGCTTCTATCTATACAACTTGTAAGGTTGAAAAACACTTGTTTTTGACTAAGTCTAAAAATTTTGAATTACTGGGAAGCACTTTATAGATCATCAGTATTCCAGTTTTATCTTTTGGTTCTAACTTAGACTTAATCTGATCACTTACATGTGAATCAAAATATTGCAACTTTATTTACAAACATCAACAAATAGAAAGTTACAATTTTGATTGAAAATAAATACAATACAAGTAAATGATAAAAGAGTCAGGCTCTTCTCTTTTGAATATGCCCAGATGCATCTTCAGAAGCCTTTCTCTTGGGGGAAAAGGAAGTATCTCCAGAGCAGATACCCAGTGCAATTTCCATGTCTGCCTTTTTCTGCCATACCCACTGAATTCTTTTCATGAAAGCTTTCACATCTGGAGTCACTTCAGTTTTACCCTTGTAAACCAAACCAATTTCCTTCAGTTCAGTTAATCCAAAAGCCTGAACTGAAGTACATTTCCTTTCATCAACAAACCTACCTTCTCTGGTCAGCTTCACTTCACACTTGGTAAATCTTTCATGATTTTTTGCAAGTTTGATTTCAGCACCAATGATCCTTCTGGAGTTTACCCTGAACTTCATCAGTTCATCATAGTTGGCTCTAGTTCTGGCAACCTGGATCATTTCCTCAGTTTCCCTGGACACTTTCAAATCTTCCAAAACTTTCTGAACTTGAATCTGATCAATTCTTTTGGAAGTGTCCAGCGGAATGAAGGTACTGAGATCTGCATCTCTGGCAGCCTTTGTTTGTCTGG
The DNA here is from genome assembly GCA_034093135.1 of Erigeron breviscapus. NCBI lineage: Eukaryota > Viridiplantae > Streptophyta > Magnoliopsida > Asterales > Asteraceae > Erigeron > Erigeron breviscapus. The sequence continues at coordinate 57,845,172 of CM067173.1, forward strand.
CTGGGAGTCTGGGTCCACCCTTCATTTTCTTTCTGTACTCATTCTCTAGAGCTGCAACATTTTGCCTGACCTTTTTCTGAAGGTTTACCAACTCTACTTTCCTTAACTCAATCAACTCCTGAACAAGGTGACCATATGTTTCGGCATCAAATTTCTGCTCATCTTCAGAGTATCTGGAATGAACATATACATCGTCCATAGCATCAAGGCATTGGTGAAATCTGGGGTCATCTTTCATTAACTTGTAAATATCAACGTGAATGCCCAATCTGCCAGCATTATAAGAATCCAGATTTCCCATGTTTGACATCTCCTTTTTATGGGCCAGCAGTCTTTCCTTTTGAGTTCTTTTGAAAATATCAATCAAAATGCCTTGTTGTTCCAGTCTCTTTGATGTCTCAGTATCAACTGACACCCTCTCAGGAGAACCTTCAGTGGTTTCTTCTGTTTATTCTCCAGATATCACATGTTTCTTTCTTTTCAGACTTTTCATGGTTGTTGTGATATCTGGGAATTCTTCAAACTGGGGCTCACTGGCATCAGTACCAGTAAGTGGTTGAGAAATTTCAGATCTTACAGCCGTCTGAACAGAAGACACAATCTTCTCCTCCAAGCCCTGGACTGCCACTCTAATAATTTCTGAATTTTTATTAGTGGCCAGTACCAGTTCATCCAGCTTATCAAAGACCATCTTCTCATTACCTGCAAATACGTTCATCTCTGACTGGAGATTGTTAGAAAGGAGTGATTTAAAGTCAGAGATAACCTAAGAAGATGACTGAAGTGATCTCTCCAGGTCTGCCACCTTATTCAAAAGGCTTTAGACCTCGGCAGAAGAGGAAGTGGAGAGACCACCTGGAGGAGGACCAGTAACATTTCTAGTTACCAAGGAGACTTGTGCCTTGACTCTTTCAGTGGGTCGTTCAGATGATAGAACAGTAGAGTCGAGCGCACTGGAGACTGGAAAATTTACAACATTGAGTCTTGTCTCAATTGGTATTTCTGGTGGTGGTTGAAAATAAGAAATATTTGAAGGAAGTGAAGATGGTGGTGGTGGAAAAAAAAAAGACAGAACACTTAACCATACCACCGCCACACCCCTTTCCCCCCCCTCTTTTCTTTTTGTGGTGGTTGGTGCATTTAAGTGATTCTGGTGGTGGTGGCATATCTGATGAAGGAGGTGGAATGACTGAAGCAACAGTATGACTGGAAGTCGGTGGTGGATCTGAAGTATGGTCTACTTCCAATGTCATTTCATCTCCAAAGAAATCCATGTTAGTATCAAAATTGTTGTCTAACATGGGTGATTCAGCTTCGTCCCAAACTGGAGGTACACCAACAGTTTGATCAGCTACTTCTCTGTTCAGATCAATTTGAGCAAAATCGGGCTCAACATTTCTTTCTCGAGGGGGCACAACTGCAGTTTCTTGTTCCAATGCAGTTTCAACATTTGAATCCATAATTATTGTTCCATCTGCATTCATAATATCACCAGCCATAGAAGTTGAAACTGGGATTACCAGAGGTGAGGCTCCAGTAACCCTTTCAGTTTGTGCAAGAGTTGTGTCAGAAATTTGGTTTTGTACAAGAGATTGTGCTGACACGGACTCTACTGAAGGATGGGTTATCCTTCCAATATCTTCACCATTATCCCCTAAAGGAAGATTGGAAGTGGTTGCTTGTATGTTTTCCAGTATGACATCTCCAGATCCCTGTTGGGAGGAATCTGGATGGCGAGTTTCGGTTCTACTGGGAGCGACCAGTTCTCCTCCCTTCCTAAGATGTCTGGTAGCATTTCTTGGTCGTCTGGGGGGTCTTGTGGTAAGATATTAACATTTTGCTGTGGGTCAGAGGCCACCTCGGTTTCTGGTGACCCCACTTCAGCAATGAGGACTCCAGTGGGTCCTTCACTATTTTGAAGCCCGCCTGGAGCCTCTGACGACTCATCTGGTGATGATGCATCGTTTAATTCCCTTCTAAAATGGAGAAGCATGTTCCGAGGGATATCTATTTCATCAGGTTTTGCAGTTAAATTATTCAAATCCCTCAGATACTCAGATACTGAAAAGTATTGTGAGCGATAATCATACTCCGCCCCAAGTGCCCTTTTAAAAACAAGTTAAAGAAATCGAATAAAAGGTACATGAGGTTTTCTATCTTTTACTTTCAGACGTTCAGCTAAGTCATCAAAGAAGATCTGGGCAAAATCCACTCTGTAGCCGAACCATAGATAGTATGCAATCTGGAGTTGCGTCTGATTGATCTGGTCAAGTCCTCTAGAACTGCCTCCCAAACACTCAACAATATGAGTGAAGAAAAATCTCCATGAGTCTGTCAGTTTACTCATGTAGATCGTGCCCTTTCTTTTTAGCACCCATGCTCATCAACAATATCTGCATGCCCTATCTGCCTACACACTTCCCTATAATTGAGGCCAGTAGGAAGTGTAATGGCCAGCTCATTTTCAGCAAAATAATTCAACCGAAGAGCATCTCTAAGAGAGTCGACGGTCAGAGTGAAGGCCCTGGTGCCTTGTTTGAGAGTATAATGGATGGTGTTTTCATCACCCTCCACAAAATGAGCAGTGTACCAGAATTCGCATAGATATTCATGGTACATATTCCCTGGATTTAAAGTCAGGGCTCCATATAGTGGACAACTAAGAAAGAAGGCATTTAACCGTCCAATAATGGATTGGGGATCATGGGTGCCATGAAAGTTTGGCCATCCAATTATTCATATTTATTCGGATGGCCGCCGCATCTAATGTTATAGAGGTGCCCTTTTACGGCGGCGACTGGATTATAAGCAGAAGAAAGGTGGTTTTTCTCAGAGTTTGATTGTCTAGGAGCCATTTTATGCAACAATAACTCAGAAAAAAGAAAGAAAGAATGGTGATTTAAAGCTTTCTAGGGTTTGATTTATGATGAGAGAGAGTGATGATTGGAATTGAATGAAGAAGAAAGTAAATGAAGGAATTTGGGAGTAAATAATTTTCGAGATAAAAGTGAAAGTGAAAATAAATTTGGGTATTTATAGAGGTGAGAGAAAGTGGAATTTCAAACGGTTATTTTGAATTTTATTCAATATAATTTTGATCGGGTTTGAAATCCGCATTAAATTCACCCCATCACACATAAATGCATGACGTTTGACAGCCCACAAAAACTACCCACTTGCACTTTTTGTCTTCCCAAGGTAAAATTTCCATCATTTAGTCTGAAAAATATCTTTGCTACGTAGGATAAAAAGTAACTATCCATTCAAAAGGTTTGCTTATGTGGCACACACAAAGACCAAGTATTAAAATATTATGACTGATAACCTCATGACTCATTTTAGTGCATCTGGAGGTTGACTAGACTCTCCAGTACTGGTGGATTAGGCCAGTGAAGGTATGCACTGATGGTACACTGGAGGACTTCCAGTAAAGTACCTGTAATATTTTCCAGAAAATTCTTCCAGTGGGAAAATAAATTCCCCCTGAAATTAAAAACATTTTAAGGACAAAAATATGGTTTGAGTCTTCCCCCTGGAATGGTGATCCATAAATCTATATAATGCAAAGATAGTATCACAAAGGCGTTCGATAGCTAAGTTGGCATAGATTTATAAATCTGGAAATCAAGGAACCCTGCCAGTGTCACAAAGGCGTTCATAACAAAGTTCTAGATTTAAGGGTTCAACATTCCCAACTCACCAACAAGATATTCAAAGGTTTTTACATCCAGTGGTTTGGTAAAAATGTCAGCGAGTTGTTTTTCAGTGGGAATAAAATGGAGTTCAATGTTATTTTTCATAATATGATCACGAATGAAATGATACCTGAGGTCGATGTGCTTTGTCTTCGAGTGCATGACTGGATTGTTTGAGATAGCAATGGCACTAGTATTATCACAAAAGATGGGAGTCTTTAAATATTTAATACCATAATCAAGCAACTGGTTCTTCATCCAGAGTATCTGGGCACAACAACTGGCCGCAGATACATACTCAGCTTCAGCAGTTGACAATGAAACTGAAGTTTGCTTCTTACTCGTCCAGCTGACCAGTTTGCCACCAAGCAAATGACATCCACCAGTAGTGGATTTCCTGTCTATCTTACAACCTGCATGATCTGAATCTGAATAACCCATTAGATCCATGCATGGGCCTTTGGGATACCAAAGGCCCAAACTGGGGACACCCTTAAGGTATTTCAGTATGTGCTTTACAACAAGCATATGAGATCCTTTGGATTAGACTGATATCTGGCACATAAACATGTTGAAAACATAATATCTGGTCTACTGGCAGTTAAATACATCAGTGAACCTACCATGCCTCTATAGACAGTGGTATTCACTGGTTTCCCATCTGGATCAGAGTCCAGAGTAAGTGGTGCAGAAATTGGAGTGGGTTTAGATGGTGAAGAGTTCATATCATATTTCTTTAAAAGATCTATAACATATTTCTCTTGATTAATAAAAATGTCATCTCTGGTTTGTTTAATCTGGAGTCTTAGAAAATATGTTAATTCACCCATTAAACTCATCTCATATTCAGATGCCATTATTTTTGAAAATTTCTTGCACATATTTTCATCAGTAGATCCAAAAATAATATCATCAACATAAATTTGTACCAGTAAAAGATTACCTTTTTCACGAAGAATGAATAAGGTACTGTCAATTGCACCTCTTTTAAAACCATTTTCAACAAATGTTTAGTCAAAGTATCATACCAGGCTCGTGGGGCTTGTCTGAGACCATAAAGTGCTTTGTCCAGACGATATACCCAGTGGGGATGTTTTTCATCAACGAAGCCTGGTGGTTGCTTGACATAAACTTCTTCTTCCAATTTACCATTTAAAAATGCACTCTTTACGTCCATCTGGTAGACCTTGAATTGATGATGAGAATGGTGATCAAGAATCTTATGGCACCTTTCCTGTTGACTCTCTTACTCCTTACCCGTCTACACTAGCTGATGAGCAAAACTCTGAAGCTATTCCTTCTACCTCTGCTAATGAATCTGTCAGTGAGGCTAACAATGAATCCATCTAAATCCTTCTGTTACATCCATGCAGGGCTTGCTAGGAAAAGGAGTGTGGTATTTGGACAGTGGCTGTTCAAAACACATGACTGGCTGTAAGACCCTGCTGGATAACTATGTAGAGGCTGCTGGCCCTACAGTAGTGTTTGGTGATAACTCCACTGGACAAACGGAAGGTTATGGACTTCTCTCTAATGGTCTTATAAAGTTCACCAAGGTTGCTTATGTAAATGGGTTGAAACATAACCTTATCAGCATAAGTCAACTATGTGATGCTGACTATAAAGTGATTCTTGATAAGCATCAAGGCACTGTTGTAAATGTGAACAAGGAAGTCGTCTTGGTTGCTCCAAGAAAACGAGATGTCTATCTTGTTGACTTCACTCCTGTCAAAACTGACAGTGAGACTTGTTTCTTTGCTAAGTCAGCAGCTGAACTAAATTGGTTGTGGCACAAGCGTATGTCGCATGTGAATTTCAAAACAATCAACTCTCTGGCCAAAAAGAACCTTGTTCGTGGCCTTCCTCATCTTTCTTTTGAAAAAGATAGACTCTGTGGTGCTTGTGAAAAAGGTAAAAGCCATATATCTACCTTTAAAACAAAGCAAGCCAACTCTATCAAGGGTTGCTTTCATCTTCTTCACATGGACCTATTTGGTCCAGTGAATGTCAAAAGTCTAAAGGGTAGCAGATACACTTTAGTTATTGTGGATAAATATTCACGATATACTTGAACCATCTTTCTTCGCTCCAAGAGTCATGCTGCTAAAGAGATCATCAATTTCATTAAGAAAATGGAAAATCTCAACAGTATAAGGGTTAAAGAACTCAGAAGTGATCATGCCACTGAGTTTAAAAACTACACTCTTGAGTCCTTCTATGCTGATCAAAGAATCTCACAAAACTTATCCTCTACTAGAACTCCTGAGCAAAATGGTGTTGCTGAAAGAAGAAATAGAACACTCATTGAGGCAGCACGCACCATGCTCAGTGAATCCTCTCTGCCTAGTAAATTCTGGGCAGAGGCTGTCAACACTGCTTGTCATACTCAAAATAGATCTCTCATTGTTAAAAGATATGACATGACAGCATATGAGGTCTTGAAAGGTAAGAAACCTCAAATAAAATACTTTCATGTTTTTGGATGTCCTGTCTTCATCTTAAATAACAAGGATCACTTAGGTAAATTTGACCCCAAAGCTGATGATGGCTACTTTCTTGGATACTCTTCCATCAGCAAGGCCTTCAGAGTATTCAATACTCGCCTTCAGAAAGTGGATGAATCTATTCATGTTACTTTTGATGAAAGTTCATCTGCTCTTAAGGACATTCAAACTACTTCTTCCTCTGAAGTCATCTTCAATGAGCTCGCTGATCCTCTTACTGAGGAAGCTGACTCATTTGTTGATGCTTCTTGCTCGCTGGCTGATAGAAATCAGTATGCCACACAGGATAATTCAGCTGATGCTGCACAAAAGCAAGTTACTGCTCATATCTATTTGATTGAGCCAGTTGAGCCTATCTTAAGATCAATCCATGCTGCATCAGTCAAACCTAGATCACTGACTGATGACGTGCATGCTGATGACTCTGCTGAGGAAGAGTTTCATGATGCATCAGTTAATGCTGATGATATGGAGTCAACTGATGACTCCAACATCAATGATAACTCAACTCAATCGAATGGCTCAACTGATCACACTCCTTCTGAACCCATTCTTACCATTGACTTCTCTTCTTACAATGATCTCTCTTCTATTCCCATCTCTCAGACTTCCGCTGACACTCAACTAGGTTTATCAAATGTTCCAGCACTTAAATGGACTTCTAGTCATCCAGCTCACCAAGTCATTGGTGATCCTTCTCAAGGGATCATTACTCGATCAGCGACAAGAAACACTTGTCTCTATGTCAACTTTTTGTCCATGGTCACTCCCAAGAATATAGGAGAAGCAATGGCTGATCCTTCTTGGGTTGATGCTATGCAAGAGGAACTTACCCAATTTCAAAGGCAGCATGTCTGGTTTTTGGTTCCTCTACCTGCTGGCAAAGAGCCCATTGGAACAAAATGTGTTTATAGGAATAAAATGGACGAAGATGGTGTTGTTACCCGTAACAAGGCTAGGCTTTTGCACAAGGATATCTTCAAGAAGAAGGTGTCGATTATGATGAAACCTTTGCACCAGTGGCCCGTCTAGAAGCAATTCGCTTATTCTTGGCACATGCTGCTTACAAAAACTTCACTGTATATCAAATGGATGTAAAGAGTGCTTTCCTAAATGGAAAACTCGACGAGGAAGTTTATGTTAAGCAGCCACCTGGTTTTGAAGATCCAGCCAAGCCACACCATGTCTATCGTCTTTATAAGGCACTCTATGGTCTTAAACAGGCTCCTAGAGCCTGGTATGACACTCTCTCTGAATTTTTTCTTTCTAATAAATTTCAGCGAGGCTCCATTGACAGCACCCTCTTCATCTATAGAAAGGGTGTTGATGTACTTTATGTTCAGATATATGTGGATGACATCATCTTTGGATCCTCCAGCAAGAAACTTTGCACCAAGTTCAGGTCACTGATGTCCTCTCATTTTGAGATGAGCATGATAGGTGAGCTGACCTTCTTTCTTGGTCTTCAAATTCGCCAACTCCCAAAAGGCATCTTCATTAATCAGGAGAAGTACATTCGAGACATGTTGGCCAAATTTGACATGTCCAATGTCACTCCTAAAGCCACTCCTATGTCTCCTCCAAATAATCTCCATGCTGATCCAGATGGTAAGCATGTGAACCTCACTCACTACCGGGGAATGATTGGCTCGCTGATGTATCTCACAGCGAGTCGTCCTGATATCATGTTTGCTACTTGCTTATGTGCAAGATATTAAGCTTCTCCTAGGGAATCCCATCTTCTCGCTGTCAAGAGAATCTTTAAGTATCTAAAAGGTACCTCCTCGCTGGGTCTTTGGTATCCGAAAGATTCCAATTTTGACCTAGTTGCATACTCTGACTCTGACTATGCTGGTTGCATGTTAGATAGGAAAAGCACAAGTGGAGGCTGTCAACTGTTGGGGGGAAGCTGACTAGTTGGTCTAGTAAGAAACAGCATACAGTTTCCATCTCCACTGCTAAAGCAATGTATCAGCAGCGAGTTGTTGTGCACAAGTCCTCTGGATGAAAAACAAACTCGCTGACTATGACTTAGATTTTTCTAAGATTCCCATAATGTGTGATAATACAAGTGCAATTGCTATCACACACAATCATGTTCAGCATTCCAAGACCAAGCACATAGACATTAGGTATCATTTCATTCGTGACCATGTCATGAAAGGGAATGTTGAAATTTACTTCATCCCCACTGATGATCAGCTTGCTGATATATTTACTAAACCCTTAGATGAAACCGATTCAAGTATCTGGTCAGTAAGTTGGGAATGCTGAATGGTGAATCAGCAACATGACATGTCATGTTTGCTAAAATTTAACTTATCTCTCTCTTTATAAGTTGAAAATTGACTCTTGAAGTCAAAACCCTCATCAGCGAGTTTAAGTGTGTCTTGCTCGCTGAACATAAAAGCAATGAAGAGCTAAAAGTCTTCATCTAGTCCAGCAGCAAACGGCTCTGGTAAAGACTAAACAAATCCGTTAGTCCATGTTGCTTTGGGAAAAAGCAAAATAAAAGCAATGAAGAGCTAAAAGTCTTCATCTAGTCCAGCAGCAAACGGCTCTGGTAAAGACTTACCAAATCCGTTAGTCCCTGTTGCTTTGGGAAAAAGCAAAATAAAAGCAATGAAGAGCTAAAAGTCTTCATCTAGTCCAGCAGCAAACGGCTCTGGTAAAGACTCACTAAATCCGTTGATGGCTGATAGTTTGCCAAAAACTGTATTGTTCATCAGCGACCAACATTTATTATGTGGTCGCTGACTGAAACTCTTTTTCTAAATAAGGTAACCAGTTTTTCTAAAATCTTCAGCGGATATACTTCCATTCTAACTATTTTTATGTGGAAGCATATCCACCAAGCATTAATTATAATATTTTATTAAATTTCAAATGGTTACCTCGATTTCCACCCTAATGGGCAACTTGTACAGTGTATACGCCGTAACCACTCGAGTACTTTTGAAATCGTGGTACAAGTTGTCACATCAAAACCCTTTTTATACGTTACTCACATGCGTATATTAAACGTATTTTTCTATTTAAATATTAGTATTTTATATTTATTTAATATACAAAACCACTTCTTTTTGTATTTTAAATATATTATATATACAGTTAAATATTGCGTATGAAAGAGAGTATATGTGATGGTTCATTTGTGCAGTCAAGGGGCCCACAACCATACCACATATATATCCAAATCTCTTCATTCTCCGTCTTCTACGCTTTCATTTTTTCTTTCATTTTCATTCATTTTTCCTTATTCTCTCTCAAATCATTTCTATATTCATTCTTTCCTAACTGTTCATCTTCTTCCTCATATTTCCATTCTCTTGTTTAAAATGGCTTCCTCTTCTGAACAACAACACCCAGAAACACAACCACAAATTCAAGATCCTGAAATCTCATCTGAGGATCTTGAAATTCAAGAGGCCCTTAAAGATGTTCCTGCCTATCTATATTCAAAATTCTTTGATCCTGAAGGTATTGCAGGATCAAGCAAGGTGACCTTTAAACCTCCAAAATTAATTATCAAAGCCAATAATTACCTTGGCTCTCTTGAAGTGCCTTCGGGCACAAAAGGGTATCAGCAAATGCTGGATTTTTTAAAAGCGTGTCCAGTAAAAAACGCTCTTTATATGGATCCATAAGATATGTGTGTTCATCTTCTGAGAGAGTTTTGGTTGACATGTGACTATGACGTGGGCATTGAGGCTATTTCTGGTACGGTAATGAAAAAGAAATACTCCATCAAAATCAATGCTGATACCATTCGATCAATTCTTTCCATTCCCTCTCAAACCACTGAACGACCATACGCTGATCTTGTTGCGACTGAACAATGGAAGGAGTGGTTGCCTTCCATTGGATATGGGACAAATTTGGTACCTGCTCAGTCTGTTCCCAGCAACCCCACCAAGAAGAACCTGCCTGGAGTATGGAGGTTACTATTCGCTCACGTCATTCAGTGCCTTGGTGGAAATTCAGGATCTCATGATCAAGCATCAGCAGCATCAATGCAAATTATTTATGCGCTGGCAAATGGTAGATTCATTGACTTTGCCAGTGTAATCTTTGAGGACATGAAGTCCAAGGTTCAAGCCAGCAATAGGTCACACACTGTGCCCTTTGCTAGATTTTTGTCGCTAATATTCAAGCATGAGCTGAAGGAGGATTATCTGCCTTTCGGTGCTACTGTTTGCAAGGCACCAAGAATTGGACCTTCAGTATATAAGCAACCCGCTTGTGATGCTGAATTTTTTGATCAGAAGTATGTTGTGCTCACTCCAGCAATGAAATAGGTGTTCTTCTCTTCTTATCCCTCTGTTTATAATAGTATGGGTGCTAGTGGGTCAGAATCACAACCTCATGTGGAGAGATTATTAAAAGCAAAAATGATTAGGGAAGTAAAATTTCCTGAATGGCTAGCAAATGTGGTGGTAGTACAAAAGAAAAATGGAAAATGGAGGGTTTGTGTAGACCTCACTGATCTTAACAAGGCCTGCCCAAAAGATCCATTTCCACTGCCACATATTGATGCAATGGTAGATGCAACCTCTGGACATGAGATGCTCACGTTTATGGATGCTTCTTCTGGATTTCAGCAAATTCAGATGGAACCTGAAGATCAAGAAGCCAACGCTTTCATGACCCCGACAGGTATTTATTGTTATATTGTTATGCCTTTTGGTCTTAAAAATGCAGGTACGACATATCAAAGGCTAGTCAACATGATGTTCAAAGACCAACTGGGGGATACGATGGAAGTATATATAGATGACATGGTGGTAAAATCAAAGAGAGCTGAAGATCACTTGAAAGATCTTGAAGTGGCCTTCAATATCCTGGACAAGTATAACATGAAGCTGAACCCTGCAAAATGTAATTTTGGAGTAGGAGCTGGAAAATTTCTAGGATATATGGTCACTAAAAGAGGAATAGAAGCAAGCCCATAACAGATCAAGGCTATCTTGAACTTGAAGTCTCCATCGAATGCTAAAGATGTTCAAAGATTAACTGGGAGATTGGCAGCTTTGAACAAATTCATATCAAGATCTTCTGATAGATGCAAAGAATTTTATGACATCTTGAAGAAAAATAAAAGATTCGAATGGGGAGAAAAACAAGAAGAAGCTTTCCAAGAATTAAAGAAATATCTATCTACTCCACCACTGTTGGTAAAACCTGAAGATGGTGAGCCTCTATATCTATACATGGCAGTATCTTCGAACGCGGTCAGTGCTGTCTTGGTAAAAGAAGAAGAAGGTCAACAACATCCTGTATACTATGTAAGTAAAAGTTTAATTGATGCTGAAACCAGGTACTCTCATCTTGAAAAACTTATACTTGCATTAGTTATGGCATCTACTAAGCTTAGACATTATTTCGAAACACATGCTATACATGTTAAAACTAATTATCCTATTAAATGTGTGCTTAGAAAACCCAAAGTATCTGGTAGAATGGCTAAGTGGTCTGTAAAACTAAGTGCTTTTAACTTAATTTATGAACCTAGGACTGCTATAAAATCTCAAGTTCTAGCCGACTTTGTGGCTGATTTTAGTATTGACCTGCAACCAGAAGTAGACTTAGAAGTAAAAATGTTAGAAGAAGCTACTGAAAAATGGATCTTATACACTGATGGTGCAGCTAATGTTAAAGGAATAGGACTAGGTGTCATACTAAAATCGCCACAGGGCGATATTATACCCCAAGCAATGAATTGTCATTTTACAGCCACTAATAATGAAGCAGAGTATGAAGCTTTAATTTCTGGTTTGCAATTAGCTAAGGATATGAATATTAGAAACCTTACGGTATATGTAGATTCATTACTTTTAGCTAATCATTTCAATGGAACATATGCTGCAAAAGGTGAAAAATTGATGCAATATTTGGAAATAGTAAAAAAGTTAGCTGAGAACTTTGATTTATTTGATATAGAACAAGTGCCTAGAGAAGAAAATACTGAGGCTGATGCTTTAGCAAATCTAGGGTCAACACTTAAGATGTCACCAGAAACTAGGATTCCTATAATTCATGTGTTACATCCTGCTATAGAAAAAGAATCAACTAATATATTGGCTGTTCAAGATACAGAAACTGGAAATTCTGGGGACAATCAAAATTCCTGGACTACACTAATAATAGAATATTTAAATACTGGGACAATCCCTAAAGATGAAAACCCAAGGAACTTCTGTATGAAAACAGCACATTATTCTATGATAAATGGTATTTTGTATAGAAAATCTCTTGCAGGACCATATCTTAGGTGCTTAGAATTCCCTGAGACCAATGAGGTTCTTAAGGATATACACGAAGGAGAATGTGGAAATCACACAGCTGGTAGATCTTTATATTCAAAGATCTTAATAACAGGTTATTATTGGCCAACTATGAAACAAGATGCTGAAGAATATGCGAAGAAATGTGATGCTTGTCAGCGACATAGCAACATTTATCATCAACCAGCAGAACCCATCTATCCAGTTCTGTCTCCATGGCCATTTATGAAATGGGGAATGGATATTGTTGGACCAATGACAGAATCTTCAGCTGGGAAGAAATATTTTTTGGCTATGACAGATTATTTCTCAAAATGAATTGAAGCTGAAGCATACGCCAAGATCCATGAATCACATGTCATATCCTTCATAAAAAGAAATATATTGACAAGATTTGGAGTTCCAGCAGAGATAATTTGTGATAATGGATCACAATTCATAGGAAAGAAAACTACAATTTTTTGTGAAAGATGGGGTATCAAGATGATTACCTCTACTCCTGTCCATCCACAAGCTAATGGTCAAGCAGAATCAAGTAACAAAATCATAATGAATAATTTGAAGAAAAGACTGGGATAAGCTAAAGGAAAATGGGCTGAAGAATTGCCATTTGTCTTATGGGCTGATCGAACAACTTCAAAGAGTGCTACTGGACAAACGCCATTCTCACTTGTCTTTGGATCTGAGGCAGTTCTACCTACTGAAATGGATCTACCTACTGCTAGAATTAGTTTCTTAACTTATGAGAAAAATAAAGAATTGTTACTTGAAGATTTGGAAGCTGTAACTGAGTTACGAGAAAGGACCAAGATAAGAATAACAGCTTATCAACAACGAATTGCCAAGTCTTATAATAAGAACTTAAGATTAAGACAATTTCAAGTTGGTGATTTGGTTCTCAAGAAGGCTTTAACCAAGCCAGATGGTAAATTGAATCCAAAATGGGAAGGTCCTTATTTGATTGAGGCAGAAACTGGAAAAGGATCTTATTGGCTTTAAGATTTACAAGGTAATCTAATTCCAAGAGCTTGGAATGCTGTTCATCTCAAAACCTACCATGTATGATTAATTTTGTCTTTTGACAAAATCAGGTATGATTTCTTACTATTGAATTTTATTTTTTTATCTTGTTTACCTTTTATTTTATTTTCAAAATGATGATACTGACTTGAGCGTCGGAGTGGCGTTAGCCAAATGGCTAACGTCAGTTTCTAAGATTTGTGCTTTATAGATCTCCAAGGATAATCGATATCATCAAACACATGCATTACAACGTGGGACAAGGTCTTCACCTTTTGGATTTCACGCCAACTTTTGGTTGGAGGTTTTCACCTTCTCTTAAATTCACCCGTGTCGCACGATAATTAATTTCACGGTTGAAGGGTTAAATTCCAAGGTCGTCGAAATTAATTCTGTTGGTTATTGATGTAACATTTGTGATTTTTACCATTTGACAGTGTATGTAATTTGAGTAACTAATGCAATAAATGAAAACTTTGACATAATTGCGTAAATTGGGCTAAATATAATGTTATATTGGACTTCTAGAATTAAGCCCATATTATGTGATTATGATATTGGCCCATATGTGTTAAGGAAATATAGACGGAAATCGAGTAACTGTAGTAACAGAGAAAAACGTATATACGAAACCTTAAGTATAATGTACGGTTCCAACAGTGTCGGTGGAACAGTGTCGGTGGAACAGTGTCGGTGGAACAGTGTCGGTGGCTAGATGATAATTCCATTAATAGGACAAAGACCGACATAACTTTGTGTAAAGAATAATATTTGTGAAATCTCCGTTGTTTGTTATTGATCATGAACCTAATCCCTTAGCTGGATAAATACCCCCTATTAGTCTCAAAGGTTATCTATCTCTATTATTGCTTTCCTTATTTCCTCCCAGGAACTAAGAACACACACGTATTCCTCATTTTCTTATCATTCTTCTCATTGATTCTGGTCTCTTTCATCAAAAATTGTAAGAACTTAACTAGTTTATAACAATAAGCATCATCATCTTTAAGAGAATTCAAGACTTGGTTCATTTCAAGTGTTCTTCGCATCTATTTAGTCTCAAATCCGAATTTTTGCATCAAGGAGCTTTTGGTAAGTTAAGCTCATCCCATAATCATCATTTTATGATTGTTAACATGTTTCTAGTTATATCAAAGTGTTTATGGGTCATGAATCGGGTCAAAATGCAAATAGAGTTTCATTAGGGTTTTGAATTGATTTGGAAGTGATTTTGAGGTTTTGGATTGAATTCATGAAGTGGGTTGGGTTTGATTATGTGTATATATGTACATTTATGTCCGAAAACGAGTTGGAAAGGTTCCTAGATCGATTTCTAAGTCAAAAATGAGTTATGGGTTAGTTTTGGGGTGTTTGGATCGTGTTTTAGACTCCAAAATATGCAGAATTGTGCCCAGTCGCGCCGCGACCTTAACCACTCGCGCCGCGAGCTTTGTTTTCAGCTGATCAGAGCTTTTTCTCGTGCCACACCTCGTGCCGCGAGGTGTCGCCGCGAGTTTTTGCCAGTTTTGCGCGACAGTTTTCAAACGCTTATAACTTTTGAACCGTAAGTCCGTTTTAAACGTATGACCTATCGTTAGAATCGTATGAGAGTCTACTTTATCATGGTATAGTCCTTATAACTTAAATCCACTGTCATTTTCAAAAATGATGTAATAAAGTGTCCTTGTTTATATTCAGTTGAACCAATAAGACACTTTAGGGTTGTGACGTAACCGAGTTGAGTTCCAAGTGTTCTTTAAGGTTGATTTGCTCTTCTAAAACCTAGATAGGGTTTGACATGTGATTTGTATTGTATATGTTTATAGGCGGTGAACGATAAGCGATCGTTGGACGTTATAACTCAATTATAACTTGTACTTAGCTTGCATATCCAATCAAGGTGAGTTTCGTAAACCCTCCCTACTCAATTGAGATTCGGGCTGAAAAGTGTACATGCTTGTTAATTGATTGTTTGTTTAACGTATTGACTTGTTGCTCGGTTAACTTTGACTTAGTTATAAATACTTGTTATGCTTTAGATAGTTGTACATACATGGAAGATAATTATACTTTTTATGAATAGTAGATGTGGTGGGAAGGCTGCGGGTGACCCTATATATAAGCATCGATTATTCCTTTAAAGTATAATTATAAGAAGTGTATGTGCATCGTATTTGTTGGTTGATTCACTTGTTATGATATGGACAGAGATGTCAATTTGCTTAATTGTTGATTTGATTGATTATATGATTGAATTGTTGATATGGATATGTTAGCGCATTATTTATTATATAAGTCGCATCGTTAGCGCGTTACTCGTTATGTAAGTCGCACTGTTATACATGCCGTTGAAAGACACATAAGTCATGTGGTTGTTGTTGTTGTTGTTGTTGTTGTTGTTGTTGCTGTTATACATGCCGTTGAAAGACACATAAGTCATGTGGTTGTTGTTGTTGTTGTTGCTGTTATACATGCCGTTGAAAGACACATAAGTCATGTGGTTGTTGTTGTTGTTGTTGTTGTTGTTGTTGTTGTACACGCCTTTGGAAGACATGTAAGTCGTGCTGAAACGTGTTAAATCGTGATATGTATTGATGTTGTGCTAACGTATACCCTTTCAGGGCTTTCTTGATATGATTAGATATTCTAATCCACATATATCGTTAACGGTTGTATTTCCCGATACGTTTATTCCTTGTTATATGTCCCTACGAACTCACCAACTTTATGTTGACGCTCTTTAGTACACTTTTCAGGTAACCAAGTTAATCAAAGACAGAATGGATGATTTTATGCTTGCATTGCTAGGATTGGACTTACTTTGGATTGTCTGGATCCGTGATCCTTATTTCCCTTTAATGGGTTATGCTTAGGGTCAAATACTATCGTTTGAATATTGCACTTATTACTATTGATGGAACGTGTATTTGGTTAAATGTTGATGATTGTATACATTTGTACGGTTTATGGATTGTTTTAATCTCATGTATTCATATAGTTGACTCTACATAATTCCCATGTCGTGCTGTGCTATTTCTAAGTGATATCCCATATTTCCGCCATGTTGGGGTGTTACAGAATGGTATCAGAGCCGTGGTTGTAGAGAACTAGGAGGATTTACCTAGTCTATAGCCATCGCACCCACATTTCATATTAGCATGCATGATAGGGAACTATGTGTGCAACGTGAACTGTATGATGCATAAAAACGTTTTAAACGGAGTTTGTAGGTTGCTTATAATATGATGACTTGATTGTTATGTGAGAATTGTTGTGATGAACGTATATGATAGTGTCGGGATACACCGTTAATTGTGGAAATGTTGTGATGAACGTTGATGTGTTGAATTTTAGAAGCATTTATTATTTGTCCCCATAAGCAAAATGAAACGATGACATTAATGGAGTATAACATTCGGTAACCGTAGAGGCGATTGATCAACAAATCGAAAGTTACCCTATGTCATACAAAGTTAATGATCTCATGGATTGCGCCTTGTGGATAAAGTATAGTAGCTACCCCGGTATGTTTAATGAGTGTTGATTAGGTGGAGGGTTAGCCGCTGGTACACCCTGTATACATACCCGGTCAACACTTAGAGAACATATCGGAACCGAGTTTTGGACATCCATTCTATATATTAACAGTGTGGAGGGTTAGCCGATGGTACACCCTGTATACAAACACTTTTAATGTATCGAATGTTGAAGTTAAAATTCGGACTATGCTTTACCCACCTTGTTATGACTTGACCCTTTTATATAGCGTTGAATGTTTTCGTGATTGTGTTATTGATTGTAAATTGTATGATTGCTGAAGCCTTAGATTATTGCCATGATAATATTCTTGTAGAGATAACTATATTCATGAATTGACGTATAAGAACTTGATGGGAAATTGTATATTACTTGAAGGTCAAATTTTGATATTCGGGTGTGAATTATGAGACTTAATTTATTAATCTAATACGTGTGTTCAGGAAAGATGGTTAGGCCAAGGAGAGCTAACACTAACTATAGGCGTCAAGATGAGCAAGATGAGCAAGAGGAGCCGATAATTCAAGAAGAAATAGTAGGTAGGACGAGGTGGTAGAGGTGGTCGTAGAGGTAGAGGTGGCCGAGGAGGTCGTGGTGGCCGAGGTGGCCGGGGTGGTGCTAATCCCCCGGTAAGAGCTGAGGTCATTACTCAAGCTCTCAATGAGCTTATGCCAGAACTTGTGGCCCGAATTCAGGCGGCCATGGATGGAAATGAACAAGAAGAACCAGAAATTGAAGCAGAAAATGAAAATGAAAATGAAATTGAAAATGAAAATGTGCAAGTGAATGGTGAGGCTTTTGTTCACCCAAGAAACAACAATGGTTACCGCCAAGGTTGTATTTTTAAAGATTTCAAGGCTTGTGGAGCTCCGGAATGGAAGGGTGAAGGTGGAGCCACCGGTTGTTTAGAGTGGCTAGAGAAGATTGAATCTGTGATCCCTAGAAGTGGTTGTACTCAGGATCAAAGAGTTTCTCACGCTACTGGTATGTTAGCAGGTGATCCTCTAGAATGGTGGAATGTAGAAGTGGATACTTTGGGAATTGACCTCGCAAATTCCATATCTTGGGAAAATTTCAAAGAAATGATTATTGCTAAGTATTGCCCACCATATGAAATGAGAAGTTTAGAGGAAGAATTCACTAAGCTCACCATGAAGGGAGCCGATCATGTGGGGTACACTCGCCGTTTTGGCCAACTTTCTAGACTTGTACCCCACCTAGTGAGACCCGAAGACCGTAAAGTGGCAAAATATGTTGTCGGGTTGCCTCATAAGGTGAAAATGCTTGTCTCTCATCCCACCATGCCTTTGACTATCAATGAGGCCATTACCCGTACTGCTAGTGTCACCATGGATCTTGTGAAGGGTGGTGAAATAGCCAAGAGTGATAACAAGAGAAAGGATACGCCCGAGTCGAGTGGCACAAAGAAAGATGATAGGCGTGATAATAAGCGCCATGGTCGTGGTGGAAAGGTTTTTGCGGCAGTAGTACCAACAAAGGGTTCTCAACAGGTTGGTTACACAGGGGGTCGTCCTTTATGCCCTAGGTGTAATCGCCATCATTGGCCTACCGTGAGGTGTGATGCTTGTTTTTATTGCAACCTACCGGGACACACCTCAAGGTTTTGTCCAACTAAACCCCGGAATGGTCCTTTGAACGTTGCCCCTCTTAATGCTATACGTCCCCCGATGGTTCCGGGTTCTTGTTATGAATGTGGTAGTCAAGACCACTACCGTAACCGGTGCCCAAATCTTATTGGCCAACAAGTCCAAGTGACCGTGCATCCTAATCAGTTGCAAATTGCTGGCCCTAATCAGAACCGGGGAAACCAGGGACAACAACAACAACCTCCTCAAGCTCCTCGCCAACAATTGGCCCCCCGTGGAAGAGCTTTTGCCGTGAATGCGGCCGAGGCTCGTGGCGATCCAAATGTCGTAGCAGGTACCTTTCTCCTCAATCACCAATATGCTACCGTGTTATTTGATTCTGGAGCCGATTATAGTCTCATTTCCAATGATTTCATCTCGTTGATTGATGCAAGTCTTAGCCCATTGTCTTATTACTTTGAACTTGAAATGGTAAATGGTGGATTGTCTAGAATTAGTCAAGTTGTTCGTGATTGTGTGTTAGAATTATGTGACTACCCGTTTTACATAGACTTAATGCCTTTTGACATCGGTAGTTTTGACGTGATCGTGGGTATGGATTGGTTATCGGCCATGAATGCGGTGATTGATTGTGGTAGTCGAGCAGTGAGAGTTCCGTTGGAAAATGGAGAAGAATTAGTGGTTCAAGGTGAGACAATCGAGCCATGGGAAGGGAAAGTATATAATATAAACGTTACTAAGGTTGAATTGAAAACCGTGCCCGTAGTTAACGACTTTGCGGATGTATTTCCGGATGACCTACCGGGTTTACCTCCATCTCGTGAACTTGACTTCCGTATTGAACTTATTCCTAACGCTTCTCCTGTGGCCAAAGCGCCTTATCGCTTAGCCATGACCGAATTACAAGAGTTGGCCGCCCAACTTAAAGAGCTTCAAGACAAGGGTTTCATTCGCCCTAGTCAATCGCCTTGGGGCGCACCGGTTTTGTTCGTTAAAAAGAAAGATGGCACATTCCGAATGTGTATCGATTATAGAGAATTGAACAAAGTAACGGTAAAGAATCGTTATCCTCTTCCTAGGATTGATGATTTATTCGACCAACTACAAGGTGCTCGTTTCTTTTCCAAAATCGATTTGCGGTCGGGTTACCATCAATTACGTGTTAATGAAGACGACATTCCAAAAACCGCCTTTCGAACGAGATATGGACACTTTGAATTTACGGTGATGCCTTTTGGGTTGACTAACGCACCAGCTGTGTTCATGGATTTGATGAACAGAGTGTGTCAACCCTACTTGGACCAATTTGTCATTGTTTTCATCGATGACATTCTTATCTATTCTAAGACAAAAGAAGATCATTTGGAACATTTGAAACTAGTCTTAGAGTTACTCCGGAAAGAAAAACTTTATGCCAAGTTCTCCAAATGTGAATTTTGGCTTGAAGAGGTCCAGTTTCTTGGTCACGTAGTGAGCAATGAAGGAATTCATGTAGACCCAAGTAAAGTTGAAGCAGTGAAGAATTGGAGACGACCTGAAACACCGACCGAAATTCGTCAATTTCTTGGTTTGGCGGGTTATTATAGACGGTTTATTGAAGGCTTTTCAAAAATCGCCCAACCTTTGACTTTGTTGACACAACGAGAAAGAAGGTTTGATTGGGGTGAAAAGCAAGAACAAGCATTCCAATTGTTGAAGGACAAATTGTGTGATGCACCCATCTTGAGCTTGCCCGATGGAGTCGATGATTTTGTTGTATATTGTGATGCATCCGGACAAGGATTGGGTTGTGTCTTAATGCAACGGGATAAGGTGATAGCATATGCATCAAGACAATTGAAGGTGCATGAGAAAAATTATCCGACCCATGACTTAGAATTGGGAGCAGTGGTATTTGCTTTAAAATGTTGGAGGCATTACTTGTATGGCACCAAGAGCGTGATCTATACCGATCACAAAAGCCTTCAACACATTTTCACTCAAAGTGACCTGAACATGAGGCAAAGAAGGTGGCTTGAGCTGTTGAGTGATTATGATTGCGTTATCCGGTATCACCCGGGTAAAGCAAATGTGGTAGCCGATGCTTTGAGTCGAAAGGAACGTATGAAGCCAAGACGAGTTAAAGCCATGAGCTTCACTGTATTAAGGAGTGTCCGTGACTCCATTATCGAAGCTCAAGAATTGGCAACTAGACCGGAGAACTTCACCGATGAAGCTTTACACGGTCTAGAAGAACAGTTTGATAGGAAGAACGATAATGGTTTATATTTTGTTGATCGATTGTGGATCCCCATTCTTGGAGGATGGCGATTGAAATTGATGGATGAAGCTCATAAGTCGGCCTATTCGGTTCACCCGGGTTCTGACAAAATGTATTTTGGATTAAGAGACTTGTATTGGTGGCCGGGAATGAAGACGGACATTGCTAGGTATGTTAGTCAATGCCTCACTTGTTTACAAGTGAAAGCCAACCACAAGAAACCACCGGGTTTACTAGTCCAACCAGTAACACCGGTGTGGAAATGGGAAGAAATTGCTATGGACTTCATCACGAAGTTACCTAGAACGAGTAGTGGTCGGGACACCATTTGGGTGATAATTGACCGGTTGACTAAGTCGGCTCACTTCTTAGCCATCCGGGAGGACGATAAATTTGACACCATGGCACGTTTGTACATCAAAGAGGTTATATCCAAGCATGGAGTACCGATTTCCGTGATATCCGATCGAGATGCCCGATTTACTTCAAAATTTTGGAAGGCGTTCCAGAAATCTATGGGTACTCGTCTCGGTATAAGTACGGCATTCCACCCACAAACTGATGGTCAAAGTGAAAGAACGATTCAAACGTTGGAAGATATGTTAAGAGCTTGTGCCATTGATTTTGGTGGTAATTGGGATGTGCATCTTCCTTTGGTCGAATTCTCCTACAACAATAGCTATCATGCTACCATTGGAATGGCCCCGTTTAAGGCATTATATGGGAGAGATTGTAGGTCACCGCTAGCCTGGGCAGAAGTTGGTGAAAACCAACTTATTGGACCCGAAATTGTTATTGAAACGACGAAGGTGATCTCACAAATCAAAGAGAAGTTGAGAGTATCCCGCGAAAGACAAATGAAGTATGCAAATGTTAGACGACGACCTCTTGAATTTGAAGTCGGTGATTATGTCTTGTTGAAAGTGTCCCCGTGGAAAGGTGTAGTGCGTTTCGTGAAACGTGGCAAATTGGGCCCGAGATACATTGGCCCATTTAAAATCCTAGAACGAATTGGTCCGGTAGCTTATCGATTGGAACTTCCTCAAACCTTGAGTGGAGTTCATAATGTTTTCCATGTTTGTAATCTTAGAAAGTGTTTGGCCGATCCAACACTACACGTGCCTCTTAAAGAAATCCGTGTTGATAAAACGTTGAAGTTTGTGGAAGAACCAATAGAAATTCTAGATCGACAAACTAGAAAATTAAAGAATACTCGGTATACACTCGTTAAAGTGAGATGGCAAGCTAGACGTGGACCCGAGTTTACTTGGGAACGTGAAGATTCTATGAAAGCCAAGTATCCCCATTTGTTTAACGAGTCTAGTTAGATTCGAATTTCGGGACGAAATTCCTTTAACAGGGGAATAATGTAACATTTGTGATTTTTACCATTTGACAGTGTATGTAATTTGAGTAACTAATGCAATAAATGAAAACTTTGACATAATTGCGTAAATTGGGCTAAATATAATGTTATATTGGACTTCTAGAATTAAGCCCATATTATGTGATTATGATATTGGCCCATATGTGTTAAGGAAATATAGACGGAAATCGAGTAACTGTAGTAACAGAGAAAAACGTATATACGAAACCTTAAGTATAATGTACGGTTCCAACAGTGTCGGTGGAACAGTGTCGGTGGAACAGTGTCGGTGGAACAGTGTCGGTGGCTAGATGATAATTCCATTAATAGGACAAAGACCGACATAACTTTGTGTAAAGAATAATATTTGTGAAATCTCCGTTGTTTGTTATTGATCATGAACCTAATCCCTTAGCTGGATAAATACCCCCTATTAGTCTCAAAGGTTATCTATCTCTATTATTGCTTTCCTTATTTCCTCCCAGGAACTAAGAACACACACGTATTCCTCATTTTCTTATCATTCTTCTCATTGATTCTGGTCTCTTTCATCAAAAATTGTAAGAACTTAACTAGTTTATAACAATAAGCATCATCATCTTTAAGAGAATTCAAGACTTGGTTCATTTCAAGTGTTCTTCGCATCTATTTAGTCTCAAATCCGAATTTTTGCATCAAGGAGCTTTTGGTAAGTTAAACTCATCCCATAATCATCATTTTATGATTGTTAACATGTTTCTAGTTATATCAAAGTGTTTATGGGTCATGAATCGGGTCAAAATGCAAATAGAGTTTCATTAGGGTTTTGAATTGATTTGGAAGTGATTTTGAGGTTTTGGATTGAATTCATGAAGTGGGTTGGGTTTGATTATGTGTATATATGTACATTTATGTCCGAAAACGAGTTGGAAAGGTTCCTAGATCGATTTCTAAGTCAAAAATGAGTTATGGGTTAGTTTTGGGGTGTTTGGATCGTGTTTTAGACTCCAAAATATGCAGAATTGTGCCCAGTCGCGCCGCGACCTTAACCACTCGCGCCGCGAGCTTTGTTTTCAGCTGATCAGAGCTTTTTCTCGTGCCACACCTCGTGCCGCGAGGTGTCGCCGCGAGTTTTTGCCAGTTTTGCGCGACAGTTTTCAAACGCTTATAACTTTTGAACCGTAAGTCCGTTTTAAACGTATGACCTATCGTTAGAATCGTATGAGAGTCTACTTTATCATGGTATAGTCCTTATAACTTAAATCCACTGTCATTTTCAAAAATGATGTAATAAAGTGTCCTTGTTTATATTCAGTTGAACCAATAAGACACTTTAGGGTTGTGACGTAACCGAGTTGAGTTCCAAGTGTTCTTTAAGGTTGATTTGCTCTTCTAAAACCTAGATAGGGTTTGACATGTGATTTGTAATGTATATGTTTATAGGCGGTGAACGATAAGCGATCGTTGGACGTTATAACTCAATTATAACTTGTACTTAGCTTGCATATCCAATCAAGGTGAGTTTCGTAAACCCTCCCTACTCAATTGAGATTCGGGCTGAAAAGTGTACATGCTTGTTAATTGATTGTTTGTTTAACGTATTGACTTGTTGCTCGGTTAACTTTGATTTAGTTATAAATACTTGTTATACTTTAGATAGTTGTACATACATGG
Source organism: Erigeron breviscapus (assembly GCA_034093135.1). Taxonomy (NCBI): domain Eukaryota; kingdom Viridiplantae; phylum Streptophyta; class Magnoliopsida; order Asterales; family Asteraceae; genus Erigeron; species Erigeron breviscapus. The sequence goes on from CM067173.1 coordinate 57,869,098, forward strand.
AAGATAATTATACTTTTTATGAATAGTAGATGTGGTGGGAAGGCTGCGGGTGACCCTATATATAAGCATCGATTATTCCTTTAAAGTATAATTATAAGAAGTGTATGTGCATTGTATTTGTTGGTTGATTCACTTGTTATGATATGGACAGAGATGTCAATTTGCTTAATTGTTGATTTGATTGATTATATGATTGAATTGTTGATATGGATATGTTAGCGCATTATTTATTATATAAGTCGCATCGTTAGCGCGTTACTCGTTATGTAAGTCGCACTGTTATACATGCCGTTGAAAGACACATAAGTCATGTGGTTGTTGTTGTTGTTGTTGTTGTTGTTGTTGTTGTTGCTGTTATACATGCCGTTGAAAGACACATAAGTCATGTGGTTGTTGTTGTTGTTGTTGTTGTTGTTGCTGTTATACATGCCGTTGAAAGACACATAAGTCATGTGGTTGTTGTTGTTGTTGTTGTTGTTGTACACGCCTTTGGAAGACATGTAAGTCGTGCTGAAACGTGTTAAATCGTGATATGTATTGATGTTGTGCTAACGTATACCCTTTCAGGGCTTTCTTGATATGATTAGATATTCTAATCCTCGTATATCGTTAACGGTTGTATTTCCTTTATTCCTTGTTATATGTCCCTACGAACTCACCAACTTTATGTTGACGCTCTTTAGTACACTTTTCAGGTAACCAAGTTAATCAAAGACAGAATGGATGATTTTATGCTTGCATTGCTAGGATTGGACTTACTTTGGATTGTCTGGATCCGTGATCCTTATTTCCCTTTAATGGGTTATGCTTAGGGTCAAATACTATCGTTTGAATATTGCACTTATTACTATTGATGGAACGTGTATTTGGTTAAATGTTGATGATTGTATACATTTGTACGGTTTATGGATTGTTTTAATCTCATGTATTCATATAGTTGACTCTACATAATTCCCATGTCGTGCTGTGCTATTTCTAAGTGATATCCCATATTTCCGCCATGTTGGGGTGTTACAATTGATGTTACCATCGATCTCCCGAATTGGCTAACCACGCCACTCATTATACAAAACATACGAAAAAGGCTAGCCACGCCTCCCAAGCAAGTTCAAGATATTGAGACACCCTCTATATCTTGAAAACCAATGAAAATCTTAAAATTAAGAATTCCCTTCGTAATTTTAATCCCTTCCGAAAATTCAATACAGTCCCATATATATTATTTCAATGCAGGAATAAATAATGGAGGCTCATAACAATTAAATATACTGCAAGCCAAAGATCATAACCTACAAGTGGATCTTAATTACGAAAAAAGGTGCATGTATCTTACTCCTTAATTACTGCGTTGATGTGATTACTTACTGTTGATATAGTCAAATAAGTCAAGAATAATTATTAACTGACATATGACGTCACATAGTTGATTAATTATTTTCCGTTTTTACCCTTAAAAACATTCTTGGTTTTCGAGTTTGAAAATCAAAATGGATCAAAAAACAGATTTCATTCATTCAAAAAGGTATTTACAAAAAACTACTCGAAAGTAGTTTTACAACCATGATTGATCATGCCAGAGTTTTCCTTGACTCAAGAAGCCATTGAATGTATTGATTCTGGCTCTTCAGTTCTTCATCCTTAATCCTTGCGACTTCCATGTGTGCGTATCGCATCTGGGAGAAGCACTGTAGAAAAGATGAAAGTCAGTTTTTATAAAATAAAAATAAACTTAAAATTTTATCATACATGAAGAAGTCTCTTCTCGGATTTGTTGACCCCCCAATCAACTCTTGGAGGATCTTGGATTCGAAGATGAGATTCACCACTTGTGACCTCTGACATTGTAATGTTATGAGAATTAATCGAAATCGAAAACGGAAATTATTTGTGATTTTAGAAAAAAAAAATTGTGGCCTTATATATAGGGGTGAAAAGATGAGAAATGAACCGTAAAGTAGTTACCTATCAAATCAAGACTCTTGGTTATCCTACTTACACGCGTCTTATCTTTAAGATGGTTTCGAAATTTACTAATTGACTCCGGTCAAAGTTTTCTCTAGAAGATTCAAAGTTATTTCAACAAAATAGATTTTATTAAAATAACTTTGGGGACAATTGTTATGGGTGAAATTTCAGGTGTCAATATCCTGAAGGTCCAAGATCTTGACAGCCTAGGATCTTGACATAGGAAAATATTCTGATTACTTGTTAATACTTTGCTAACGTTATGTTTCAAATATTATTATCATTTCCATATGAGATAAGTATGCAGACTTCAGAATAAAGCTGAGGAAAAAATCTCCAACGGTAGAAAGAGGATTTCACACATGGGATTAATCTTCAACACGCTAAGAAGACTTAGTCTGCCAAGATAATCGGACTTCAAGTTGAATTCAGCACGAGGAGAAGAACTACAACATTCACTTGACTGGGCAAGATCTTCCACAACGTTCACTAACTGAAGACTCGAAAGATCCCTACAAACTTGCATAGTTAGTTAGATCTTAGGTCTATATAAAGAATGAGGCTGATCGATCATAGGCATCCTATCTATCACTTACATACTGCTCAATATACACTTGTATTCACACACACTGCTCTCATTTACTTTACACTTAGATACATCGATCAACCGAATTCCATCATTTGTAATCATTTAACAATCATTAATAAGAGAACAAAGGCAGGGACGATTCCTTCCTCCCGGGGTTTTTATGCCGGCAATCCTCAAAGGATTAAGGGCTTTTCCTCGATAACAAATCTCGGTGTTCTTGTTCTTTACTCTTTACTTTTAACGCATTATTTACTTTGATTAGCATTATTTATCGTAATTTCATTTATTTCGATACTATTATTCTGATTATCATGTTTTACACCTTTATTTCTTGTTTAGTCGACATAATCATTCTTTAAAACCTTTTATTAAACGCATTTTTGAATCTCAAACATAATTTACAAGCCCTTAACCTCACGAACGAAAGTTTGGTTACAATATTGATCTAAGTCTTCGACGTAGATTATCTTAGGTAAATTTTGACCAAAACACGGCTGATGATGTTTCAGTGCAACAACACACTGAGACAAAGGCACTTCATTCTCCTACCCCTATACACTTTTCTATAGCTGAAAGGGAGGCAACCACTGCTGATGATGAAGAGCAGGTTTCTGGTTTTGATGTTTTCAATGAAGGGGCTGGTGATGTTGTTGAAAAATTGGAAAGAAGTGGTGTAGATGAAGGGGTCATTACTGTTGTGAATACTGGTGATGATGAAGAAGGTGTTACTAATATTGAAGTAGAGAATGTGGATGATGATGAAACTGATATGGATCTAGAGGGTTTTGTTGCTGATGAGTTCCAGCTTGATTCCTATAATCATGCTGATGAAAAAGAAACAAGTGACATGGAAGTTGAAGAAGTGGCTGAAGAAGTTGGAGTCACTGATGAAGAAACTGGCCCAGTGACTTACACCGTCAGGCCTCAACCTTTACCAATTCAACCAGTGAACACCATGCTCTCACTTGGCATGCCTTCTTCGTTTCAAGCTGTTCCTGGTTGCACTTCAGTCATTTCAAAAGAGGTTGAGCTCCTGCCAGCAAAAGACCTTGGCATTTCTTACTCTACTTATTCTTCAAACAGGTTAGAAAAGGTTGAGCATCAGTTGAATGATCTCACCAAAGCTGCCATTCTTGCTGTTGAATGGAAGGACAAGGAGTCTAGCAGGCTGATCGATACTCTGACCACCTGGTACAACAAGCAAGATGAAAATAGCACACACATTGAGACACTCAAAGCAAAATCTGTCTCCATTGCTGCTGATCAAGAAAAAATTTGTGAGTCGACAAATGTCATTCGACGTGATCAGCAAGTCCTTCAATCTGGTGCCCTCTCGCTGCTCAAACTTGCAAATGCCACTAGCTATTCAGCTAAAAAGGCAGCCTCTACCAGCACCTCCACTGTTTCTGATGTAAAGAAGCTCAGTGATCTTATTTCTCCCTTGGCCACTCAAGTTGAAAATTAGGCCAAGGCAATCAATGCCTTAGAAAAGCAAGTGGCTGATCTTCCCAAACCTCAAGTATCTTTCACTGAGGAAGATCGTCAAAGGCAGGTCAAGCTGGAGAAGGAGGTGGGGGATATTAAAATCTTGTTACTACAGCTGGTGACACAACAAAGCACCAAGGCAGCAAGTGTGGAAGTTGTTGCTGATGATGCAACTTCCAAGGGGGAGAAATCTGAAAAAGCTACTAATGAACCTGAACCATCAACTTCCATTGTGGTGGTGCCCCCTGCTGGTGCAAAAGATGTTGATAACAAAGTGGTTAATGCTGGCACTTGGGAGGGTCATGAAATAAATGTTGAAGAAGCCCCTGCTGGTGTTGAGGAGGAGCCCCCTGCTGGTGTTGAGGGGGAGCTTGAAATGTTTGAAGTTGAGGGGGAGCAAATTGAACCCAATGACCCCCAAGCAGTTAAGGCAGCATGGGAAGCTGGCATCGCTGCTGAGTTGGCCACTGATAGATCAAGGGAAATGCTGTCAATATTCCACAAACGCTATGTCAGTCAAGCAGTTGTAACACCAATGATTGACTCTCAGCGAAAAAGACTTGAGGCCCTCAGGAAGCCTTCCTCCACTCATCCAGTTGCAGCAGCAGCACCTTCAGCAGGTCTGAAACAACAGCTTATTGACATACTCGCTCTGACTGCTGAAGGCAAAACTCAAGAAGAGGCCATTAAAGAGCTGGATAGAATAAGAGAAAACCAAGATAATGAAAGGAAAAACTTGGAATACATCAAGCAACTGGCTCTTCTTGAGAAAGATCAATTGGATGGCGAACAAAGTATGCTGCTGATAACTGGTGGTTCTGCTGCTGTATACAAACAAAAGCATGAAGAAGTTGAAAAGCAGCTAAGTGAAAAGAAGAAGGCTCATTAGTTGTGCCCCATTATTTTCTCCAAGAGTTTCCGTGACTTGGGAAACAATAGTTGGCATGATATTGGTGACCGTTTGAGCGATCACCTCCGCCAAGTTCGGCACTGGAGCCTCACACGACCCCTACCTCGGCCCCTCTACCTCCACTCGGCCTCCACCACG